>JBBBDQ010000385.1:2572500-3142500 GCA_037127315.1 Ascarosepion bandense | reverse complement strand
ACATACACACAAACACAGACAGACTGACATACACACAAACACACAAATATATATGTGTGTGTATATTCATGTGTATGTGTGTGTGTGTGTGTGCGTATGTGCCTTTCAGTCTGTCTGCGGCAGTCTGTCTGTGGCAGTCTGTCTGTGTTTGTGTGTATGTAGAATTTAGTGGAATGCGTCAATCGAAGAATAAACTATTTCGCCAATTTAGCACGATTTAATTACATTGAACGTGTTGAAATATCCATTCGCTGTAAATATCTTACTTGTAGGAAGTTTAATATTTGTTTTAGAAGTTCGCTATTTATCAGTGTAACAGGCGGTTTGGCAGAAGTGCTTTTATGTCTGCTTCCTGCGCCAAAGATAAATGGCTAATTTTGATAAGTCAATACGCTTATGCCCTTGTGCTGGAGGATTACATCTCCATTTAATAAGGAAAACGAAAACAAAACACATCTAGTTAATTTTTTTTTTTTATCTCAGCGACACATACGATCAATTACTTTTTCGGATGCCAAAATCGAATGACGTGCCATAAAAAAGGCTAACTACGAAAGACTGATTTCATTGAATTTCATGAAGCATATTATAGATTCTTTATATTGAACAGTATCTTGACGCTGACCCAAACTGTCCACCAAATATTCATCTTGAAAAATTCACTCTAAATGGAATATCGCTGTTGCATCTACGGATAAGAAGGTTGGGTTACACTGCTGACAAAGTAAACCTGGCTGCTACCCTTCAAAAATACATCTAATCTGTGATTAAATGGGGTAAGAAATGGTTAGTAAATTTTCATGTCACGTAAAAGAAATTGCTCTCCTTTGACGACCCTAGAGAATCATTCCTGTCTACCATTAGAATGGATGACGCTAGTCTCGTCGAGAGAAACACACTGTGTCTCCTTGGTTTCACTCCTTCAAATGACATCAAATGGAATTTTTTTTCTCGTCAGAATCTATTTTGTACATTTATAAGTCTACCATTCATCTGCGCATTGAATACTGTTGACATATTTGGCCGGGGAAGGGGTCTGCTATTCATCTTCAAAAAGTCCCATAAATTTCGGATAATGGATTCTCAATCTGTACTAGTATATCCATGAATCATTGTTTCAATTTTCTGTTGAATAATAATTTTTACGTTAATGATTGAAAAGGTTCCTTCCGAGTTCCATGAGTGAAAATTACTAATGAACATTTCTCTGTTGCAACGTAAAATATTTGTACATAACGACTTTATCAAATTATTATAATAACGACAACATAGATATGAATGCAGATCATTATTTAAACAAATTAGAGGGTAAAAATGAAAAGATTTTAAATATTTTTGTTATTCCTCTGAAACAGACATTATTTTTTTTATTCCACTGAAGCAGATGTTAAACGAATGGAAGCGTTATTATAATATAATAATAGACGCATAGAAAAAATGTTTAGACGTGGACAAGAAATAATATTTTCATTATATGACGAGAAAAATCCTTTTGAGATTAATATTTTGTTCTACAATTTTTCCTATTTTATTCATTATATATAAGGTGATTGAAAAGTAACTCACAGTTTTATGCATTATGGATTTTCCTGTCTAAGTAGAATTTTACAGGCCGGAAGAGTTCATATCGTCCATAAAATAGGGAGTTACTTTTCGATCTCACTATATATATATATATATATATATATATATATATATATATATATATATATATAAAGAAGTCTAGTCAAAAAGTATCAAAACTAGGACTATAAACAAAAACTGTAATACATATCAGTTTACTATTTAATCTCCTTTAAAGTAGTCCCCTTATTATCCAGTATCGTTTCCATTGATGAAACATTCCCGGAACTCCGTGTCAAGATAAGCAAGCAGCAGTTTTTAACTAAAACCAACATTTCCCCAGGTCCTACAAGCACCATTTTCTCCACATTTCGACCTTGTAACTTTTTCCTCTTCAAAAACCAAGTCCCGTTTAAAAAGAACAAGATTTGTAGAGGCCAAGGACATTCAAGGAAACGCGACGGGGCAGCTGCTCTCTATCCAAAAAAAAAAAAAATTCCAAAAATGCTTTCATCCATGAACTCGGCACCGCATAAAGTAACTTCTTTTCTTTTCAAAGCACCTGTCCTCATATTTTTTTTTATCTAATCTTGTATATAAATTCTACCCCGGTACTAAGACTAGAGAAGTCTCTCTCAGAATATAAATGGACGTTGAAGTCAACACCGAGTGCCTACAGTATGTTTCCTGCTTGAATGCAAACTTCCGATCATCCAGTGTTCATATTATTTGTAAGGCACATAAAAACTCCCAATATATTTTCTTAATCCCATTAGGCTTACTCCTACTCGAAATTAAATTAACATAATTATAAAGCTTTGACAAGATACATTTTAGAATTATGAATTTGAGGGTACAAATATTTACTTTTTGACCTTGATCCCAATCAAGTAATTTTCGCCTCGCATTGTCTCTAACTGTCAAAATTTTAGTACCTTAGGGCAAGGAAATAGCACAGGCATAAATTTAAACATGATTACTTCAAGTGTTAGTGAAATCTTAAATGTAATGTGCTACTATCACGATGAATTGTCAATTACTTTCAAACATCATTTTATGGTAAATGCTTCTCTGGCCTGTAAGGCGCCGAGGCCTTTCCCCCAGCAGATTAGATTGTCTCTACTGACCTTTGTGAAATCAACATTTTGCAATATTCAGAATTAAATTGTGGCATTCATCTGAGATTTGCCATTGAAAAGAGATGTGATTTTGGTATCGACACTTATCAAGTAAAGACAAAAGACGATTTTGTATTGTATCTTCAAGATGTCTCATATGGGCGATTCGATGCAATCCTTTCAGACAATGCAAATTTAATGGGCGATTTCACATTCTCTTTCATTTTTTCTTTCTTTCCTCTCTCTCTCTCTCTCTCTCTCTGCAAATGATAAACAGTTATAACCAAGAACAGTGACATAGATAGATAGATAGATAGATAGATAGATAGATAGATAGATAGATATGAACAAAATAAGATAGATAAAGGACTAGATAGATAGATAGATAGATAGATAGATAGATAGATAGATAGTAACTCCAAAAGAGATGAACATACATGATGCAAAATATCCCAACCTTCCTAAAAATAAATCTTTATCGTCAACATGTTTATTAAGAGATAAGACCAATTTTTTTTTTAATCATTTCACCCCGAGAAAGGCAGAAATGCCACTGATGAGCGGGGGGGGGGGCTACATAACTGTAAAAAGATTAATTAGAAAAGAGTGAGGAGTACAAACTAGTTAGAAAGGAGCAATAGAAAGCTGAGAATGCAGGTGCTATGAGAGATACATAGGTGGAGAGAAAGGGAAGGATATACGGGGGTGGGGAGAGAGCTAGAATCCAGTGGTTAATAGATGAGTATTGACATTGCATTTAAATTTCTGGAGGTTGTAGCCGTCAGGAAAGCAAGAATATGGGAGCGAGTTCCACAGGCGGGAAATGCAAGAAAAGAAGCTGCAGGAGTAGAATTGTCGTCTGCATTTGGCTAACCTGACTGTGAATGGGTGGGACCCAGTTGCCAGTCTGGTTGCACGAGTAAACACCTGTTGAGGAGGCACCAGTGACTTAAGTTCGTCCGAGCAGAAGCCATGAAAGTATTTATAGAACAGACAATGGGAGGCCACATTTCGACGGTGGGGAAGTGGCTGCAGTCGAGCCGCCAGATCAGTACCTATCACATTGCAGACTCTCCTTTGGAGCCTGTCAAGAACACTGAGGAGAACGGCAGTGGCGCCTGACCATAAATGGCAGCAGTACTCCATGCACGGACGGATGGTTGACTTGTATATATGCAGGGTGGATTCAGGCAGAAAAACATCCTGGAAATGATTTTTTATATTAAATTATTGTTTTTAATTTTGTAGAGCGTTTCTTAAATTTTGCTAAAATATGTAGCGTTTCATGCGTTGCCGGATGATCATAAATTAGTATAGTAAATTTTAAAACTGGGTGCATGGTCATCAGCAAAAGATACAACCCAAAATGCCAAATACAGGTGGGGGATAACAGAACCAAGCAAGTACAAAATTTTAAGTACCTAGGAAGTGTTCTAACAGAAGATGGAAAGGTGCGACACGGAGATCCGAAGGCGAATTGGCATAGCAAAGGACGCGTTCCAGAAGATGAGCAAAATACTAACACACAGGAAAATCTCAATATAAACGAAGGAAAGAGTGCTAGACTGCTACGTGATGTCAGTTCTTCAATACGGCAGTGTATGCTGGACAATATCATTGAAAATGAGGACAAAACTAGAGGCGGCCGAAATGTGGTTCTACAGAAGGATGCTACGGATATCGTAGACTGAGCATGCAAGCAACGATAAGGTGTTGGAAAGAATGGCAACAAAAAGGAAATCGATGCTGAGCATCAGGAAGAGACAACTGAAGTTCCTGGGACATGCAATGAGGAAAGAGAGCCTGGAGAACCTGATACTGACTGGTCAGATAGAAGGAAGGAGAGACAGAGAAAGGCAGCGGATAACATATTTGCAGGGTCTGATCAGGTGGATGACGGAACGGGGGTTGCCAGGAGCAACAGGCTCAAACATACTAAGAGCCACAAGGGATAGGGAGACGTGGAGAACCATGATCGCCTAAGTCCTGAAGGGACAGGGCACATAGAAGAAGAAGAAGAAATTTTAGCTTCATTTATGCAGCGAAATATTGATTTGGAAATTCTTGCAAAAATCAAATAATTTTTGGATTTAAATGACACTATCAGGACTTATTCACAAGTAAATTAAATTATTTTAACGAAGTTCTTATGAAAAATATTGATAAAATCAAATCATTCTTTTACCCCCACAACACAGACTTATTTAATTTTATGATATTTCGAGAAATTCATTTTTACAAGGTTTAATGTTTGTACTACGCAAAACTCGTTGGAGAATTTATATCATCAATATTGTTTATAGAAACATGAAACTTACCTACGAAAAGTGTGTATAAACTTGTCGATTTTTGTAAATACGGATATCACGACATAAGATTATTAGAAAACGGGTCCGGTAACTACAGTAAATTTAATGCCAAATTATCTAAATTTCAGTAAAACGTTAAATTACGGAGAACATTTTGCAAAATCTTTCAAGATTACTCTGTAGGTAAAAATTATTAAAAAAATTATATTCCTCAAATAATGTACCCAGTAAAAATTAGTTGAATTTCAGTTTGTCACTAAAGCTGGTAGGCTGTCAATAAACGTTTCATCAGCTTAAATAATCACCTATTTCCGTGTTAAAAATCTGTTATTCTAAATTAAAAGTAAGTTACATTTGTTTCAAATAAGTTTAATGATACTCTGAATAAGCTAATGTTTCTCAAATGTTTCAGGAAAATATATTTCATTTTTGAAGGATTTTTATAGAATTACATTGTTCTGATAAATAGCTAGAAATAGATTAAATCAACGATTTTTAGCGATTAGAAGAAAACTCTTTCCAGTCAATGTAAATTAGTTTTGAAATTCACTAAAGTATTTTACATATTGGAAATATTCATTTTTACCTACAGTTTGAAATTAAAAATAAAATGAAAACTACATTAAAGATTCTTCATCTTCTATATATAAAATTATGTGACTTCTGCTATTCTTTTCATCCCTCCGACACACACACTGAAATCGCCATATATCTGCCTATCAATTTTATGGTGAAGTGCAAATATATCAGGAGGTACTAAGTGAATTTTACCAGAATGCGTACCTAATTAAAATACATCTTCACTCATTTTTTATTATTTTTTTTATTTAATATACAAAATACTCCTACTATTTTTAACAAAATTTAATAATTAAAATAACGAATACTTGTTTAATAAAAATTCAGTCTGGTTTTTAGTAAATATTTTCTTTAAGATTTATATATACAAGAATCCAGTTTCCAGTTCACCTCGCGATTGTGAGACCTATAAACAAACCACAAGATCAGACGCTTTATAAAGTTGAAATTTAGCGATAAAAAGAAATATTTACGCATGGTCATTTGTATGTTGCATGCTAAAGAGTAAGAAATCTTAAACATTTATTCTTTACGATTAAAAATGTAAAAAGAAAAAATAAATTTTCTTAAAAATATTTTATACCATCAAATCCGATCATGAAGTCCTATAAAATTAAATTAAATTATATTAAAGAATTTTTTAAACCACGAAGTAGGGTTATTTTCTCAAAGTATTTTTCCAAAGAATTCAGCCTATTTAAATTCCATCGATTGGTTTTCGAAATTGAACAAAATGTAGAGTTTGTAAATCTCAACAAAAATATTAGCGACATCTTCAACAATACTAAATATTGTGAGGATTTCAACACACTTGAGCGTGTTGCTAAAAAGTCTAGGTTTAAAAATTCATTTTAAATCTTATGTATTGTATATCTTTAGAGGCACCTAATAGATAGATAGATAGATAGATAGATAGATAGATAGATAGATAGAAAAAGAAATAAATAAATCAAGCGAGTAACATATGCCCGAGTTTATTTTGATATACTGCATGCAAGCAACTCATAATTGCACTATATTATTGTTGTAAGTTTTGCAAGTATATGAGCGATCTCTGCAAATCATTAGAGATGGTTTTAAAAACGTTTCTCAGATCAACAGTTAGAAATGGCTTCAAACAAATCAGTCCTAATAAAATTGAAGTATTTTAACCAGAGCATATAGACTGTTGCTACAAATTTAAAAATGTATTTACCAAATCGCAAAACCTTATTACTTGGGCAAATATAACCGTGTTTGTTTGATTTGATTTTTAACTGTCCATAAAACCTCCTTTGTTGCTTATGTAAAGCTCAAATGTATTTAGGATTATAATAATTTTCTTATGAGTGAATATTACATAAATTATTTCCATTAGTTTTGTCTTGTAGAAGATTTAAATTTCTGTCTTCGAGAGATTGAATTCTTAACGGTTTGGCAAGCGAACGCAAGCAACATAACTCGACTATATTCTGTAAAAAATGGTTTAATTTCTATTTTTATCTTCAGAAATTGAATTAAATTAACTTTACAGTGTTAGCTGCTTGTGGTAAGTCAACCGGGATTCAGTCCATTTTTCAGTCTGTTTTTGTGAAATTTCTTGGAAATTATTTTATTTATTTTTTTTTTTCGTCTTTTGGTCGTCTTTGATTTTTTTTTTTTCGTCACTTAATTTGTGTAAATAATTTTGCTATTCAAGGGTATTTTTGACTAATGATAAATAGCATCACGGTTCAATTATTTCCATTAGTTTTGTCTTGTAGAAGATTTAAATTTCTGTCTTCGAGAGATTGAATTCTTAACGGTTTGGCAAGCGAACGCAAGCAACATAACTCGACTATATTCTGTAAAAAACGGTTTAATTTCTATTTTTATCTTCAGAAATTGAATTAAATCAACTTTACAGTGTTAGCTGCTTGTGGTAAGTCAACCGGGATTCAGTCCATTTTTCAGTCTGTTTTTGTGAAATTTCTTGGAAATTATTTTATTTATTTATTATTTTTTTTTTTCGTCTTTTGGTCGTCTTTGATTTTTTTTTTTTCGTCACTTAATTTGTGTAAATAATTTTGCTATTCAAGGGTATTTTTAACTTTTACTAAGTTAAAACTTTGTAAACCTCAGTCATTTTTTCTTTGTTTCTTTTTTTTTTCTTTTTTTTTAATTGGAGTAGATAGTTTCTATTATCGCCCGGTCTCACACTCCACCCCCTTCTTTTGAATGAGTTTAGAGGTGATCACCTTGTTTCTTGTTTAGGAAGGGGTTCCCGGTTCATCCCCTTTCTCTGGTCTTGGTGTTAGTTCAGCTGGAAGCTCTTTGCAGTTACGTAGTATGGTGGCAACGTCTTTACATTCTGAGGGTACCGGGTTGGCAGTTTCCTGGTTGCTGCTTCCGA
The DNA here is from genome assembly GCA_037127315.1 of Ascarosepion bandense. Taxonomy (NCBI): domain Eukaryota; kingdom Metazoa; phylum Mollusca; class Cephalopoda; order Sepiida; family Sepiidae; genus Ascarosepion; species Ascarosepion bandense. The sequence continues at coordinate 3,134,560 of JBBBDQ010000385.1, read as the reverse complement.
CTGGTAGTTAGGAGCCCGAACTCTTGCGTAGCGTCTTGAGAGGCTGCTCTGATCAACAGTTGAATAATACCGGGGTTCTTGTAGTGCCATATCGCGCATGGACGGGCGTCCCTGCATGAACGTTCGGTGGGCAACCCCGAGGCCACATTATGTTGTAGGCCGCGCCAGTTTCCATCCTTCACAAGTTGCAAATGATTGACCGACTGATTCTATTCTAAGACCACTCCTTAACTGAATTACTATGGAAAAAAGCAAACATAATAACAAAACTAAACCAGCTCATTTGCAAACGCCCAAACCTGTCTGCATCTCTTTCACTAACATAGGCGGCATCCGCACCAACTTCCCCAGCGTAGATTCTTTCCTCCATAATAACTCACCTGATATATTAGCCCTATGTGAAACGAATCTTAACCCTTTTATCCCCTCATCTGAGTTCTGCGTTCCTGGCTACTCTCCCCTCTTCAGGAAGGACTCCAATTTTCATATGCGTGGGGTAAAATTTGAGGTCCTCACCACCCCAGCAGATAAGGCTGAATGTTTTGCCCGCAGATTCTCGAACAATTCGAGTCTGGACTCATCTGGAGTTTTTACACCCGACTTCTCACCTAGAACCGAGGCACAACTGAATGATGTCCACATTACACCTTCGCTTGTCTCTAAGATAATCTTAAAACTTGACTCTCACAAAGCGAGCGGTGGTGACGGAATCCCAACCATAGTCTTAAAGAAATGTGCCCCTGAACTCTCCTCTACCCTTTCTAAGCTCTACAACCTCTGCCTATTTGCTTCCTGCTTTCCTGCCTGTTGGAAATCTTCCTCTATAGTTCATATATTAAAAACACTGGAGAACCCTCTGACCCTGCAAATTACCGCCCTATCAGCCTTCTTCCGATCTTTGGCAAAGTGTTCGAAGCCATTATCAACGCCGAGGTGGTTCAGCATCTCACAGCACACAGGCTCCTCTCGGACAAGCAATATGGTTTCCGCTTCACCAGGTCTACTGCTGATATGCTAACGACCATCACCGAGTACATATACATAGGCACTCGACAGGAATGGCTAAGCTCGAACCGTTGCATTGGATATATCTAAGGCGTTCGACAGAGTTTGGCATGCTGGCCTTCTATGTAAACTGCGGAGCTATGGTATAACTGGACATTTGTTTGAACTAATCCAGTCATTCCTCTCTAACCGCACAATGAAAGTGGTATTAAACGGACATGCCTCTCAGAACTACCATACAAACGCAGGTGTCCCCCAAGGCAGCATCTTAGGTCCTACACTCTTCCTGATATATATTAATGATCTCCCTGATTCCATAAGAACCCAAATAGGTTTGTACGCCGATGACACCTCAGTTTACTCTCGCCTCCAACAAAAATCTGGTGTAGGCGTCAAAGCTAAACTCGCAGCCGAGATTGAAAAAGACCTCCAATCCATATTGGACTGGGGTAAGAAATGGCTAGTAAATTTTAATGCTTCTAAAACGAAGCTACTGTCAATTAACCATCATCGACAATCTCACCTACCTCCCATTAGCATGGACCAGGCTTGCCTCCCAGAGAGTAAAACACTACGCCTCCTTGGTCTCACACTTTCAGCGGACCTCAAATGGAATGACTATATCGAATCCATTGCTAAATCCGCTGCTATGAAAGTCGGTTCTCTGTGTAGGGCCCTGAAGTTTTTTCCGTCTAAATCTATCCTGCACATTTACAAATCTACCATCCGCCCGTGCATTGAATACTGCTGCCATATCTGGTCGGGTGCCCCTGCTGTTCTCATCGGGCTTCTCGATAAGGTTCAGAGGATGGTCTGTAATGTGATAGCTACCGACTTGGCAGACCGCCTGCAGTCTCTCTCCCACCGGCGAGACGTGGCTTCCCTGTGTCTCTTCTATAAATACTTTCACGGCTTCTGCTCCGATGAACTTAGATCACTGGTGCCCCCTAAATACGAATTTGCACGAGATACTAGATTAGCAACTAGATCCCACCCTTTTACAGTGAAACCGATAAAATGCAGCCGTAACTTCTACTCCAACAGTTTCTTTCCTCGCACTTCCCGACTGTGGAATTCTCTTCCAAACGATTGCTTCCCCGACGGCTACAATCTCCAGGAGTTTAAATGTAAGGTCAATACACACCTCCTAACACACTAACCTGCTCCCATTCTATCAAGCACTCTTCCCATCTGCCCGACCCTCATCTTCGCTATCCTTACTCATCTGTCACCTTTCTCCTGACATTCCCTATGTCTATCCACTCCTTCTCTTTACCTTCCCCTATGTAGCCCCATGCGCAATAGTGGCAGTGGAATGCCTTGCTTGGGGTGAGATGATTAAAAAAAAAATAATTGCTTAATAAGGATGGGTTTCCAGGTACAAGCACTGTTTAACCCATACCTAGAGAGAGAAGAGCAATTACAACTTTTCAAAGATATTTGGGTGTAAATGTGTTTAACACACTTGAAAAAAACCCGAATGCGTTTTATCCGATTTCTCATTCCGCCTAACTATCCATTATACTTTATACACATGCAATTAGAATAGATGTAATGCTATAAACAAGATATAACCCAGTGATCGATTAAAAGGTTTGGTTCAAAATTCTAATCATCTGAAGAAAGCCGGAGCGTACAACGTTGAAACGTCGTGAATATGAATATGGAAATAAAGATGGAGACAACAGTCCGAACAATGTTAATAATGTAAAAGGTTTGACTTCACACTTGAACATTTTTTTCAAGTGTGACTTCTTACATTATAGGGATCCCAAACTTTGATTGAAATGGCAGACAATTTTCTGCTCAAAATGACGCTAAAAATTTGGCAAAGATTTTTTTAACGTGATCTTAATTTGCTATATGCATCAACCAATGCGGTTTTCCCTATTTAACATAAGAAAGTAAATATAAGTATATTACCACTTTCATTCAAGAAAAAGAAAACTCTAGATGTTACTGCTCTTGTATTTTCGACATCGCTTTAAAGTTTTAAATATGCAAGAACGTATAAAAACAAATAAACTAATGCCTAATGTTGAATTAAAATGATTGTATTAACGAAAACATACAATGTGCAAATGAAATGTTGTATGATACATCAAATTTATTTAAGTAAAAAAAAAGCAATGCTATGTGTATGCACAAAGATATATTTATATCTATATGACTAAAAGATAGACAAGAGGAAAATTATATTTTGTTTAAGCCGACGTGTTTCGTCCAGTTTATCAATGCAGAAAAACGATTTTAATAAACTTCGTCAGCAGACAAAACACGTCGGTTTAAACAAAATATAGATTTCCTCTTGTTTCTTTTTTAGCCAAACTGTTCCTCTTTACAGATTACATCTAAGAATAGTTACACACACACACACACACATATATATATGTGTGTGTGTGTGTGTGTTTAGGAATCGTCCAATAATAATTACACAGGAAAAAATCCTTCACTTAATAATATCACTTATGAACACGGTAACTCTGTGCTTACTGTGCTCGGAACATAACTCAAACATTACTCTACATACATAAACTGTACACATATTCAGTTACACAAAAAATAAAATTAACTGTTAATGATGACATAAAGTATATATATATATACTCGCGTATCATTTGGCTTCTGATAACCCAATTTTGAAACTAATTTTAAGTAGTCGCATCATATACAAGATATAAAATTAGAGTATGCCTAGTTGGTAGTACATACGCTAATTAATAAAAAAAAAAATAATTAAAAAACGAACAGTTATATACCTCGAAAAGACTTCGAGGAAATACTAATAACTATATTAACCGCTATATATATATATATATATATATAATTGTTAACTCTCCAGGTCCCTGTTCTCTCATCAATTTAAACCAATTTTTTCAAGAAATCCCTCGCTATGTATATGTGTGTATGTGTGGGGGGGGATCTTGTATTTACCAGTTATTAGTAAGTTACTTGCCACACATGATACATGCTTGGACTATCATGCTTTTCAACCCATCGCTGGCGGAAAAAGCGATGGATCAATATCTTTCCCTAGAATATTTATGCCTAATGGAATCAAACGAATTCGGCCTGAATTCAAATCTCCGATTTCGCATTCCGAACCGATATCCATTACCCCACAACGCATGTACTACAACTATTAATAACTAGCCGGCGTTGCTCGGGTGTAATGAAAGCTTTAAAACTAATTCATGGTCCTGGAGCTCAGACTGAGCCTAAAGAATATTTGTGTGAAGTTGAGAATCGGATAAAAATTGTGGGTTTGTATAAAGGACATACAGACAGATAAACAGACACACACACACAAACATCTTGCTTTTATATATATATTATCGATTTTCTGCACTATTGTAAGAACACAAAAACATCCACCATCAGGGACGATTTTATTTTGTGTTGACATAAAACTCCGCAAAGCAACGGCAATAGTTACCAAAAATAACAAACGCAGTTCGCAAATTTGCAATGCGTTTCTATGTCGTCACACCGCGTGATAGCGCAAAATGACAACAGAACCATATATTCAAATGCAATGTAATGTGTTATGACCAGATTTAAACGTGATTTTATTAAATGTGTATTAATCAAATCACGTTTAAATCTGGTCATTTTATGTCAACACAAAATAAAATCGTCGCTAATGGTGGATATTTTCTGTTACTGTTCTTATAATCTCTCTGAAGATGGCTCATGTGAGCCAAAAACTTAGAACCAACTTAATAAAAATTATCCAAATTTTGGACAATTTTTGTCTTTATTTTCAACTGAAATTAAAGCCCAAATACGATGTTTAGAACGGCTCATGATTAAAAATAATAGACACTCATTGTCTCTTATATTTAATAGTATATGTTTAGAAAATTATTTGCTGCCTCGATACAATATATATATATATATATATATATATATATATATATATATATAGATATAGATATATATAACTTCCAGTTGTTCCACCGACGTAAGATAATATGTATATTTATTAATATAAGATTAATAGCTCTGTTTATACTACATTGAGTACTATTTTATTTATACTTGAATAATATGCTTTTATATATGTGAAAATGTGTTATAACTAATTTTACCGTTTTCAAACGCTTGAACAAGGATTTTTTTTACAAATGCGCGACTGGAGCCTGAAATTTTTAAGGAATTGAAACATTTTCAAAATTAGGGAGAAGTTATTAAAGGATCTTAGAACACTTCCATCCATGTTTGTACAATTCTAGTAAGTATTTATGGGTAGGATTACATTTGGACATAATTTTTGATCTTTCATTTAGTATTTTTTTTCGTCCTGGAAACAACATAAAAATTTTTCTTACTGGCATAATTTGCATACGTTACCACCCTTGTATGGTTGTCTATTTTCACTATATTCCAAGTTATATCAGGGTCGTTTCCATATTTCAATTTCAATTTACACACGTGTGTAGCCAGTTTTCACCAAAATGTCCATGTTCGAGCGTTTGAAAAATGGTAAAATCAGTTACTGTAAATTGCCTTAAGATACCGAAAGTTTGAAACCTAGATCGCTGAAATAACCCATTTCGTAATGAAAAATATTCAAAATTCTGAAATATAATTGTATTAAACAACAGTGTACTGGTCTAATTTAAATATGACCAAAAACTAACTAGATTTATATATATATATATATATATATATATATATATATATATATATATATATATATATATATTCTCTGGAGAAGAAAATTTTAAAAACAGTTTCCACTTCGGCTATAATGCGTGACTCTTTAGAAATGAATTGAGTTCTCTCTGTGACTGGCGTCTGTATACACTGCTTACATACAAGACATTAAAATTTCCTTTCACTGACGCCCCCCATACGCCGATGGCTTAGGGAGTAGAGACTCCGACTGAAACCAAATCGGTCGAGTTTTCGATCCCGGCCAGAAGCAAGTGGATATGTCTAGCCACACTGATGAGCTGTAATACAGCGGAACAGGCTTGAATGTGGATGACTAATATATGTATATATATTGTGTATTTAGGCAAAAATCTATCTTTTGTGCAAGTTTTATTAAATATAAAAGGGGCTATGGTTAAGTAGTTTATATAATTTTTTTTGTGATCTTATATTTTTTCAGTACAAAAATATATCAACATTATCCGAATGATTTATTTCTCCAAGAGAGTCATAGTTAATATTATTGAGTGTGGCTTTTTCCCCTCATTTTTTTATTTTTTTAAAATATTATTTATGTTCTGAAAAGAAACCAATTCTACGTTCGCATGAAGGATTATGTAAAAACTTAACCATAGAAACTTGTCTAACATATTTAATTAAACTTGCATATATATATATATATATATATATATATATATATATATATAATGCATATTTGGGCAGCAACCTTTCTTTTGAACATATATATGTGTGTATATATATATATATATATATATATATATATATATAATGCATATTTGGGCAGCAACCTTTCTTTTGAACATGTCTCGTTAAAAACAACCGACAAGAAAGATTTTATTAGTCTGTCTATTTTTAAACAATCTTTCAAAACTCCATTTGCACTGTTAAATAATGTATGCTTGATGAACCATCAACCTTACGTTTTTTAACACATAAAATGAAGTTTTAAAAATAGACAGACTGATACGTGATGTCTAGTCGCGTCCATCACGTGATATATCTTAAAGAACGTTCCTTTTCAGAATCACAAAATAAATTACGTTAAAATAAAAAAATGAGGATAAAATACAACATTGGAAACATAACATTCTTGAGAATGGCCAGAGAAGCCGCTGGAAGCGCTTGTTAGGTTAATAATTATGGAACAGTTTCTCATTCCTCATCTCCAGCAAAAAAGAAACATGAAAAATATTAGAAAAATTCAATTAAAAGTTAATAAAAATTTTCCTTGTGAGTCGTTTTTAACGAAATATAAATATATATATAAATATATATATATATATATATATATATATATATATATATATATAGTTGTGTGTGTATGCGTGTGTCTGTCTGTCTGTTTATCTGACTGTGCATGTGTCTGTGTCTATGTGGGTGTGTGCGTGTATGTGTATATGTGCACGCGCGTGTGTGTGTGTGACAAAGTGGAAAATGATTTCGTGTGACGCGTTTTATCCTTTAGGCCATCATCGGTCTATGTTTTTTTACGTTGATGCAACTTCTCATGCACACGAACGGGAGTAACTGAGAATTTTAAATTTAAAAATACAGAATTTTCGACCCCCAACATGAAGAGGAGAAATAGATGAAAATAAATTTAATCTTCTCCAAAAACTATTTCATATTCAATGCGAACAAAACTCATACAGAATATGAATATATATAAATAAATATAAATCGGCCCCACCTGGCAAACCCAACACATAAAAAAGGTTTTTTATTGATCTACTCAAACATTTCTACAATTCAAAAGAATTTATATAAACTCACCATAAAGTTTGTAACAACCACATTTAAACAATAAAAGACTTAATACATACAAAACAAAAATGAGCTGAAATTTAAAGGATGAATTCACCCTATTACTTGTAATGATTGCCACAACGAATAAATAAGAGAAACATAAAGCAATTTAAATAAGTGCATATTAAAACAAAAGATATTTTACAAGCAACACATTAAAGGCATTAGCTGCTCACCGTAATGAGACTGACGATAATTTTGATATCACAAATACTTCCGTAATTAAAGAAAAAAATTCGCTGAGACAAAAATATTTACAAAGTGATTTATCTTTAGATCACCAACAGTAAATGTTTCAATATTCTTGGCAGATTTTCAATTATGACAATGTGGGATATTTTATAACAAAATGAATAGAAACAAAAAGAAAATTAGAGTTTAGCCTATTTCATTTAGACTATATACCCAAAACATATATATAAAAAAATAAAAATTAAATATTTTTAAATCTAAAATTCTCAGCATTTCGAGTTTGTGCGCGTGAGTAGTCACAACAACGTAAAAAACTGAGGAAATCCTAAAGAACGAACACTTTTGATACTTTTCTATTCAGCTTTCCTATATATCATTATCCTATATATATATATATATATATATTCCAAACATATACTGTTAAATATAAGAGACAACCTCTCTGGAGATGGCTCATGTGAGCCAAAAACTTAGAACCAACTTAATAAAAATTATCCAAATTTTGGACAATTTTTGTCTTTATTTTCAACTGAAATTAAAGCCCAAATACGATGTTTAGAACGGCTCATGATTAAACATAATAGACATTCATTGTCTCTTATATTTAACAGTATATTTCTAAAAATTATTTGCTGCCTCGATACACTATATATATATATCCGTAATTTGCAGCAGATAAATCAAACTAGTGTCCAAATAGACATCATAATATTTAACTCAAAATTATGAGCTTGGGCTAACTTAATGTATTAATCGACATCCGTATGCTAATACGGTAGTCAACCAGTCAACGAAAATTGTGACCCAAATATGTTTTTAGTTTTAGAAATTTGACACAAATTACGATAATACATATATAAATTCAAATACACAGTACATATTATTAACACTGTTTTAATTATACGATATCTGCAGATCAAACCTTTACAGTAAACTGATGTAATTCCACACTGAGCTTCAAAAGTGAAAATTCCATGTCAGTCGTCATATATCTCCTTGACCGCTGTTTTTTATTGTACTTCATGTCTTTCCTGCCAGATTCTTTCATACTTAGTAACCCCATGAATGTTAATGACGCGGCACAAAAAAAAGAAAAAGGGTGTGCGTGTAGCGTCAAAACTATCAATGTAAAAACTGAAATTATGTATCGGCGTTCAAGTGCTGACTTATTTTGTTATATTCACCAATGCTCTTGAAAATACATGAATCAATCTTTCCCCCATGATATTGATTAGATAATATGGTACATGGGAATCTAGAGCCCGAGGTAGCATGCAATTTAGAAGGGCTACGTTGAATTCAGAATAGTAGAGAAGGAAAAAGGAAATAAGTTATAGCAAATCAGACATAATAACGAAAAGGAAGCTATGGATTGTCACGATCACTTATGTCTTAAAGGGACATGGTATTTGTAGATCATAATCGTCAAAATTGCCCATAATTTGCCTACAGGTGCGTAGAACATTATTCGTTGAAAATTTGTTATAGATAGATAGATAGATCCTTGTGCAAATTAACTGAAACAAAACGAATAATGCCTTTCTATGATCTTTCATACCTTCCCTGATCTTGTATACGTCGTTTCTTAGCGTTTTTTGTCTTTCGACCGCAATTTCTTTTACGTTTTGGGCTGATGGATTCAGTTTGTTTCTTTGCCTTGATGATGACAGTTGAAAGGCTGACACCAACAATATCCACGATGTCACTGTAAGGCTTGCCAGTATGTTCGTGCAACGTTACAATTTTCGTACGCTTCCTTGAAATAACGTCCATTGCAGACAATGGTCGTAGGAAAATAATCAACAGTCGAGACAATTGTATTTGAGTGTGATAAAAATCTAATGTAACCACAGATGACGCAATATTTTTCAAGATAAAACGAATTTCATTATGCACCCCGAAAAGAGATTTATATTATTGCACTCGTCTGCAAATGACCTAATCTGAGGAAAAATAGAAATCATTTACTCACTCCAGTAGTTTTAAACTGACCGTATGGTAAAAAATAGGAAACTAAAGTAGTTGTTTCAATTAATTTGCACACGGATGTAGATAGATAGATAGATAGATAGATAGATAGATAGATAGATAGATAGATAGATAGATAGATAGATAAAAAATCTGAGAAGAATAATCTCAAACAGAATGAGTTTGATCTAACAAAACATGCGTAAATTATTATTTATTCTCGTTCACGCACTTTTCTCTATAGTTTACTTCCTCTGCGCACGTGCGCGCCCCCATCTTAATACTTCCTTGTACTATTCTCTTTGTTTCCTGCTGGTCGCCTTTAACCGAACACTTTTGACCTCTGACTCTTTTTAGAGGTTAATTTCTGCTTCTTTTTTTAATAGAATTATTCTGTCTGGGCTCCAAACAATTTTCCCGCCGCTTTACTCGCTTTGTAAGTCATCGAAATCAGATTGAAAATACAAAATTTCAAAATCTAGCCAACGAAGGCTCAAGTCCCTTGAGTCGCAAAACATCATGAATTACAATGAGAACCAATCAAACACCGAGCGTCTACACTGATCCACTTGCCGACAAATAGATATAGCTGTGTGTAACCGAACGGACAATTCAGTGGTTGTATAGTTGTTCAGTCGGAAAAAATGCGATTAGATTTACCTTTTTCTTCTCTTCAAGTCGAAAGTCGTACGTGATTGAGTCAACAGAAACAAGTCATTAGTCATTATCTCAGTTCATATTCGGACTAATACTTTAATAATTGTTATTTGATCGGGGTTTTATTCTATACGTCTTCGGACTTTTGAGTATTGACTACAATTCTGAGAATTATTCATTATTCCATTACCGAGTAGGCCCGTGCCATCAAAAATGATAGCTAAATATAGATATGCCGTCTAAAATGATGGCAACATATATACTGATATACGTAATATTGAGTAACATATACTAGACATAAAACAATCAAAACCTTTGAGACGTTTGAAGATACATAGTAATGGAAAATATTAAAAATTATAATCATTTAAAGAAAAATAAATGTGATAGTCAGTCAGTTAGGTGCCATACGTGATACACGCTTGGGCGATCATGTCTCGAAAGAGACATGACTGACTGGGCAGAAGATTATCCCGCAGTAGGTTGCCATTGCTTTCTGCGGAAGACTGGTTGCCAACCAAGGCTATAGAACCCAATTTGTCCTGTTATTTGACCCATAGCTGGAGGGAAAAACGGATCAATACCTTTCCCAAGGGTATTTGCGCGTATATGATTGCAACGAATTCGACTGAAATTCGAACTCGGCTCTCCGAATTTAACCGTTATGTACCCAGAAAATTTCAATTGTCCCTTCTTGATGATATGTATAAGTGTTCTTTTTTGCTATTGTCTCTAAAACTTTGTCGTTGTTCACATGTTCGGTCCATGGCATCCTCAGCATCTTTCTGTAGAACGACATTTCTGTTGCTCTAAGTTTATTCTTCATCTGTGAGGAGTTTCTTTCCAGCCTTCCCTGCCATATAGGACGACTGATATTACATAACTGTTCAGTACGCTTTTCTTTGTTTCTAAAAATATTTGGAAGGCATCTTTTGCTATCCCAATGTGACTTCGAATTTCCGTTTCGCACTATTGATATGCATCCAAGAAAAAATGTATTGATCAGAACATGAACGAAATATATAAATATTAGTAATGACGAATTTCAAAATCATAATAATTTAAATACGAAATAATGCGCTGTATCTTATACTATATAATTGTACAGCGTATAGATTAGAACATGAACGAAAAATATCAAAAATATAATCATTTAAAGAAAAAAATAATGCTGTAAATATTAATTTATCTAGCATAAAAATTCATCAGAACAGATACACGCTTGGGCGATCATGTCTCGAAAGAGAATTTATTGACTGGGCAGAAGATTTTCCTGAAGCAGGTTGCTATTACTTTCTGCCGTAGACTGATTGCCAACGAAAAGCTATCTAAAGCAATTTGTCCTGTTATTTTACCAATAATAGGTAAGAGATGAATTATTAGCTTTTCCAAAGTTATTTGCGCGTAAGAGAATGCAAAGAATTCAACTGGAATTCGAACTCGGCTTTCCGATTTCTCATTCAGAGCAGATGAATCTGTAATGTAATTGATCCCGACTGGAGTTGAGCTACCAGCTCAACTCCAGTCATTTTCTCACCGACGTAATGTGATTTCCCTCTGTCTCTTCTATAAATACGTTCACGGCTTCTTCTCTGATGAGCTGAGCTCCCTGGTGTCCCCACTGCATGAATTTACTCCAGCTACTAGACCAGCGGCTAGGTCCCACCCATTTACAGTGAAACCAATCAAATGTAACCGCAACTTCTACTCCATTAGCTTCTTTGCTCGGATTTCCCGCCTGTGGAATTTCCTTACGTATACTTGCTTCCCTGAAAGCTACACTCTCCAAGAATTTAAATACAAAGTCAATTGTCATCTCTTATCTTCTTGACTCACATCCTTTCCCTGACAACCTTTGTATCATGTTTTTCTTCTTTTCCACTCTACTCTCATGCAGCCCTCTTCACACCTTTATTCTCATTCTTTTTTACTCAGAGAATGACTCCCCTGTAACGTGTTCCACTTTGTCATCGCTCACTTCTTCTGTAACCCCCTGCGCACCAGTGGCAGTTCTGTCTTGTTTAGGATGAAATGATTAAAAATAAAATATCCACTGTACCTCAGCGCACATCCGAACGGATAAATGAATGCTTAAAAGAAAAACGCAAATGCTTATCAAATCAGAATTTAGAATAATATATAAATAACATTATAATTAAACGTTATTTTGCAATTATTTTAAACATTATAACAGTTTATGTAGATGCTTTCATACAGTAATTTTTGTTGTGGTGGTAACGTTTCACAAGCTTCTTTACAAATATCAGTATTCTTTGTTTAGGTTCTAATCTACGAAGTGCGACGGATAAATTGTCATCTAAATTATGCGAAAATGAAAATAATACTAACATCTTATTTTAATCGAGATATTTACCAAAATTAATCAAACATATCTACTAAAGAGTAAACACCTTGGAGTAATATTGAGTGACAAAGTAGGAATAATTATTATCTTCGCCCATTTTTACTTCCATTTAAAAAATCAATATATTCGCCTTTTTTTATTTTATTTACTTGTACATATTTTCCAAGTGAGGAAAGATTTGGAAGCTGTTCAGGTATAAAATACTATTTTTCTTTAAAAATCGATATCTTATCTTTCATTTGCTTTCATTATACAAAAAAATATTGTGTTAAACATTTTCCTAAAACCAGGCAGACGAATAAGTGGTGCAAAATATCTGTTCGTGTTCTTTACAAAAATCTAATTAATAATGTAACAAATTTTTCTCTTTGCTTTTTAGAATCTGAAAACATTTCAGTATTAATTTAGATGTCGATATGATTGTCTGTTACTTTTAATTCAAAATCAGTTTTACGTGGAGCTAGCAATTCCAAACCTAGAAAATGCTTTGTTGGGGCGGAAAATACTGCAACATCTTAGGGCAGTTTAGAGAGTGAGCGCATGATTAGGTGTTATAAAGTTTTCATAATCGTCCGCAATTCCGGGTTACCTGCGGTAGAATAGGAATAATTTTAAGTGGTTCATAGCAATTACAAAATGCACTTGTATAAGAATTACTGGATATGAATACATGTCCAAAACATTAAGTGTCATGCGTTTTTAGTGTGATTTGGTGTATTTTGTTTTACGGCATATCAACAGCTCAATGTGTTATATAGTGGCAAAAAGATTTGTTTGGATATATTTGCATGAATGGAATATGTATTCTTTGTAAAAAAAACTTTTTATAGATCATGGGTTGGGTTTATTTTATTTTACGGCATGTCAACCTCAACGTGTTATTAAATCCCAACAAGATTTTTAGGATAGGTTTGTATGAATAGAATATGCATCCTTTGTAAGAAGTTAGTTTGTAGGTCAGGATTCATTGACGTATTTTTATAAAGGTTTTTTTCTTGTCAAGTGTCAAATGTATTGCTGGTATTTTTATCATAAAAATCTATTTCTATACTTTCATAGTTTTTTTGTAACCTCAGTTTGTGGGTTAACTGTAGCTGAGACCCTAAGAGTTACTACTACCCCAGGTCAGATTGGCATCTGGGAACAATAGCAATTAAGGTTTACAAAGATCTTCCCGATTAGTGGCCTTGTGCCGAATGTATATTTTGGTCATAACTAGGTCCAAGAAGAGCAGCCTTGAAACTTTAGGGGTTAAGCATTCACCCATATTTGGGACCCTAGCAGCTGCTACCACACCAGGTCATGGGATGACCAGGGAACAACAGCAATTAAGAGGTGATCTGACGCTCTTCAAAACCTCCCAAACAAAGACCTTGCTGCCATATTCAGTTTTTGGTCATACCCAGGACTAAGAAAAGCTGCTTTGAGAGCTTTGGGTTAACTATTCCCCCATAGCTGGGACGCTAGAAGTTGTTACCACCCAGATTCAGGCTGGTACCTGGAAATAACAGCAATTCGATTTTTCCTGAAATCCTTCTGATAAAGACGCCGAAGGCAGGAATGTTTTTCTATAGTGTGTAAAGGAGAGCAGATTCGTTTTGAAAGCGTTAAAATTTACGAGTCATTTCTTATCCCAGTCCACCACAGATTGGAGGTCCTTTTCAAAAGTAGCATCAGATTTTACTTTGTCAACCTTGGCATATTTCTAATTTATATATATATATATATATATAATACAAATTAGACTTTTTTTTTAGGAATTAACGGTAGATGTATGGTGTTTAATAATTTTTCGTACAGTAAGTTCGTTCTTCTTAGAATATAGCATTTTTAAGCTGTTCGAAAAAAAGAATTAATTGCAGCCTATTATATTGCAATTCTTACGTTTGCTTATTTTAAAATATTTTCAACTTGTTTGATCCTAAAATTTTATTTTTCTTCTGAATGCCGGGTCTCTTTCGGACGTTGTTGATTATTATCTACAATGTTCTATCTAAATGAACTAAGCAAAAACTATTTATTTTAACAAGCTATGTCCGAATACAAGATGTCTTTCTTAGATTTTATAAATCTCTGTGCTAAAAGACAAATATATCTAATTCTTAAAAACTCAATCATAAGTGCATCTGTCAATTGGAAGAATTCGTAGATTCCAACTCTATAAAATCTAATACCAATTAATGAACAAATGTAATATCCAGAAAAAGACAGTAACAGTAAAGAGAGGATTATAGAATTGTAAAATTTAGAAAAAAGACTAAACTTCAAATTTATTCTACGTAGTGTGTCTCTTCCATATGTTGACAATGACGCCTCTCCCCAAATTCCTGTTCTTTGTTCATCTTGGTCAATTTTGCCTTTGTTTCTCTTTCTTAATCTCTGTTCTGCCATCCATTTACACAATGTCGTTTACCTCTATTCTTTATTATTATAGACCTTCTCTGTGTCCTGTGAGTGTTAAATTCTCTAATCTCTTTTTCCTCAATATGTGTTTAAAATTTTTCAAATAAATCTTTATGATTCTAAAGATAAATTTCATTTTTGTTTCCATTTTCCTTAACACTTTTTCGTTACTCACATGCCCAATCCATGATATTCTCTGCATTCATATGGGCGCAGAGAATACCATGGACTGAACGTTTCTATTGCTTCAAGTGACTACTGCATTTTTGAGGAGATCGTGAAGCATTCTCTGGCATATAAGAGACTGGTATAACATAGCTGTTTAGCACATGATTTTTTCTGAAACGTTCCTTTTTCTTTATAATTTGCTAAGCTTTCGGAAGGTATGTTTTGATATGTTTTGAGTTTATGTGTTTATGCTGTTTTCTATTAAAAATGCCCTAAGTATTTAAATTTTCGTTATTGATTTTCTTATCTCTGATTTGTAGGGCGGCTCTTCTTGCTAACATCCATACATTAAGTTGTCATTTATTTCCAACAGTTGTGGCCGACAGCTGAGCATTCGTCGGTTGAGCCACATCTATGTCGATTTAAGTCTCTTCATCTGTCAGATTGTCCAGCATTTGCTCACTGCTACACAATCGATGTCAGTAAAGTTTCGGTTGAATTTATAGTTATCGTTCTTTTAGATTGGAAGCTATCCAGGACTGGAGAGCTCATAGCAGATGAGTGGAGAAGAAATAGATCTATACCAAAGAACATTAATACGAAGTGAACGTGACAGATGAACGGCTTTCTAATTCCGATTTCTGCATTTAAAATGGCTTTGCTATCCGTACAGATATCATGATAACTAAGTTACATGTACGACAATGGTAAGCAAGGTTAGTTGTTTTTATCCATTGTTTTATTACTTCATTTATTTCCACACGTATACACACAAAAATACTCATATATTTATATCTATATATATTGTTATCCGCAGACAGATCTGTTTCGCCGTATCACTGCTCATCAGTACGGTTAGACACCGATTGCTTTTTTACCCAGGATTGAAACCCGACCGAAATGGCGTCAGTCGGCGACTCTACCCCTGGGCTATGTGTGTGTGTGTGTGTGTGTGTGTGTGTGTGTGTGTGTGTGTGTGTGTGTGTGTGTGTGTGTCATCGCTCGTTTAGATTTGATGGAGTTATTTTGATTAGAAACAACAAGGTTTGCAGTTTTCTATTTTCTATAATATATAAACTTCACATGTTTTTGAGGAATAACGACAGAAATATGTTGTTTAATAATTTTTCGTAGAGTAAATTCGTCCTTCTTATAATTATTGTGCATTTGCTTGCAGTTAATTACATGTTGATATTTTTGCAACCAAATTCACAGTAAGTCTAAGAAGAACGAACATACTATACGAAAAATTATTAAACACCATACATCTACCGTTAATTCCTAAAAAAACGTCTAATTTGTATTATATATATATATATTAGAAATATGTCAAGGTTGACAAAGTAAAATTTGATGCTACTTTTGAAAAGGACCTCCAATCTGTGGTGTACTGGGATAAGAAATGGCTCGTAAATTTTAATGCTTTCAAAACGAATCTGCTCTCCTTTAACCACTATAGAAAAACATTCCTGCCTTCCATCAGTATGGATCACGCTAAAAGCAATACTCTGCACATCCTCGGCCTCACACTCTCAGCCGACCTCAAGTGGAACAGCTACTTCGAATCAATAGCTACATCTACAGCTAGAAAGGTTGAATCACTGTGTCAGTCTAGAAAGTCTTTCTCGTCAGAATCCAACTTTCACATGTACAAACCTATTATTCGTTTAAGCATTGAATCCTGTTGCCATTTCTGGTAGGCTGCTCCTGCTATTCACTTCAAGGTTCTCGACAAAATCCAAAGAAACAAAACAAAAAAATGTCTTCATAGGATCTTTCACATTTTCCCTGATCACGTATACGCCGTCCCTTGCTATTGTTTTTCTTTTCCGAACGCATTGTTCTTTACGTTTTGATGGATCCAGTTTGTTTCTTTACTTTGATGAGGTGGCTGGCAGTTGAAAGGCTGACACCCACCAACAATATCCGCGATCAGTCTGTTAAGAATAGCCAGTATGTTCGTGCAACGTTACAATCATCGTACCCTTTTTGTAGTAAGTTTCATCGCAGAAAATGGCCGTAGGACAGTCGGTACTATATTGTTTGGGTGTGATAAAAATCTGATGCAATCACGGATGAAGCAATATTTTCCAAGGCTAAAGAAATTTCATCATACACCCTAAAAATCAATTCATATTACTGCACACCACAGCAAATGACCTAACCATGGTAAAAATAAAAATCATTTACACCCTGTAATTCCAGTGAGTCTATAACTAACTGTATGTTGAAAGAAAGGAAACTAAAGTAGTTGTATCAATTAATTTGCGCAAGTATATATATATATATAATTTTGTTATTACAATGGTGTATAAAAGCATAATATCACTACACAAAATTTTCATGTTTCAGAACAAAACTGTTCCTCTTCAGCTGATATGAAATAGATGGTGAAAACGATTTGTTTTTGAAAATATCAGATGAACTTCTGGTTGTTTAGAAAATCAGGGAGTGTTAGTTGAATAAAATGCAATAGGTTGGCCAAACAGCTCAATCAGCATTCAGAATTGTGTAACCATGGAGATTTTAAAATTTGGGTTATAGAAGTGATCAGGATTGTTTAGATCTGGACATGTCACTTTTTGATTTTTCTTGGACCTTATATTTTTTTAAAGCGTAGACAGTAGTTTTAATCAGGAGGTTAGATTTTTTTTATTGAACAATAGATTTTTTAGTACTATCTATGAGTATAAGTCAGAATTAGGATTTAAATAATTGTGGTATACTTAGTTATATTGTATTAAAAACAGCAATTTAGTATTGTGTGGGTCATTTTGTTTTATTAAAATCATATTCTTTTTTATGTATTTTATTAAAATCATATTTTTTTATGTATTCTTTTAAGTATAAGTTATAAATGAAACATAGTAATTAATTAAATTTTAAAGAAAATGATCTTGTCTGAGTAAGGTACTTATGGTGACCACATAATACTTAAATAGGTAAATCATTTTTAACAGCAAGTTGGATTTTTTAAAATTACTTCATGAGTAAAAGGGCTGAAATGTTTATGTTATAATTATGATTAAACAATTATAGTATATTAAAGTATATTGTAGTTAAGAAAACTAATTTAGTTTCGTGTATTCTTTAATTTAGTAAAATAATTAATAATTTTAAAGTTATAATAGAGCATGAGTTATAAATGAAGCGTTTTAGTTTCTTTTTAAATTAAAATAGAATTATTTTGTCTGCGTAAAATACATTGTGAGAACATAGATTATTTAATTGGGCAGATAACAATCTTTTACAGTAGGCTGAACTTTAGGGTAGTTTTTGTTTATTATAATTAGGATTTTAATAATTATAGTTTACTAAGGTATATTATAGATTGACTTTAAAGATTTTTTAAGGGGCTGGAAATTTTTAAGTTGGACTTTAAACTGAATAATTCTAGTATACCAAGGTATATTATAGTTGAGAAAACCAACTCGTATTTTGTGGACCATTTATTTTAGTAAATTTAATTTTAATTTTAAAGTTATATTAGAGCACAATTATAAGCAACACATTATGATAAATTAAATTTTATCACCTGCAGCTTTTCACTTAGGCACAAAGGTCAGATGTTATTGAATGACTTACAGACTTTTCTAGAATTTTCTGTTTTACTTTAGGGGTTTTATTTGTGTCGTTTAACATCCAAAAATACGCGGAAAGGGACGTTTGGTTTCGATACGTGCTGTTTTTTTTAAAGAAAGTTAAGTGCATATACCAACGTTGTTTATAAGTGTTCTTTATAGATTCGATATAAACTTTTTTAATAGTTGGGTTTTCAAGTAATGTTATATTACATTGGTATACAATAGAATTAGTTTGACACCTATTTTGAAGTGGACAATTATTAGGATTTCGAAAATTACATGAGTTTGTATTAATGTTCTCTTTATTGTTTTGATAGTTATTGTTACTTTGATTAATGTGTTGATTTAAGACATATTTATTATGGTTGGTAATGATGTTCTGATTATTAGTACAACTATAATTTAATTTAAGGATATTTTCGTTAAAAATTATTAATAGGAAAATGTTTCTTAATTAAATTGAGGAACTTTAGTACTAAATTGGTGTTGACCATTTGGTTAAAAGGGGGTGTATACCAAATAATTTTTTTTCTATTTCTATTTTATCTGTTATAGTTATATTTTTTATGTATTTGATATCCTGGTTTTTGAAGCCACTATTTTTAGGGCATTATTATAAAAACCTTCATATTTATAAAATATTTTCTCTCTAGAAAAGTTTTTACTAATTCTATATTCTATGGAGGAGTGTATATGTTTGATTATACTTAGTGGGTGATTAGACTTTATGTGGATGTATAATGTATATATATATATATATATATATATATATATATATATATATATTGTGTGTATTTTGGCAGCATTTTTTCATTAATGCAGGTTTCATTGAATAATATAGACAAGTTTTGTCTATTAATTTTGTGTAGGATCCGTTCATACCGTCTGATATACTTGATGGTGATGTCGTTAAAAGACAACAAAAAATCAAAATATTTGTTGAATTTTTTATCGGGTCTAAGCTTTCGGCTCACATAATTTGATAATGGCTTATGATAATGGTATGAACGGATCCTACACAAAATTAATAGACAAAACTTGTCTATATTATTCAATGAAACCTGCATTAATATATATCTATATATATATATATATATATCATTTAATATATGAATCGGAATCCAAGAAGATGAACAGAATCCGACAAGATTAATAGAATAAGTAAAAAACAAATAGAAGTAATTGTCTCTAGTCTAGCATGTATCACTTTTATCAAGCTTCTTCAGAGACTTATTAAATAAATTCATTTAATATATCTCTGATGAAGCTTGATAAAAATGAAACATGTTAGATTAAAGACACTTTTCCTACTCAATCTTGACTTATTCTATATATATATATATATATATATATATATATGTGTGTGTGTGTGTGTGTGTGTGTGTGTGTACTTGTATACGCGTGCATGTGTTTGTATCAGGGACATTATTTACACTATTTATATTCATTCTACGACTCATGTCTATTTATATATAGTCTATTTATTATTTTTAAGATTGATCTATTGTTTCTCGATCTGTTGTTGCTCGGTCTGTTAAACACCGTCTGATCCTTAGAATGAACTCACAATCATTATATTATCAAATTTAGAAAACAACGTGTTTGATGAAAGCGTTTATTTACAAATTTGGTAACATAGTGATTGTGAGTTCGACCTTTGTTAATTAGTTGTGAGTAATTGAATGCAACGAACCTAAATATATATCGAACTCGAGCCTCGTATTGTTCATTGCAAGCCTTTGTCTATCAAACTATTCGAATAACCTGGATATTCTTGGGGTGCTTGCAACTGTTTATCTCGCCAGATTTATAATAAATAAATAAATATACTTCCAGTTTGTCCCCATGAATTTACGTATGAGTCATAAGTTATAATGTTGTTGGGTGTTATTTCATATACAAATTTTGCGCTAGCCAATATGATAATATGCTAAAAATAATCATATTATAGATTATTACTATTTGAATAGGCAATAATGCACAAAAAATGCTGAAATATAATGCTAGGCCAATAGAGAATCTGCAATGGGATCGATCTCGACTTGGTAGTCACTTTCTCACCGACGTAATGTAGTTTCCTTATATCTCTTCTACAAATATTTTTCTTCTGTTCCGACGAGCTTAGCTCATTCGTGCTCCTTCTGCATGAATTTACTCGAGCTACTAGACTAGCAACTAGGTCCCACCTTTTTATAGCGAAACCAAAAATTGCAACCGCAACTTCTACTCTATCAGCTTCTGTTCTCGCACTTCCCGCCTGTGGAATTCCCTTCCTTATTCTTGCTTACCCGATAGATACAAATGCCAAGAATTCAAATGTAAAATCAACTGTCATCCCCTATCTCTTTGGCCCGCATCCTTTCCCTCATGTTCTTTTCTCCTTCCACTCTATTCTCATTCCACCAGTATTCTCATCTTTCTCTTACCCATCTCTTACACCCCCTATAACTTGTTCCTCTTTCTCACCACTTTCATCCTATGTAACTCCCCGCACACCAGTGGCAGTGAAGCTACCTTTATTGAGGGGAAATGATTAAAAAAGAATTCACCAACATTGGCACTCGTAAGATATGTGCACTTATTTATCTCAACAAGACACAATTAATAAATATACGGCACATTTTCCTCGTTTATTTTGTGGGTTCATTTATTTTTTATTATTCCATCATAAGCAAGGCAATAAATCCCTTGGGCCACATAAGGTTGCTGAATGTTAGAGAATATGCTAAAAAATATTATCAAGAAGAGAAGACAATAAAATAACCAGAAAAAAGAAAAGAGAAACTAACTGTTAACATTGTATGTACATTTTTACATTGTATGTACATTTTTAAAGATCTAACTTGGAAGGAAGAAAACGGAAGAGAGTTTTAGAAGAAACATGGGTGATAGAAGAAACCTTTAGAATAGAACTTACGGTTACATCTAAATATTTTGTCTGTAAAATGATGAAACAAACCACCAATCTAATACTGCGCTTAAATTCATAAAGTCTATGTACCATAGAAGAAAATACATCATAATAATTACCATCAAAGTATTTATAGAAAAAGCACAGGGAAGTTAGGTTACAGCGGCAAGAAAGGGACTTATCAAATTCTATGGGATATTTCATGTCAAAACCTAAATATTTTATTTGCAATTTTAATTTTCCTCCAGCACATACATGCTTACAGTATCTTATATTTCCAAGCGGTCACTCATCTCCTGATCAAACACGGTATTCGCGTAGGGTCACTGAAGTTAAGCAATATTGAGCTTGGTCAATACCCAGGTGAATAACCACTATAGAATATCAGATGCTGTAAATGGGGGGGGGATGAATAATTATTCGAAATACTTGATCGGAGAGACGAGTTTCATTTATCATTCGATTTTATAAATTCACTTACGCGCAAATACCATTAAAAAATGCATTAATTTATCTCTCCCCCTCCGAGGTAGAAGTTGATTAACAAGATTTAACTCACTATTTTTTATACTTATTTCACTCCAAGCATTGCAAGAATGGCCCTGGTGCACAAGGAGTTACAGTCAGAGAATAAAACAGGTACAGGGGATGTCGAAAAAAGGATAAGAGATGTATTGGAATCAAGTAAATAGAAGATGGCAAATGACGTTGCATTTAAAGCTTTGGAGATTATAGCTATCAGAGAAAGAAGCAAATGAAAATGGGTTCCCAAAAACTGCGGAAAAAGAAACTTTTATAGTAGAAGAGATGGTTACATTTAAATATTTCGACGGTAAAAAGATGGGACATTCATGCCAATGTAATAGCATCGGTAAATACATGTGGTTGATGAACCGGGAACAAAAGCTTTTCAGAGCAGTTGCCATAAAAAATACTTGCAAAAAGACAGAGGGAAGCCACATCATGTCGGGCAGAAAGTGACTGAAAGTGAGCTGCAAAGTCAGGATTGATTATATTGCAGATTCTCTTTTTGATTTTGACAAGAACCTCGAGGTGAATAGCATAACCACCCAAATAGATATGGCAACAATATTTAATGCATGGATGAATGACAGATTTAAAAATGTGCAAAATAGATTCTGACGATAAAAACTTACTAGCCCGACATAGAGACCCAACATTTCTAGCAGTAGATGCAGCTGTGTAATTTGATGGATTTAAACATAAATATCTAAATTAAAAAAAAGAATGAGTAAGTTCTCGCTTATTTTTCCTGAAAATTATGTTTTATTTACAGAATTAATAAGAAACGTGTCACTAATAGTATTGACCATCGCCAACCACTACTTTTTACCATCTTTCTGGCAGCATTTGAATTACACGTCGGAAAAACGAAGCATCTTTTAAAGCTAACTAGAAGTCGACCCATTTTTTGGAATCTTCATAAGAATGAAAGTGATGCTCAGCCAGGCCATGCGCTATCGATCAAAACAAGCCATAATCGGTCGGATCAATGTCTGGTGAATACGGCAACTGATATAGTATTTCTTATTCAAGAGTCTTCGAGTAGGTTTTCACTCGTTTCTCAACATATGACCTCGCGTTTTCATGTAGCAAAATCACTTTGTCGTGTCTCTGCTCGTGTAGAGGCCTTTTTTTCAATACTCGGCTCAAAGCACCAATTCTAGTTGATAACGGTCTCCCGTGTGGGACAATTTGTCGAAATTAATAATCGGAGAAACGAGTTCCAATTCTCGTTCGATATATTAAATTCCCTTACGCGGAAAAATTCGATTAGAAAATATATTATTCTGTCTTTCTCTCTCAGATAGAAGTTAATTAGAAAGACTTATATCATTAAAACATGAGTATCTAAAAAATAAAGAATACAAATTTCGTTCCAAATATTTACATTTCGTCATTAAATAACCTTAGATGTTAAAGAAAAACTAATTCAGTATGAATCAAAGTTAAACAGAAGAAAACGTGGGAGGGTAATTTTTATAAGTGAAGCCTAGATGTGCCATAAAGCCAAACGTATGGGGTACCCAGTGAGAATAGAACTCACTACTCAGTTGTAACGATGCTAGCGGGACAAGACTGCTAACCACTACAAAAAGTCAAGGTGCCCTAAATTATTTTCTAAGAGCAGGAAATGGTCTAGCGAGACAAACATGCTAACCGGTTGGGTCAATGTCTAGTAATTACGGCGGATGAGGTAGGACTTCCCATTTAAGCGTTTCCAGGTATCTTTTAATCCGTTTTTCAACATACGGCTTAGCGTTGTCATATGGCAAAATCACGTTCTTACCCAGAATCACGTTCCAAAACCTACGTTCCTACCCAGAACCCAGTTTGTGCCCAAAACTGTGTAGGAACGTAGCATTGCGCCAATGTTTGCTTTCTTTGAAAATCAAAAAACTGAAAATAGTACATTTAACCTGGGTACGTAACTCATAGAAAATATATAAAACCAAGAGGGTGAGAAATATTCAACATTCTCATTTATCAAGTAGGTAACATTTTATTTAAATTGACACATTATCGCATAAGATTGATAAAACTGAGCAAAACGTTGCCTAGTATCGTACTGGACCACCACCAGCCGAGCAAAAGGCTGCAACTCGACATGATGTCGATCTAACGAGTGGTCAGAAGATTTTTGCAGAGATATTCAGCTATACGGTCTTGATAACTGTTCTCATCTCCCTGGTATTATATATACATATATTCTTATTCTTATTCATGTGCTGCGTTCCTTCAGGACGTAGGGGATCATGAACTTCCACTAACTCCTGTCTCTTTTCGCTCTTAAAATCTTTTCTCTTGATATCTCTTCCAAACCCCGCTCCTCTATCCATTTGCCCAACCCTATCTCGCACATTGCTCTCTTTTGTCTCTCTTTCCGTCTATCTGTCCTGCGGGTGTTGCATTCTCTAGAAATTCTTTCTTTATTACGTTGCCAAGGAACCTCAGCTGTTTCTTGCTGATGTTAGTATAAGTATTCTTCTCGTTTGCATCCTCTCGAACACCTCGTCATTGCTCACCTGCTCGGTCCATGGTATCCTCAGCATTCTTCTGCAGAAGCACATTTGTGCTTACTTGAGCCTCTCTTTCATTCTTGAAGAGACCGTTCAGCATTCGCTGCCATACAGAAAGACAGATATCACATAGCACTCCAGCAATGTTTTCTTTTTTTCCAGTGAGATTTTCATCTCTCCCGGTGCACTGGTTGGGTTTTGAAATGCGTCTTTGGCTATGCCAATGCGTCTTCGGATCTCAGTCTCACACTTTTCATCCTCTGTCAGAACGCTTCCCGGGTATTTAAATTTCTTTATTTGTTTTCTTTTAGTTCTTCTACTTGTAATTGGCATTTTGCGTTCTTCAAAAAAATCGTTAGAAACAAAGAAAACATTACTGAACTGTTGCCTTTTTATCGGTCCTATTGTATGGCAATGAATGCTAAACAATCTCCTCAGGGATAAAGAAGAAACTTGACGCAACATAAATTAGGTACTACAGAAGGATGCTGAGGTAAACATAAACCGAACATGTAAGAAAAGGTGAAATTTTAGAGAAAATAGAAACAAAAAGGAAACTTATACTTAATATAAGGATGTGCGTTGTGGTGCAGTGGGTATCGGCTCAGAACGAGAAATTGGAGAGCCGAGTTCAAATTATAGTTGAATTCGTTGCATTTACTTACGCGCAAATATCTTCAGGAAGGGTATTAATCCGTCTCTTCCCCCTATGGGTAAAATAGCAAGTCAGCTTGGGTTCTATAGACTTGGCTGACAATCGGTCTACCGCAGAAAGTAATGCAGTAGAAAACTTCCTAATTCAGGAAAATCTTCGGCCCAGTCAGTCAAATTTCTTCGAGACATGATCGCTTAAGCGTGTATCATATATGGCACATAACTGATTGATACTTAATATCGGAAAGATATAGTTGAAATTTATAAGGCAGATAATGAGGAACAAAGGATTATAGAAGAATTTATCTGATAGATACAGAACAGATTGAAGGTAAGAGAAGCAGAAGAAAACAAAACATAACATACTTTGTGAGCTTGAGTAAATAAATGAAGAATCAAGGAGAGATAACAACAAAATTAAGAACCTTAATTAGGTACATGACATTTCGGAGAGCCAAGGGACACTCAAGGGACACTTCAAGTAGAAGGAGAAAAAAGAAAAACGAAAGTGTTGACTGGGACGAATTTGAACAAAACATCTCGGATCACTAGATCATTAGTGATCTTGATCACTAGAAACACAAGCAATTGGCTGCGTTTCTAGTGATCGTCTCTGATTCATTTTGGTTGGATGGTCGGGTAACATGGACGAAGTTCAGTGGAGGCGAGGGCAGAAAAGGTTTCTTATATTTCTTCTTATTTTATTTGGTTTTATTTTATTTACTTCCTACTTCCTAATTGATTTTATTCATTTACTAGCTTAAAAGTTACGGACATTTAAGATAGCGCCTGCGGTTCAAAACTAAAGGGAAGTCTTGTCCAGCTTAGAAAACTGCAACGAAGATTTTGAAGAAATATCTTTGAATTTCTCAATTTATTCCATGGAACATAAAAAACTCACTTTAACTCAGATTCGGGCTGTAAGTTTAATTCCTGCTAAAAGACCGATTTTGACCTTAATAACGATTTGGGATGAAACACCGATTTTCTCCGAGAATTGAGTGCTTCAAATCAAAAACTCAATGAAGCTTCAATAGTGTGGAGTTCTTCAAATCACAAACTTCGTGGAGCTTTAAAACCTAACGTCACGAAACTTTTTACTTTTTCTCCGATTCTTGGCATTTTGAAGAAACAAGATTGATTTCTTCAATTCACAAACTTTTGGAGATGCTTTAAACTGAATATAATTTTTTTTAAATTCACAGTGTTTCTGTCCTATCTTAATTTAAATTCCTAACTTTTAAAATCATATAGTTTTGCAGTCATTTTAAAATTTTAATTTAATTGTTCCCTCTTGATTTGAGTACAGATCCCAATGCTGGATGTTCAAGCAGCAGGTGAAGAGCTGTTTTTCGATGCCGAGATCATTCTGATCCCAACACATGTTTATATAAAGCAAGTGTGGATCGGGTTAGATCGCTTTAAGACAAAAGGACGGATAGACAAAATTTCCCGTGTATTTATTTAGAAGATAAGATGACTAAAATTTTGAACTGTTACCGCCTCATCTGGACTCAAATTTCAATGTTGGATGTTCAAGAAACAGATGAAGATTTTCAATCCCGAGATCATCCTGATTCCAGAAAGGTATAATATATCTATGTACAGCAAATGTGGCCCGTGTTAGATCGCTTTCAGACACAATAACGGACAGACAGAATCTGTCGTTTATTTATTTAGAAGTATATTCAATTTTTATAATGTGTAATGTATACATGTGGGCGGCGAATTATCTTTTGCTAGCCTAAACAGTCTGACAGTTATCTCAGCCTATTGCTTGTATATTGTCTCTTTTTCACAAAAAATGTTTCAAATAATGTTAATTCCTTGCTTGATTTTATTTTGATAGAGGTTATTTTACATGAGACAAAGTTAAATAGTATTATTTTGTCAGTTTCAAAAAAATATGCACATTTTATGTCAATTCTACACCTGGAACCACACAGCTTGCTTATTGTTCTTAATTTTATTTTATTTTGCCTTCTCTTTTGTATCCATGTTTTCTCATATGCAAAGTTTGTGCTTGAACTCTGTGATTTTATTCAGTATCTATTTATTTTCCTTCAATGTGATTAGATAAATTCGGTTATCGTCTGGTTCACACACCTCCGCTCTTTTGAACAAGAGTAGATTTTTATCCCTTCCTTCTTATCTAGGATTGGGTTTTGGTACCTTCTAAAGCCTATTTCCACTATACTTCTAACGTCTCCGCCAGAACTATAAAATTTTATTTACTGTTAATTTAATTTGCTCAATAAAAGTAGATAAGTTTTCCTAAGAGAAGCACTATATTCCTTATTTCTAGTTAAGACTTGATTTTCTGTTTCCTTCTAAAGTATATTCGTTTTCTTTCACTTTCATTAATCCCTTCCATCTTAGTGGCATTATCATCTTGGTAAGGGTGAATTGATTTAAAAAATGCTCTTATGATCCAATTCTTAAGTGTTTGATATTATCGTTTTTAAGCACAGACATTTATAAAGCTAGAAAGAAGCCTGATGTAGTTTTGTTTTTCTCAATTAGATTTGGTATCTAATTGAGAATAACTGAAGAGAAAGAAACCATAAATATTGATGTGAATATCATTGATTGTTTATTTTCCATTGCTGGCATTTTTTTTTAAGTGTGTCGGGCATCCATTAAAATCGATTGTTTCAGATAATCTTCCAACTGATACTAAGAACAGTTTTCATCCCATCTACTGTAATCTTCCTTAGATTTAATAAGTAACCTTTTAACAAACGCACAGATTTTTCGAGGAAACATTCTGAATAAAAAGTTGGATTTAATTGCAAAAAAAAATTGACATCTTTATCAAAGTTGAATAAACATTATTTGATTAGGTTTGAAATTTACTTTATTTTCATGACGCATATTTGTTGAAAGGCCTAACCAAGCGCAAATAACAAACCTTTAATAGCTTTTTTTATCACTGACACAATTTTAAACCAAGTTTGTAGATATTTTATATAATTTCCTCTAAAATTATATTGTGAATTTTATCTTATATTGTTATTTAAGTAAATATTCGAATGAAAAGTAAAGTGAATGGTTTGTTTTTCATATAAGAAAACATTCGGCAATTGTTAGGCCAGTATACAGTGCTACTTTGTCACATATCAGATTATGATGTATATTATCATGATAAATTATGATGTCATATTATTAAATCATATAACAAATTTTATGCTGTTATATTACCGTATATCATGTGTAAAGTAATGATAACATAAAATTATTCTTCTCTTTATAGTAGTTTATATGCATAAATTAATTCATTAGATCTATCCTATAGATATATATTTGTATAAAATAAGACAAAATGTGGCACATGGCCAAAAAACTATCCTATACGTAGCTAAACACTTTCACGACCCTATCACTTATTAACAATTTACTCATTCACCACAAGAAACCATCCATTACATCCCAATCCTTCACACACCACAATATCATATTTAAAAGGGGCACCTAAAAAGGGGGAAAGAAACATGAAGTAAAAATGTGCTAGTATATACAATAATTACAAAAATATATCTAAAAGATTTAATCATCATGAAATGAAAAGGGGAGGAGGATGAACTACCCAAAACGTACTAAAATATAACAAAATATTCAAACTACAATAAACAAATGCACGTAAGAACCATCCATCCTACAAAATCAGAGTAGCTGCTGTATTACGCCAAACGGCGAAATCAAGTAGCACACTTGCTAAGGGAGTGGGAGAGGATAAAATAAATAATGGAATGGGAAAATCAAATACTGACCCAGTCAAGAGGAAAAATAAGGCAAAAGCAAACAGGGAAGGTTGGGAATCTTGACTTGGATCATAACAAAGAGAAAGCCGGGAACCGGCTAGGAACACATTCATTCACATTAACTAGGTACACAAAAGACGTCTAACTTAACCATGGAGAGGTTTAAAGGATAACCGCCTCGTTGTGCATAAGAAACTTAAAATAGAAAAACAAGGCATACCCCATTCACGCGAACTAGGCTTGATAATTTTACCCACCTTTCGCTGAAATCTGTCGATATCAAGGCTTTCTACCAGATCTGATCGTTATCCTGATTTGTCCCATATGTTCCAGACAAGTTATAGCATCTACTAATTTATTTCATATTCAATTCTTTAAATCATTTTACCTCAAACAAGGTGATAATGACATTAAGACGCAAGGAGATACAGCGATAAGACTTCAGTGAGAAGAAGGGACAGTAAAAGAAAATATTTCAGAAATCCAAAAGATGAGAAGTGACGTTGTATTTAGATTTTTATGCTTGTCATTGACAGGGAAGCAAGAAATCGGAAGAGAGTTTCACAGGCGGTAATTACTAGAAAAGAAACTGTTAGAAAAAAAAGTGGACAGCTGCATCTAACTAGTTCAACAGTAAAACGCTGAGACCTAATTGCCAAGCGTGTAGATTATATTTATACAGTCTAGGTACAAACGAGTAACATGAAAATATTTGTACAAAAGTTATCTGGCAACCACGTTTATTGAAAAATTGACTGAAGTCTAGATCCCTGATGAGGATCGATTACATTACAAAACATTTACATTTTTTTTAAGAATCTTGGGATATACAGCAAAAGCTACAGATATAGCAGTAGTATTTAATGCGCAGATAAATGGTCGATTTATAAATGAGCACAATGAATTCTGATGAGTGATAGTTCTTATAATATATCATGTAATTCAGGTACGTCTACTTACAGGTAGACGAAGTCAGTCATTGTTAAAGATTTGACGCAGAGAGGTAGGAGACGCGGAGTTCTCTCTCCTCGAAGGAAGGATTTGGTATGTTAATTTGTCATGAGAGAAGACAGAAGCAGCAGTGAAGATTCCCAGGTGTAAGTTTCCTCCCATCAGTCAGTGCAAGGCGAATCCATGAATAAACAATCCAGTATCACGAAAACTGGATTTAAATTTAATTTCTCACTATCGCGATATATTCACGTCACGTTTCGCCCCATGGAACGCAGGAACACTGTGTGGGGTAAAGCGATCTAATCGGCGAAAAGCCGCCTAAGTAAACTGGCCGTATGTTCACACCATGAAAACCTGTAACAGTATCGAAATATACTATGCATTTATTTATGACTGTTTGAAATGTCAAGAGCCCCAGTTTTCGTCTATCGCGATAAGCAAGTGTCCCCTCATCCCAGACAGTAGGTAGAACGCGTATATGCAATAAAGACACCCAATCTGTGACGGATTGGGATAGAAAATAGTTCTTAAATTTTAATGCATCCAAAACGAAGCTGTTCTTCTTTAACCACCATAGAGAAATTTTCCTACCTTCCATCTGTATGGATGACACTGGTCTTACAGAAAGACACACTGCGCCTCCCTGGCATCACTCTCTCATCCCAACTCAAGTGGAAGGACTACATCGAATCAATAGCTAAATCTTCCGTTAGAATATTTGGGTCATTGTGTTTTTCTCATCAGAATTCTTCTCGCATATTTATAAATCTATCATTTGACCGTACATTATTACCATATTATGACCATATCTGGTTGGGTGTTCCTGCTATTTAGCTGGGGATTTTCAAAAAATCCAAAGGAGGATCAGCAGCAAAATATATCCTGATTTAGCAGCGACTTCAGTCACTTTCTGTAGCTTCTGTCTGCCTTTTCTACAAATATTTCAATGGCTTCTTCTCTAACGAGCTTCTTTTCCTGGTGCCCCGACCACATGAATTTACTCGTGCTACTAGATTAGCGTCTAGGACCAACAGTTTTACCGTCAGATTAGTCAGCTGTAACCGTTATTTCTACTCTAGTATATTTTCGCACCCCCCTCCTATGAAATTCCGATTCATATAATTACTTCCCTGGTAGCTACAATTGCTAAAGGTTTAAATGCAGCGTCAATTACCATCCTCTGTCTCTTTGATTCTCATCTTTCTCTTGCTTTTTCTTCTATACCCCTCTACCTTGTTTTAGTTTTTTTTTTTCACTGTAACTCCCTGTGAACAAATGACCCTGACATCTCGGCGGGGAGAATGATATCCTCTACCTGTACTAGAACTAAATGAGACCAAAAATAGGATATTTTTGCAATATATTTGTAGAAACTGCGCAGTTTGTGCTTGAACTCTGGGATTTTATTCAGTATCTATTTATTTTTCTTCAATATGAGTAGATAAGTTCGGCTATCATCTGGTTCACACACCTCCCCGCTCTTTTGAACAAGAGTAGATTTTTATCCCTTTCATCTTATCTAGGATTAGGTTTTGGTACCTTCTAAAGCCTATTTTCTCTATATTTTTTACGTCCCCGCCTGAACTATAAAATTTAATTTATTGTTGATTTATTTTTGCTCAATAAAAGTAGATAGGTTCTCCCCATAAACAAAACATCACAATCCTCTCGCTATTCTATTGCTATTTTTATGGAAAAGCTTCAGATTAAATACACTTTTTACTTCCAATAGTTCTAACGGTCACGGCTAAGAACTCGCAATGACACACACATTATAGCAAAACATTCACTTCGATGTCCATTCCACTCGAGCAACGAACGGTTGCTTTTTGGAACCGACTTCAAAGAGGTTGTTTCCAAATCACTAAAACTTTAACATCTGGCTGCTCGGTCGCTATTTCTATGGAGAGTGTTCAGATGAACTACATTCCTTAGACCCACCCGTTTAGGCGCATTACAGCTAAACATTCCCTTTGAATGTTTTGGTGAGATGTACATTCTACTCGAGCCAAATCCTACCGCGAACGGTTGGTTTGTTTAATCGACTCCAAAGAGTCTATTGCCCCGATCACTACAACTTTTACGTCTCGCTGCTCTGTAGCTATTTCAATTTAGAGTGTTCAGGTGAACTACACTCCTTACTTCCACTAGTTTTAACCGTCACAGCTAAAACCCATCATGCCATGCACATTATAGCTAACCATTCCCTTCGAATTATTTTTTTGAGATGTACGTTCCACTCGAGCTGATTCTTCCCACTAATAGCTACTTTGTTTATCCGACTCCCAAGAGGTTGCTTTCCCGATCACTACAATTTTAATATATCGCTGCCGTGTCGCTATTTCCATGGTTCTAACTGGCACGACTAAAACACGCAATGACACGCACATTATAGCGAACAATAACCTTCGAATTCCTTTGCTGAGTTGTGCGTTCCACGCGAAAAAAAAATAAAACCCTTCCGCTAAGAGTTGATTCGTGGATCGAAACTTTCATTAGTTTGCTTCCTCGATCACTACAATCCTATCATTCCTCCAAATATATCTATTCACTGGCTGCTCTGTCGCTATTTCCATGGAAAGTGTTCAGATGATTTACACTCCTTACTTTGACCAGATCTAAACGTCACAACTAAATCAACCCACACCCCGCACATTCAAATTACTATTTGTAAGATGGACGTTCCACTCGGGCAACAGTCTCCTGCTAACGGTTGCATTGTGGAACAGACTCCCAAGTAGTTGCTTCCCTGATCACTACAATATTAACATCTTGCTGTTCTGTAGCTAAATTCCCTTCGAATTAATTTTGTTAGATGTACGTTGCACTCTACCAACATCATCCCGCGAATTATTGCTTTTTGGGACCGACTCCCAAGAAGTTATTTCCTTGATCGCTAAAATCTTAGCATCTCAATACTCTGTCATTATTAACATGGAAAGTGTTCAGATAAATTACACTCATTATTTCCACTAGATCTAATCGTCACGACTAAAGCCAGTCATGCTACGCACGTTATAGGGAACTATTCTCTTCTAAATCCTTTCGTGACGTGTTCGTTCTACTCAAGCAAAATACTTCCGCGAACGGTTGCATTGTGGAATCGACTTCCAAGTGGTTGCTTCCTTGATCACTAGACCTTAAACATCTCGCTGCTCTGTCGCTTTTACTATGGAAAATGTTCTTATAAACTACACTCCTTACTTCCATCAGTCCTAAGCGTCGCTTTGCCTCTCACATTAGAGCGAACAATTTCCTTTTAATTTTTCTGGTGAGCCATACGTTCATCCTCCCGCTAACAGTTGCTTTGTAGAACCGACTCACAAGAGGTTGCTTTCCCGATCACTAGTATCTTAACATCTCACTACTCTATCGCTATTTCCATGGAAAATGTTCAGATAAACTACACTCCTTATTTTCGCCAGTTCTAACCATCACGGCTAAGATCCCACATTCTACCCGCTTTGTGTTACATTGGTGAAATGCACGCTCCACTCGACTAGATTCTCCCCACGGAACTTACTCCCAAGAAGATGCTTTTTCGATCGCTTTAATCGTAAAGTTTTCAAATCTAGTGCAATTCGTTTTTTACCCCATATCTTCATGAAATTTTTAATTCGATTGGTTTTTTGGATTGTACAGTGGGGAGGATAAGAAATGTCAGTTACACGGCTACTGCATTTCAAATCACGAACAAATATATAATTGGAACGAGATTGAGCAATATGAAAATTCTCCATATAGTTATACAACTGCATAATTGGTAATTAGGAAAACTATTATCTCCGGAAAGAATGACATCATTGGGTTCACTGAAGACAACAAATTGGATTTCAGCTTGAGAAGTTAGAAAACTGTCGCGTGTTTAACGGTGTGCTTTTTAATGACCTATTCTTACGAGGCGTAGGCTTTCATGACACCCCACAGATCTTCATTCTTCAATATCTGTAAATTTCTATTATTTATTAAAGTAAAAAGTGAAGTGGTTTCTCATTGCCGTTGCTGCGTTATTATATTCAGTGTTTACCACCGTATCTGCGCGGTCTTTCTCTAGTCTGTCTGTAAATATTCGGATCGGCTGAAAAGTACATCGAGTGAACAAGAAGTGAGGTGTTTTTTTTTTTTTGTTTTTTTTAATTCATCCGACAGGTTTTATAATTTTAAACGTTATTTCTTAGCGGATTACCATATTTGAGTAGACGCTCCGTTTATTTATTAGACACTATATTTATTTTCGTCTACCGGCCTGAATCTTCGAGACAGCTTAGTAAAATCTATATTGATTTGAACCTGTTTATTTTATAAACCATATATTCAAATCCTGCAGGGGGTGTCACATATTTTAAGTAATAAAATTACTTATTTTTTCTTTAATTATATTTTTGAATATTCAATCCGGTAGACTAAAAATAAATAAATATAAGATTTAATAAATGAATGCGGTGTCTACTCAATGTTTAACTCCGTTTTAATTCATATACCGAGACAAATATGTTAACCGTTACACTATATTGGAAATGCCCTCGCTAGAGGCTTTATAAGAATAGAGATATTAAAGGGAATGTTGGGATATAATGTAGTTATGTTTAGACTAAGTGTTTTATAACCCAATACATGAAGTGGGCTAACAATCAATCATATACCCAGGTTTATTCTTGACTGTTAAACCCAAATATACTGGAAAGTAGTGAATCTGGGCTGTTAAACAGATACTCAATGACAAGGTGGCTCAAGTCAAGACACAGATATATACATTCAGTTGAACCACTGAACAACAAAACTCCTATTAAGTATCTATCCCAATAAAACAGCAACCTTAACGTGAAACACACGTACACGCACACACACACTCTCCCTCCCTCTCTCTCTCTATATATATATATATATAATAATAACTACATAGACTCTGTAAGTATGCAGGCCGTAAATTTATACTAAAATAAACCTCCGAAAAAACCATTAACAAACAGAACCTAAATCCGTTACAATCCGGTGTACTAAGACGTCGGATAAATGGGGAGAAAAAAAAGAAACCCGCGGAACAAGAACAAAACATTCAATACTCCGCAGTAAAGAAAAAACCCCAAACGGAACCAAACACAAGAAAATGTGCTCAATACAAAGTAAGAAAGAAAAGATAAAATAGTAGAGCAAAAACACACAAAAATCTAGAGTGAGCCAAAACCTACCGCGGTTTCACACTACGGATCGTCAGGGCAAAGCCTTTGCCCTGACGATCCGTAGTGTGAAACCGCGGTAGGTTTTGACTCACTCTAGATTTTTGTGTATATATATATATATATATATATATATATATATATATATATATATATACCTCTTCAACAGAATCATTTGCCACTGTTTTTACTGATGACTGACCCTTCTTGTCTTGCTTGACTCGCCTGCAAACATGTATTGGTCTCTGTAGAACCAGTCTTCAGAAATGGGGATATGTCACTGATGATGAGTCCAAGTACCAGTGCAGGCAACTATAAAATAGGAGCATTTTCTATTTTGCCCTAATCGTGAAGATTCTTGCACAGTTAATGACCATAAAACTTTAACACTCCAGGCAAGGATCTGTGTGCAACATTAGATGGGTGTAGTGAAGCGATTCAATAATAATAAATAATAACCTATACGCTTATTGATTACACTAGTGAAAAACACCATGCCGAAAATTTTCATTTGCGATGACCTTTCAGAATAAAGGCGATGATGGTTCTTTACAACAGTTTTTTTAAATGACCTGACCGGGTGCTTCCATTATTCATCTCGTGGTTCTCAACAAAATCCCAACAAAGAACTCCAACGTAATCGATCCCAATTTAGCAGCTCGACTTCAGTCACTCTTCACCTAGAGAATGTGACTTTCCTCCGTCTTTTCTACAAATATATTCACGTCTTCTTCTCTGACGACCTTTCCATTCCTGGCAGCCCGACCACATGCATTTACTCGTGCTACTAGAGTTGCTTCTATAGCCCACCATTTCACCGTCGAAGTAGTCAATAGTAATGTTATATGTTTCTTCTGTCGAAAACAAAACACTATTGGAACCAATGCGGAGAAAAATTGAATTGCTGCAAATCCGGAGTCTCTCACTATGACTGCAACGACGATTACTAAAACCTCTGGGACGACAATGGCTTTGAAAACTTACAAATCATATTTCGTCAACCCGACTTTCAATGGGGACAAATTTCACAGTCTTCTTTGTCGTCAATGAAAACAATAGACCTTTATTCCTTTCTCGTCTTCTTTTTCCTCATCAGCCTAAGACAATAGACTGGTTCCAAAATGTAAATAAATATTAGTATATTTTATTTTTGTTTTTTTAAACAAAGCTGGTGACTTGCTGTGGAGGAAGAGGTTCTTTTGCCTGAGTCGTCAGCACTCCCGCATCGGTAAAACATGGTGGCTAAATCCAACTTCGAGCAACCGTTTCCTTCGACTGTCACTATCAAACCTTTCAATTGAAACTAAAATTTAACTTCTGAACTATCAGATTGACGTCACTTCCGCTCTAATGACAACTGTCATACGGTGCAATTTCTCTAGAAGCTGGCTTTGACCTGACCAGTCAAAAAGAAAGGTCTAAATCTAAACGTATTCTTTTAGCACCCACCTGACATTTCAAAACAGACCCCATTTTTCATGGCAAAAATCTACCAAAATATAGTAACAACGAACATTTAACAGTAACCGCTTCTATTCCCTGAGTTTCATTTTTCGCACTTCTCGCCTTCCGTATACTTGCTTCCCTGATACCTACAATATTTAAAAGTTTAAATGCAACATCAATTGTCATCTTCTATCTCCTTGATTCCAACTTATCTCTTACCCTTTCTTCGAAATCTCCCTTAACTTCTCTCTCTCTGTCTCTATCTATCTATCTATCTATCTCTCCCTCTCTCTCTTTTTCTCTCTCGCTGTAAACCCTACGCACTTGTGGCGGATCTGCCTAGCTTGAATGAAACGATTATAAATACAAGTTTCATCTTTTACAGACTCTTCTTGTTCTTGTTCTGTCATACGTTAATTGGTGCTTCTCTTCTTGCTTCTTGTGCTTTCAACATGTGACGTGAGTGTTTTATTTCTCCTTTTTTCCTCCATTTTATCTCTTACTGACTGTTCACGTCAGTTCCTTGTAATTCATATTCGCCTTTAAAATTCTGATTTAGACTATGTACACCCTTGTGTAAATTAATTGAAGCAAAACAAATAATTTCTTCCTAGGATCTTTCACACTTACCCTGATCACATATACATTATTGTTTTTCTCTTCCTACTACATTTTTCTTACGTTTTGCACTGATGGATCCAGTTTGTTTCTTCGCCTTGATGACACAACTAGCAGTTGAAAGGCTAACACCAATAAAATTTGCGATGTATCCGTAAGGCTTGCCAGTGTGTTTGTGCAGCGTTACAATTTTTGTACACTTCCTTGGAGTAACGTTCATCGCGAACAATGGTCGTAAGACAACTTTTTGACAGTCGATTTAATAGTATTTGGGCGTGATACAATCTGATGCAATTACGGATGACGTAATATTTTTCAAGGCCAAACAAATTTTATCATGCACCTCAAAATATATTCATATAACTGCACACTACTGGAAATGGCCTAATCTGAGAAAAAAAAATGATTACTCACTGTCGCTCCAATGGGTCTTGAACTGACAGTATGGTGAAAGGAAACTAAAGCAATTGTTTCAAATAATTTCTGCAAGGGTGTATATTGTTCGGACTGTTGTCTTCATGCTTATTGTCTTATTAACAACGAATTGGCCGCTGTAAGCTCCGGCCTTCTTCACTTGATATACGCTGGAATCTCGAACCATTTATTTAATTCACAAAGTTATATTGTTCTACTTCCCAATTATTTCTTTCGATATTACTTTACCACTTTTTTCATCGCTGATGCAGATAGGTATTGGACTCACATTTACTAGGCTCAAGTGACTGGATTAATTCAACCAACATTTTTATCCAATGAGTCAAGGAAGCACAATTCGAAATTCCAAAGTATATTACCTGAAGAAGGCAAGAACATACAACGACCGAATCGTAGTGAATATTGCAATCAAAATGAAGACAGTAGTACAAAGAAAATAAGTAGTATGAAGACTTACAATACCTCATCTCAGAAATAAGCACAAATGTTAAAACTTCCAGCTTAATTAATGTAGTATGCACAACATTCTCACAAGCTGTACGTAAAAAAAGCATGTCTTTCGCTTTCCATTTACACTTCATAGTATTCTAAGTAGCTGTGTGCAGAAAATCATAACTTTCGCTTGCCGTATATTTTTCATAGTATTTTCCGCAGCCGTATGTAAAAAAGGATGGATTTGGTTTCCCATTTATTCTCAGCAACAGTGTGTAGAAAACCATAAATTTTACTTTCCATTTATTCTTCATATAAAACTATGGCTTTTCCTTCCTTTTTGTATTTCATAGTATTCTCTGTAGCCGTATGTAGAAAATCATGGCTTTCGCTTCCTATTTATTCTTTATAGTATTCTTACCAGTCGTATATAGAAAAACATAACTTGCGCTTCCTATTTACTATTTATAGTATTCATAACTGTCGTATATAGGAAACAATGGCTTCTGCTTCTTATTTATTCTTCATAGTATTCTTACCAACCGTATGTAGAAAACAATGACTTGCGCTTCCTGTTTATTCTTCATATAATTCTTACCAGTCGTATGTAGAAAATCCTGACGTGTTATCTATTTATTCTTCATAGTATTCTTACCAGTCTTATGTAGAAAACCATGACTTTCGCTTCCTATTTATTTTTCATAGTATTCTTACCAGTCGTATGTAGAAACACATGACTTGCACTCCTATTTATTCTTCATAGTATTCTTACCAGTCGTATGTAGAAAACCATGACTTTCGCTTCCTATTTATTCTTCATTCTCAAGTTAATTGTCCAGCATTCATAGCCATATAGGAGATTTTAAATTATATAGCAGTGCAGCACTTATTTCCTTAAATTTCTTGTTACTGGGGCAGAATATTGCTTGTTACTTTTAACGCCTCTAAAACAAGTCTTTTAATCAGCTGAGAGAACCCTATTTGCTTTTCTTCTGCATAACTGATGTTAACCTCTTGTAGATTGAATCATTGCAACCTCTATGGCTTACTTTGTTCCGTTGATATGAAGTGGAAAGAAAATATTGAAATAATTCCAAGATCTCTTGCTCGAAAATTTGGTTAACTGTGTCGATATGTGTAACTTTTTTGTTAGAATCTATCTTAGATATTGGTAAGTCTATAATTCGACTTTGCATTAAATATCAGTGTTTCCTTTGGCCTGGTGCTTCTGCTATGTGTACTATAAGTGATTTTTTATGGTTATCAGAATGGGGTTTGAAAGGGCTAGCAGTAGAAAGCGTGTTAAGAGCTAATATGTCTAGGGAGATGCGAATGGCCATGATCGCCTACCTCCTGAATGAAAACGGCCCATATAAGCAGAAGATATTGGATTTACATTAAAATAATAATTTAACCGTGTAATTTTAATTTACTCAAAAGCATACATTTAGAGCATGAGTAATTTCTGATCGTTTACAGTGAGCGGAGTAGGAATTGTTGTTCCATTCTCTGATTGTTATCTGAAGATGTAATAATATCTACGTCCTTTCAAAGTCATCATGACAGACATGTCACGAACTAGGCTAATTAGGAAGCAGAATACCTGGAGACTAATTACGGAAAGGCTTATGAATAAAATACGATTACATAATTAGAATTGCAACAAGGGATTACATCAGTTGCGATTGACAAGAGCTGAAATAATCTAAGCAAGCCTGCTAGAGAGAAAGAAACATACTGAGATACATGGAGAGAGATAGAAACATACTCATGAAGATGCATAGAAAAAGAAAGAAACATACTCAGATACCGAGAGAGAGAAAGAAGCATACTCATAAAGATATATATAGAGAGAAAGAAACATACACAGATAAATAGAAAAAACACACTCAAATACATAGAGAGATAAAGAAACATAGATACATAAAAAGAAACATACTCAAATACATAGAGAAAGAAAGAAATATACTCAAATACATAGAGAGAGAAAGAAACATAGATACATAGAAAGAAACATGCTCATAAAGATATATAGGGAAAGAAAGATACATACACAAATAAATAGAGAAAGACAGAAACATACTCATATACATAAAGGGAAAAACAAAGACACACTAATAGATACATAGAGATAGAAAGAAAGATCTAAACTTATTTATAAATGGAACTTTGTCTCTGTGTGTGTGTGTGTGTGTGTGTGTGTGTGTGTGTGTGTGTGTGTGTGTGTGTGTCTGTTCCCTATAGGTTACGAAACGGCTGAATAGATTTTCTTGAAAATTTACACAGTTGTACTATAAGCGTCTGCAAGTGTTCTTAGCTATGTTTTGTGTCGAGGTACCCCCGATAAATATCGAAAATTGATAATCGAAAAAATCGGGTTATAGAAGGAGTGGTCCGATTTTAATCAAATTTGATACACTCATAGACAAAGACATAAAAAAAACATGTTCAAAAGTTTCAAAGTTGAAGTTCTTACAATAGTGCAGAAAATCGATAAATTAGATAGAAAATCGATAAACACTATATATATATATATATATATATATATATATATATATATATATATAAGGCAAGATGTTTGTGTGTGTGTCTGTTTATCTGCCTGTATGTTTGTATTTTTTCAGCCCTTTTATTTTAGTTTTTGCTTCGGGTTTGGCTCTAAGGAGGTATAGTTGTAGTTCTTAGTCTCAGCCATGATACCATTTACTCAGAGGGCTTATTTAACCTTCAAAATTCATTTTGCGACGAAAAAAAACTTCTTTGATATCGATACCAGGAAATCAAAATTTGACTTACATCCATTCATTTTTCTTTCAGTCTACGGTTTCGCTTTAACTGGAAACAACTATTGCTTTTTAGTCTTTCGTACCAACGTCCAAAGAGTCTGAGCTTCAGGACCATGGATTAGTTTTAAAGCTTTCATTACACCCGAGCAACGCCGGGCTATATTGCTAGTACACAGATAAATAGAGAGAGAGAAAGAAACATACATAAAGAGATAAAGAAACATACTTAGATAAATAAAGAGAGACAGAAACATACTCATATACATAAAGAGAGAAAGAAACATACTCAGATAAATAGATAGAGAAAGAAACATATTCAGCTACATAGCGATAGAAAGAAACATACACAGATAAATAGAGAGAGAACGCAACTTACTCAGATACATAGAAAGAAACATAGTCGTAAAGATATTTAGGAAAAGAAAGAAACATACACAAATAAATAGAGACAGATACATACTCATACACATAAAGAGAGAAAGAAACATACTCAGGTAGATACATAGAGAGAGAAATAAACATACTTAGATAAATAGAGAGAGAATGAAACATATTCAGGTACATAGAGAAAGAAAGGAACATACTCAGATAAACACATAAAAAGAGAAATAATGTTTTCCTTAAATATAAAAGAAAACGTATCTGTTGTTTGGACATCTCATATTTTTTATCTTCAATTATTTTCTAAGCAAAACGTAATTTAAGTAATTTTCAAAGAATGTGGGAAAAAAAGTCGGATGTTTTTTTATACTGATCCAGTACCTACTTGAAAACTTCTTTTATCCTCTACTTTTACAATAAAAATGAATTACTGTCGACATATATGAGCAGAAGTTGTCCCGTCTTCATTCTCTCATTTCGATAGTGTCCAGAAGCGTCTCTGCGTCCTTGTGGGTGACGAATAATTTTCTACACTGCAACCTCTTGCTCGCAGTTGAGGCGTCGCGAGTCTCGCGATATTCCATCGATCCATACTTAGAAAGCTTTTAGACAAACTACAGTTCCACCAGTTCTAACCTTCACGGCTAAAACCCGTCATGCCACGCACAGTGTACACAACTGTCCTCCATCCCTTTGTATTCTATTGGGGAAATGTATGTTCTAGTCGAGAAGTTTCTCGCCGGGAACTGCTGCTTTGAGAAACTGATTCCCTAGAAAATGCTTCTCCAAACACTACAACCTGTTCAAATCTAGTGTTAACCGTTTTTCCCCACATATCCACATAAATTGTGCCTGTTACTCTGTAAATTCTCGCCCAAGTGACTCTCGGGCCTTGTACAGAAATGACTTCATTGTAAAAATAATAAAGTAATTTAAAGGATACAATATTATTTTATATAAGCTTTATATGTAGAAGATACACGTAAAATAAACCTTGTAATTTAAAACTAAAATTAATTTTAAATAGCGAAATTAATTTCAGCTGACATGGAATCGAGTGTGCCTTCCGGCTGTAATTGAAATTGTATTTATTTCTTCCAACACGGAAACCATTCAACTACTTAACTTGTATTTCTGGTACAAAAAGAAGGCTAACGGATACAGACTTCGAAAAGGTAAAAAAGTTGTATTACGTCATGGTTTACTCGCCGTGAATAACAACATAGTTAAAATACTAATAATAAATTTAACCTGTGTAATAAGCAGAGAAATTTTGCATAAAATAATTCCGACTATTTTATTTGCATTTTTCGGAATGTTGTCCTCATCTTTATTGCTATATTCAGGATGTTTCGGTTGTTGTACGTTGGTATATGTCACCTTTCATATCTGGCAATAAGTAAAATCTTAGAAATGTTACGTATTTTTTTGCTGCTTCGTATAAAGTCTCTTGCACTATTGTGTCATTAGACTCTTTACATCGTCTTTAACAGACTTATTTATAAATATTGGATTATTTTTCTCTCAACGGGTTCAGACATCTTTTCCTCAACAAGAATATAATCTAATGTTCATGCTGTCATAAGTGAATAACCCTGTTGTTAATTTTATAATGTTTTTTCTAGTTTTTGATCAATGTTTCTTGCTTAATGATTATTTCTATTTGTTTTTGCAATGTATTCATTTTGATTGTTTCTCCGTTAGATTGTTTTAAAGCATTTACATAACGTCAGGGATGTAAGTATGAACTGACAATTTACGCTAGTATCGAGTCGGTTCATTTAATTTTGCATTACTTTTGTGGTGAATACTGATCTTTTTTCACTGATCTATTGTGATTTAATGAGCTTTCTTTGATCTCTAGATCAATGACAGAAAATGACTTCAA
Source organism: Ascarosepion bandense (assembly GCA_037127315.1). Classification (NCBI taxonomy): domain Eukaryota; kingdom Metazoa; phylum Mollusca; class Cephalopoda; order Sepiida; family Sepiidae; genus Ascarosepion; species Ascarosepion bandense. The sequence continues at coordinate 3,091,248 of JBBBDQ010000385.1, read as the reverse complement.
GTGAAAATGGTCTCAAATTAATTTTCTAGGTCTTTAAGACGATGATCCTGCATCAGACGGGTTATTGACTGATGATACAGAATCACAAATTAAGACCGTTACGAAATTGCAAAAAACACCTCGCATCAACGTTTCAGCCGTTGTGGGTGGTACTTTTAAGATTATTAAGAACGATCATTTATAAGATACGATGTATGGTCATCAGCAAGAGAGAAAGTCAAGGATTCGATTTCTAAATATCGAAATCAAATAAACAGAGAAGTTAAAGTATCTGGGGGCTGTTTTAATATGGAATGGAAATATAGTGCCAAATCTGAGTAGGTGTTAGAAGAGCAAAATACTAGGTAAAGATTCATTAAAAGCAGAGAAAAGTAATGTAATATCTGTACTTCTATATTGAACGTTGGACACTTTCCTCACAGATGTAAAGAAAACAGGAGGCAATAGAAGTGTGGTTGGTTCTGAGAATGCCATAGGTGGAACGTGTAAGCAACGTGTTTATAGAAATGGAAACGAAAACCGCACATATTTAAAATCAGAAAGAATGGGCTTGGAATATTTGAAACTCGCATGACATACCAAAGGCAAACGGAAAGAAAGCGGGCCACATACCTGAAAATTTTTCTGTGGATGGATGGATGGATGGAAGGAATGGTAAATCTAACAATGTTACGAAGAGCAACAAAATCATACTGTGGAAAAGTACGACTTTCATTGCAGAGAGGAGAAGTGCTCATTTCAGATTTTGAAAAAAAAAAACATCAATACTAAAAGAGTCCGATCTGGGTATGACTATAAACTACGCCCGACAACAAGATCGGGAGAAGTATTGTTTGTAAGGTAAAAAACTTTTAAATTATGATATATATATGAGTCATTTGAAATTATAAGTTACCCTCCGTCACAAATTAAAAAAGAAAAACGAAAAAATCGTGTTTAAAGGTTGTCGACTTTACAAATGTCATAACTTTTGATCCATATGAGATAAACCACTTCATCTTTTTTAACAGAAAAACAGCCTAATACATCTAATTTAACATACAAACACTTACAACGTATAACCTGTGTAGCATTTTGAAGAAAAAAAATTTATACACCTAAACGCAAACATAGCACCACCGTAGAGCAGCTTTTGCTCAACAAAATGTTGATATTATGCTAACCTATGCCCTATAAAATGTTTAAAATATGTCTGATGGTAAACATAATCTTGCATATAAGCACACTAATAAATTTTTATGAAAAAATATTTTGAAGGGAAAAATGAATAATCTGACATGTTTTCATAAAGGTAATCATTATACACTGTTACTGGTTTGATAACAACGATAATGACTAAACAAAAATATTGATAGTATAAAAAGCATAAAAAACACTACCAGGATATGGCGGAAGAAGATATACATTAACACTCGGCATGAGTCTGCGCAGTCAGGTAGAAGCGCATTGGATATCATTGTGAAACATAGAAATTTAGATCTTGAAGCGAATATCTGTTGATAGGGTCCAGTTGCTTTCCAGATAGATGGTTTGGAGAATACAGTGCTATGCTTAACAGATTTTCACATACACGGCGGAAAGTGCATTCTTGTACTGAATGCTTCATATAAGTTATGATTTGGAGAAATTACCAAATAAAACAGATTCAAATTGCAGCAGATACATTATTAGAACATATTTAGGAATATATTATCTAAGTTAATTTGTTTCAAACAAAATTAAAGCAAAACAAATATTTTTATTGAAATTTATTAAGTTACGATACCTCTAAAGAATGGACGGGTGAAAGGAATGTTATCAGTATGAACGTTACTAAGTGCAACAAAAGTATGTCGTGGAAAGGCACATATATATCGCCGATATCCCTGAAGTGGCATGCACACGGAAGAAGAACTAAAAGAAAAAATGGTCTCTGTAGTGCAAGTTGTTACGTTCGAATTGAATGCAAGATAAAACTGAAAATAGGTTAAACGAAAATTATGGGTCACTAAAGAAAATTCACATGAAATTTACCGTCTTAGGGAAGATTAAATCGGGGTCAATACTTAATAAGCTCTCACTGGCACGAATCGCACCTTTCTCTCGTCGTACATGTTAAATGTCAGGACTTTGGGAACGTCAGATTTTTAACACTGCATGAGGGAGAAGCTTGTGCGCTGCACGCAATGTATAGCAAAATGTTCTGGTAAAATGACATGTGTCAACTTTTATATCCAGCAATAAGTAGAACCTTAGAAACGGTACGTATTTTTTGCTGTTTTGTATTAACTCTCTTGCACTATAATGCCATTAGACTCTTCACAGTGTTTTTAACGGACCTTACATAAATATTGGAAAATCTTTGTCTTAACAGGTTTATACATCTTTACTTGAATAAGTATTTTTATAATCATTTCACCCCAAGCGCGAGAGTACTGTCACTGGTGCGCAGGGGTTACATAAGGGGAGAGTGATAAGAAAGAGGAACAAGTTACAGGAGATGTCAGAGAATGGATAAGAGAAGGATGAGAACACTGATGTGAAGAGAGCTGTATGAGAGTAGAGTGGAAAATAAAAGAACATGATATAAGGGTTGTCAGAGAAAGCATGCGAGTCAATGAGATAAGAGATGGCAATTCATACAGAGGGGGGACCAGGGAGCTAAGCTTATCGGAGCAGAAACCGTGAAAGTATTTGTAGAAGAAACAGATATTTAATCTAATGTTGATGCTCTCATAAATTAATACCGCTATTGTCAATTTTTATATATTTTTTCTCCAGATTTTGGTTTTGATTAGTGTTTGTTGGTTTATGATTTTTTTCGTTTGCTTCTTGCAATGTATTTTTTTTAATCATTTCACCCCGAGCAAGGCAGAAATGCCACTGATGTGCGGGGGGCTACATAACTAAAAAGATTAATTAGAAAAGAGTGAGGAGTACAAACTAGTTAGAAAGGAGCAATAGAAAGCTGAGAATGCAGATGCGATGACAGATACATAGGTGGAGAGAAAGGGAAGGTTATACAAGGGTGGGGAGAGAGCTAGAGTCCAGTGGTTAGTAGATGAGTATTGACTTTGCATTTAAATTTCTGGAGGTTGTAGCCGTCAGGAAAGCAAGAATACGGGAGCGAGTTCCACAAGCGGGAAGTGCAAGAGAAGCTGAAGAAATAGAATTGTCGTCTGCATTTGACTAACCTGACTGTGAATGGGTGGGACCCACTTGCCAGTCTGGTTGCACGAGTAAACACCTGTTGAGGAGGCACCAGTGACTTAAGTTCGTCCGAGCAGAAGCCATGAAAGTATTTATAGAACAGACAAAGGGAAGCCACATATTGACGGTGGGGAAGTGGCTGCAGTCGAGCCGCCAGATCAGTACCTATCACATTACAGACTCTCCTTTGGAGCCTGTCAAGAACACTGAGGAGAACGGCAGGGGCGCCTGACCATAAATGACAGCATATGGTACTCCATGCACGGACGGATGGTTGACTTGTATATATGCAGGATGGATTCAGGCGGAAAAAACATCCTGGATCGACATAGTGACCCAACCTTCTTAACAGGAGATTTTGCTATGGATTCAATATAGTGGTTCCATTTGAGGTCTGAGGACAGGGTAAGGCCGAGGAGGCGTAGTGTTTTGCTCTCAGGGAGAATCGCTTGGTCCATGCTCATGGGAGGTAGGAGAGGTTGCTTGGCCTTGAAGTTAACAAGCCACTTCTTGCCTCAGTTCACCACAGAGTGTAGATCCCGTTCAAGGTCAGCAGCGAGATTATGTCTGTCCGCCACGACAGGTTTCTTACTGGTGCTGGAGTATATTGTAGTGTCATCTGCGTAGATGCCTACTTGGGACTTCATTTTGATTATTTCTACATTAGATTGTTTCCTAGCAGTTTCATGACGCCAGAGGTGTAAGTATCAGCTGACACTTTACACTAATAATGCGTTGGTTCATTTTATTTTGTGTTAATTTTGTAGTGAATATTGATGACCAAATGAGTTTTCTTTGATCCTTAGATCAATGAAAGAAATGGTTTCAAATGAATTTTCTAGGTCGTAAAAACGATGATCCTTTATCAGACTGTTTGTTGAATGATGCTACACAAATTAAGACTGTTGTGAAAGTGCAAAAAACACATTACATGAACACCTCAAAACCTCAACAATTAAAATGGGTTGAATATTTAAGGAGAAAGGAAAATAATGATATTACGAAAACATTGCTTTCTCAGACTGACAAAAAAAAATAAAAGCCTTGGAATGAAATCCTATCAATACTATAAATTGTCTATCCTCGTTATGACGATAAACTACATCCGACTGCAAGGCCTATGATCAGGAGGTTTTGTGGGGCGTGAAACCACATTTTAGTTGCTGCTTTTACCCAGGTATACTCTGACACCGTGTGGTAGCCCCTGTTAATCTACTAGCCATGGGCAAATAGTTAACTTGTTCAAAAGACTATGAAAATATAAAAATACATTTTATATTAAAAATGACAGCAATATATTTTCTTAGTAAAAAGCATTATTGAAAATACATTTTTTAAATACAAAGAAAACCTTTTGACTAAGACATTCAAGCAATATGTTTTTTGCGATAATAAATGGACGCTTAATGTATTTTTAAGAAGATAAAATTAACAGTAACACATTTTTAAAAGAAAGAGTTGATATGCTTCTAAAAAATATAAACCAAAAGATAAACCAGGAAATCGATTTTCTACACGCCGCTTACGTAAGGCGGAAGGTGTATGTGCCACAGTGAGGATCGAACTCACTTGTAATATGTTCTAACGACACAAGCTTGGTAACTATTACACCATGTCGAAGTGTTGCATTTCTTAAGGGCCGCTTAGATGTGATACAAGGCTGAAAGTATAGGATACACAGTGAGGTTCGAACGCACAGATTCTAACGAGACAATCTTCTTAACCATTAAATCACGTTGAGATGCTCAAATAAAAACTAGAAAGAGTGGTAACAGTAAGTAAACTTGGAAAATCTAACTCTAACCGTTCTGTCTATTAAAGCCGAATGTTTTCTGCATGAAAACGGTTAATTTCAACTTTAGCATTACCATTTTTCTAATATTGAATATCTAACCTTTGTTTTGCAGTCCAGAAAACGTTCTCAACAAGATCATGCTGACAGTTTTGATAGGCCAAGCTTGATCTCAGTTTAACATTGACATATTCTTTGTGACATTTTCATGATCTTTGTCTTAATCTCAAAGCATACGAAACTCGTTATAAAATTAAAAGCATTTATTCTAAGCAGTCAATCTAAAGATAATTAGTATATTATTCATTTAACAGAAGAAGTTTACTTGGGAATCTTCATCTTTGAATACGTTTACCAAATGGATCGTGTACGATATTCAGTGTCACCATGTTTTCGGATCGGAATATCCCATCTGTAATGTGTTAAATGTAACAGTTTTCATTAGCCTTTAATGAAACTAAATGCTTAAACACTTAAAGCTCTTTAAATGAACTCTTTTAGTTTGCTAGCTCAGTGTTTAATAAGACAAACTAAGCGATATTTATTACTATTTATACTTCGATTCTCACTCGAAGCCTTAAATACAGTATCCAGTTCCGTATAATGTTAAATCTTCATCTAACTGAAACTAAGGAATGCAAGGTCTTAAAATACTGCAGTATATAAAGCTAAAATGGCGACCACTGACTCAATTATTTCAATTAATTTTTTTCCAAAAGTAGGCATCGTCTTATTTCTCTGTCAGTCATTGATGAGTGATTTTCTCTGTTTTTCAATTCACCAGCAGTTCTTGAAAATGCGCAGTTTTACAAAATGAAAATGTTTAAGAAAACCAATAAAAACGTTAAAGAAAACCAATAAAAACGTCATGTTTTGAGCTTTCACTTTTGGTACTGCCGACGGAATCCTGTTTTCCTGGGCGTTCATTAGATTTACCAAAACATCTACAGAAAATAAAGTAAAACAAATAGGTTAAACGATTTTGTTGGCCGATTCAAGTAATTTTTCTTCGTCTTTGAATGTCGTGACTGGAATTGGTTTTTTTAAGCCTTTGTACTTTTCTGGCAAATGCCTTTGTCTTCATAATCGATAATCAATAAACTAACAAAAAATTGTTCAGCTCCGAGTATCGTGCCTAAAATTTCATAATAGCATTTGTTTCTAGACAGAATTTACGTTGTCACGACATATCAAATGAATACCCCGGTTTAATCAAGAAGAATGGCTATCCGTTCAGGGTAGATTTTTTTCGATTACAGATTTATCTTAGAAACCTGAATTTTGCAGACAATTTTTCTGGTATTCATAATTACTATCAATCGTCGCTCAAAATTTCTTCATTGCATTCTGCGTCTAAAACTAAGATAATTTTCTTAATTACTATCCTAGTTACTGTCTTATTAAATATCAACGGATAATTCTTTACTCGTAGTGTTTGTGAAGAAAAGAATTCTAAAATTATATATAAATTAAGACCTAGTAAAATTAAAAATAAAACAGATTCACATTATAGTGGATACATTATTACAACATACTTAAGATCATATCTTATTAATCAATCAGTTTTAGACAAAATAAAAAAAGAATATTTTAATTGAAAATTAATAATAAGGTGCGATATTCTTAAAAATAGATACCAGTTTAACATATAATATAATTAACTTGTAATTTATGGAGATATATAAACATTTACACAATATTTAAATTATTTATCAAATTATTTATATGTTAAATTTCAGCTGTTGTGTATGTATTAAGTTAATAAAAAACTTATACCCTTCAAATGACAAACATTCAATGAGAGCCGAGTAATTTTAGCTAAACATCAATACGTATATGTGTTTACAAGTACATTCGCGCGCTATGTATAAATAAGAACAAAGTATTAAGTAGCCAGTCCAAATTCAGAGTAAAATTCAGTGTTGAAGTGATAGAAAGAGTCATTACGTATGTAATAACTATTATTTACTATGATGCGACTCTCATCACAAACAGATATTATGCGGTGATGGGAAGGATGGCAAATATCTTTAAACCAACTACAGAGTGTAAAAGTGTAGATACTCTCATTGTGGCGGGATGGTCGAACAAATCGATGCATCGCATACACTCAGAGATGGTTATTTAATATCGAAAATGGAATCTGAACTGTCGCTGCCAAGTCATTAAAGCATCATTAATATTTAAAGTTGATAGTTGCCTATCAATATCTGCCGAGAAATCAAAATGTGACATTAATAATGAAATCCTTACCCGGTAAAGTCAAAATGCTGAACCTTCTTTTTTAATTTTTCCTTTTGCTTAGCCATATTTACGGAACACTATACAAAGAGTACTGCTTTATGTCGTATCGATCTTTCTATATGGCAGCCTGGACAATCGCATGACAGATGAAGAAAAGACATGAGTCAGCAGAAATGTGATTCTACAAAAGAATACTGAAAATATCCATCAACTAACTTAAACACACAAAGGAAAAACTGCACACCCGCAAAATCGGATCCAAACGACTAAAAGCATTTTGGAAAAACCAACTATAACAAAGTAAAATTGCACACACTCAAAAGTGGATTCAAACGCCTAAAAACATTTTGACCAAAGCAAATTTCACAAGTCAGTGTGAAAAACAAAATTCCGGATCCTAATTAGATTGCAAATCAAAAATTCTTGTATGACGTCAATCAAACGTTTTTTCACAACTAGAAATGAAAATGCTTGCTGGAGCAAGCAACATAAGAAACTTCCCTATTTAAACCAGCTCACTGACCGGTCAAATACAGTGAGAATGGGCGAGTGTCTGATAGCATCTCGCCACAATGTAAGAAAGAAACTTCAAGCTGATTCGTTCACGTCTCGCATTTACTGCCAATTTTCTTTTCTTCTTTTTCACTTCCGTCACCCGGAAGTAAGGGTGCGTCAGAGATTCATTCGATCTTTTCTTCCAATTTTCCTTTTCTTTCTTTTCACTCCACGCCGCCATAGAGCGCAACAACAACAACAACAGGACAATTTCTTTATTTCTTTTACCTTCTTTCTTACCCTGTCATCAAACTACCGGGAAAAGTGAAGGAGCATAAGATTTTACATTCTGCTACTGCACAACCATGAACTCTAAACTTCTGTGGACATTTTAAACACTTACATTTCTCTTTGAACAATCTTAACTACAAAACTACATGCCGTTTTTCAATGAACATTTTTCTTATTACAAATATGTTACAGTGTTCAGTTTACAAATTTCACTTATATTTTTCTTCTTACAATCTTGTAATTCTGTTAATAAGTCTTTACTTTAATGTACATACGAAATATTTTATCCTTCAACATTTTAACATCCAACCTTCAACTTTCAAATTTAAAAAGACACAAAAACTAAAAAGGACTTATACTTAACATCAGAACGAGAGAGTTGAAATATATAATTAGGAAAAGGAATGAGAAAATTTTACTCAGAGGACACAATAAAGCCAAGTGGGTCAGAGAAACGAAAGGCATAACGTATGTACATAACTTGTGTTGATATAACATGAAGACATAGCGAAAAAAATCACCAAAGGCTACAAAGGATAAGAAATTCTGGAAAACTATAATCGCCCTCGTCTCGAACAAACACGACATTTTAAAGAAGAATTACAATGAACTTAATAATGATTTGCGATATCTCTATGTTACGCTATATACTACATAGTCTTTTGAAAGTGATTGTTTGGTGTTTCGACTATTCCTGCAGGTCTTAATACGCCCTGTGAATATTAAACTTTCCAAGCTGTCATATCTCGAAATTTTTATCTTCTCTTTCTGGCTGTATTTTTCCAGTTTTTTTAGTAGCTCATCGTTTCTCTCATGTTCAGGCCATGGTTTTATGTTTGTATAACCATATTTCTGTTTCTTTGAGTTATGAATATAAGATAAATGTTCAGCATTCCCTGCTGTATGAATATAGATATAAGATAGCTGTCAGGTGTAACCCTATTTCTACAAATGAAAAAATGTAATTATTAGTTTAATACGACGGAGCGAAAGAAATTATTGTTTTTTTTTAGTGGTATTGTTTATTTTGCAGTTTATTGTATATCGCGATATGAACTCTGATTAGAAATATTTAAAACTTGGATGCTTTTAAAACCTGGAAAATAGAAAACCTAGCTGAAAATTAGGAAGAAAGGAAAATATATTTTTTGCATTGTTATTCAGAAGCGAGTTTTCGACCAGTAAAAGTGGAAAATAGCGATAGTCAAAACAAATTGTCAAAAAACTTTTGAAGAAGTTAAAAAGATCAGACTTTGACTGTGAGAATAAAAATGAATTATAAATCTCACTGGAGTTAAAGTTCACAAGCTAAAGGCTGGATTTGCTGCCGTAATCAGTTGAATTAAGAAGAAGAGGACGAAGAGAGATTACGCCATAGAAGAGATTGCTTTTCATTGGTTAAACCAAGCCCCCACCTTGAAATGTGTAGGTGGAAGTAATCTCATTGATCAAAGATTTGATTTGCATAAGATACCGCGTGTCTCTCAGCACCCGCCAAGAGAATTTAGGACAAGTATAAAAATCGGGACCCCGAGCAGCAAAATGAGTTGTTGTTGCAGTTCGTTGAGTTGCAGTCTAGATGCAACGACTGAGAGAAAGGAGTTCCCAACCGGAACCATGATGATTGGATGCCAGCCGTAGAGACAGTGACGGTCGCCTCTCATAGAACTCATGGCTAAAGATATAAAGAAACGTAGAAAAGCCTGCCGCCGATCAATTTAAAAGAATTAAAATCGAATAATGTGCCTTTGATAGAGTTCTTGCTGAAGATGTATAGAAACAGAAAGACCCAAGTTAAGTTAGAGCTGCCTAGCGATAGAGAAAAGACGAATCTACTATCATCACCAACCCACTACTCCACTTCGGCTATTTCCGTAAGGCTTCGATAAAGAGCCCTGAAAAAAACCTTTTGTTTTAAAAGTAATCGGGAAAATTGAAAGATCTGATTATTCTAAACGAATCTTTCGCTCCGTTGTGAAAATTGAATTCGACGATTGTACATTCTGCTTTTCTTGTTAATTATTTTTTATATATATAAATACTTTTTCCGCAACTCATCCAGACGTCTTCGAACTTATTCATTTATTGATTTATTTATTTTTGTGCCGTTTTTGGTGCCGTTTATTTTATCAACGCAAGTGTACACGTGTGTCCGGTCTAGTTTGAGGTGGTAGAGAAACAGCTACCGAGTTTTCAACGTGTCTTTCCTGAGTTCAAAATACAGAGCGTGGGCAGGAAATTTCACCGTCGTAATAAACGTATTGAGAACCAGCTACTGTGACGAGGCCATCATCACAATTAGCGACCCGAGAGCGTTGTCATAATTAGTGCCGTGTTCGATAGCATCAATCCTGACTCAGGTTCCGGTCATCATCATCACAACAGGTTCCGGACCAGAGGGCAGCGAGCCAGTCGGGTGGCAGTGCTACAAGGTACCCTATATTTTGTTTCTTGGGATGGTAGCACCTGTTAGGGTCCCAGCTGTGGGCAAATAGTGAGCCACTTAACAAAATCAAACCCTATGAAAGTATGAAAATACATTTTTATAGTAAAAATATCAGCAATACAGTTGTATATAAAAATACCTCTCTTCTTTTAACCAATCTCTTACAATGGAGCATAAGCCACTGACGACCCCCATCTTCTTCGCACACTCTACTGGGTTTGTTCGTTTTCGTGGACGCTTCTTTTTTACAGGTAGGGATGTTGATCAGATACAAACTCATTTATCCTCCGCGTGCGATGGTCCATCTCCAAGCTGCTTTTGAAGTCAGAGTTTTTCCTTATCCGAGACTTGTTGCTACCCAAGGCTAAAAAAACCCAGTCTGTCCAGCTATTTATCTATAGGAGGGGAGGAAGAAGAAATGGACTTATACCTTTACTAAGGGGATTAGCACGTCAATGAATGTAATGAACTTGACTGCAATTCGAAATCGGCTCTCCGATTCTTCAATATTTATTACACCACCGTTCCTAAAAAGCAAAAGAATAAGTTTTACCAACAATACATATTTTTAGTACAATTACCAGCAATATGATTTTAAAGAAAAATGACCATCATGATATTTTATAGCAAAATGACAAACAATGCATGTAATTAACGGTATGCCATTGCACTCAAAACATATTTCGTTGAAGTAATAAAATTGTGTTCAAAATATTTATATTTCGGCATTTAATAATCCACTGAGGTGGTGATTTGCGCTAAACTAAATTAACCAAACTTACTTTGTTTCTAACGAAATAAATCAAATAATTTACATATTTTCCGGAAGTTCTTTTTCAGCCATTTTGACGCGATTCTTTGATATTACACTAATCAAATAGTTTCAAATCTCATTTTCATAGAGGAATAGAGACGGCTGTAGTCCCGCTCTCTTGTTGTTTCTAACAAAACATAGTCTGTGTACTCATTTTTTTTTTTGCTTCTGTGAGGATCTGCCTTGTGGTGCAGTGGATATCGGCTGGAGCAGAAAGCCGAGTTCGAAATCCAATTGAATTCGTTGCATTCACTTATGCGCAAATACCCTCGGGAAAGTTATTAATCAGTCTCTTCTGATTCCAGCTATGGCTAAATAGCAGAACAGACTGGGTTCTATAGCCTTGATTGGCAATCCTTCTACCGCAGAAGAAATTGCCAACCTACAGCGGGAAATTTTCTGCCCGGCCAGTCATGTCTCTTTCAGGATATGATTAGCCAAGCGCGTATCACGTATGGTACTAAACTGAATGTCGTCCAGCTCTCATTTTTTGTTTCTAGCAAAACAGAGACTGTGTACTTAATGTTTTCTTAATTTGTGTATCGACTTGTTTCTGATGTCTACAATTCGAAGTTCCCACCTTTAACTGTATCTTGTGAGCACTTATTATTAATGCTTATTATTTTCTTCTATAATTATATAATTCATTTTGGTATCTGAGATGACACTATAGTCACCAAACATTGTATCTTCAGATTACTATTTTTCTGGCCTTTGCACAATTCATTTAATGACAAACTTTAAACTTCTTCAAAGACGGTTATTCGCATGAAGCATTCCTTTGCTGAGAAAGATAAAAAATGTTTAAGGAGGATAGAATTATGAAGTTATCTGAAAATTAGAAAAAAAACGATAGTATAAGTATGTTGTTCAATAATGACAATATCGAAAACCTTTTAAAGTTTGTTCATTTTTTTACACTGTAAACCAGTTGAACATTTCTGTTACCCAATATTTGTTCTGAACTTCTATGTATTTTCTGCCAATAACACATAATATCATCTTGATAATGATAACCGTCTGGTATAATGGCTTCTGACATAGATGTATGTATAAATCAGAAGTGGGTCACAGAATTCCTTTTTGCGAAAACATCTCAAGACAATATGCACAAACTTAAATTTTCTTAAAAGAAAATAACGTTTCCCTAGAGTATAATATACAAGTAATTACTTTTTAAAGTTATTCAAAAATGTAAGACAAAAGATCAAAACCAAATACAGATACAAAAACAAATTTCACCTACACTGCTTAGGGGAAATTTATGTCCGAGATCTCAGAAAATCATAATTAATGCAATGTGGGTTAATTAAAAAACATTCCTTTTAAATGAAAGAAAAGCTTTAAAATAATAAGTAACGTTAAATTTAAAGTTTAAATACATCGGATGTTATAATTTAAATTTGTTAACTTTCTCTGTTGACTTAAAATCGTGATGTTAGTTGTAACCGATGTTTATTGTATTTCTTGTCTATTCAGATAAAGCATTGATTTCACCAATAAAAATGAGCGCGAATGACATTCAATCTGAACGGAACCCGTGACAACGCAGTTTTCTCTCCTGTTATTTATTTGCACCCTATTATTTTTTGTATAATTTTGTATAATATTTTTCATGTATTAGGATTTTGCTAATGAGGCCATACCTCTTGGAGGCGTAAGCGATCACACCTATTCACAGATTCTTTTTCTTAATGATCTGTGAATTAGTATGATAATTGGTGGGTAAATAATAAAGTAGTTTGTCGCTTCTGTTTCCCTGGTTTGTAATTCAGACTGTTGATTCACTTCCATTGGTTCTCACATTAAGCTACCGGGCTCTCGACTCGGATAAGAAAAGAAAAAGAGACGGATTCGTGCCATTTCCAAATTAATTTATGCGGAAATAAACGCATCACACTAGCCCGGATATTGAGATTGCTTTCCCTTTTTAAGCAATTATATTTGTGTAACAACTCAGACTGATTGATTGACTGATTCGTTTTCTAATGCTTAGAACTATTTGCAGGTTAGGTAAATCAGAGAAAATGTTTTTAGATAGTAAGATTTAGAAGCAGGAGATAATAATGATTTAATTATACAAGACTTAATTAACCCGTTTAGAGATTGTTTCCCAAGATACATATGCTAAGGCTACAGGCACGTAAGGGAATATAACGGATGAAACGGGATTTGTAACTTCACTCTTCAATTAACAATTCTAATATTTATTTTACATTCCGTGCGTCCAAGCTTACAGAATTTAGTATTTCCAAACGAACAAATATCTGGGAACTAAAAAATTTAGCCCTTACTTAATATTGGTGATCATACGGGAAAAAGTGTTTTAACGTTATATAGCCATATACACTGTGGTTTTGTGTGTTTTAGTCTCACCAAAATCCGGAATGATAATGTTAGGTATAGGTCTTTGTTAGTCTAAATTGTTTAATTCCAGTGATCAAACGGAACATATGTTTCAACGTTACATGACCGTTAGTCCTTTAGAGTTAAGGAATTCAGTTTCACTAACCCTCAGAATAGAGAAATTATGTATATTGCTTTGTTAATCTAAATTGCTCAACTTTGGTAATCGGATGTGAACCGTTGTTTGAAAGTTATATCCGTTAATCTTTTGGATTTGAGGGATTCAGTTTCACTAACCCTCGGAGTGTTGATATTATGTATGGTGCTTTGTTATTCTAAATTGCTCATCTTTCTTACCTTTTCCATTATCTGAGCGCATAGTAATCTCGACTGAAATTCGAACACGGATCTTCGATTTCTTAATCTTATGCGTTATTCATTACACCACCGACACATTCAAATATAAAGCACCTAGTATTACTAATCAGTTACCTATCGAGGTACTGTCCAGGTTAGACGATGCTTAAATTCGTTGGTCGTATGAGAGCTGGTATTTCGGTGTGATATGTCTGTAAGCAATTGAAATTGTATAACAGCTGATAAAAGTTGAACTCTGTAATCTTTGTTTTCAAGGGAATTTTCCTGTTTCTTAATACTTTGATTAATCTCTGGAAGACAACTTTCGGTATACTAGAGCGTCTCTTCATTTCTGTGTAACATCTTTTTATCTTCTATAATTGATCGTCAAATTTCTGTACTTGCTTTAATATAACGTCTCTAATTTGTGGCTCACCACTTCATTAGTAAGAAGGACATGCCAAAATCCGGGAACATGTCTAGCCACAATATAAAAATTATATTTTAATCATTGCTTACCTTGGTTCAATATGTTGACCGATCGATGTTCGAATTCACTGTTTCAGTTACCAAAACAAAAGGCTTACCCAGCTTAGACGTCTATAAATTCTTCATGAAAGAACTCAAACCATATTAACATTGGTAATTTGAATTAATGGTCCTACATTTCCAGCTAAGATTAGCAAATTACTAAGAAATAAGAAATACAATGAAAACATTGCAGAATCGTTATGTAATATCAAATTTTTCTATATGTCAGTGAATTATTGTCACTTCTTGACAGACGAAGACGAGAGTGTAGGCAAAAGAAATTATGGTTCTACAGAAGGATGATGATAATACCATGCATAAGCAACGATAAATTCATAAGGAAAGTGGAAACAAAAAAAAAGTTTTAACACAGAATTCTAAAGAAAGTGCTGAAATTTCTTGGATACATAATGGGGGAAGTAAGGAGAAATTGTAATATCAAGACAAAAAGAAAAAAGGTGCGCTAGCGGGCAAACTATGTGACAGGTAGTTGTGTGAATGGTTGCCGAAACGTCCAGTTCAAACAATCATGGCTGAAAATATCCAGTTTATTTGACGGCAATCGGGATTTTACTGGACTCAGTTCAAATCCTTCCTTACTGACCATGATTTCAAGTGTTTAGTTGGTCTCACCATGCATACAGGTGGGTGAGACCAATAGGTTAATTAAACCTATAATAGCGGGTTTACATTGAGATTTGCCTAGTTACCCAAGGATATAGGAACTACTCTTTATCCATTCCTGGTGTGGAGGAATAACAGAAAGATCAATACCTTTCCCAGTGATATTTGCACGCAGTTGAATTTAACGAACTCGACAGGAATTCAAACTTTGCTCTCCGATTACTAAATCAAAGCTGCTATTCATTTCTTCCTCGTACCTCAACGGTTTGAAAATTCTCTTAGGTACACCGCTGCCAATAGCTTGGTGTAACTTTGACCTCGTTAGACCATTTCATTGTCTCATTTTATTCGACTCATTCATTCTAAATTTTGACACTTGGAATTGGCACTCAAGATAGCTTATTTGACTTCACCAATATCCGAACAGCGAATAGAGGAACAACATTTCTTTCGCTAATGTACACATTTTGACTATAGAAATTCGAGTGCCTGACAAGCAAAATTCAATCGATCAACTGGTATTTCAACATTCTCAAAGCTATGTTTCTTTGGTGACGTTTTCAAATTATTTGCGTAAGTGAAAGAAACTACAGAATCAAATCATTAACCTAAAAATACGATATATAACCTTGCCAGCACTACACTTTCATATAGATGAAAGCTTCGTTCTAACAATACAAGGCGTCTAATACGTTCAGAAAAGTTAAAAACATCAGCTACTCATCGTTTTCTCAGATCAATGATCTTTACAAAAATGGCTTCAAGTGAACAGACACTATGCCTCAGAAAAGAAAGCCTGCTTTTTTGTCGGATCTCATAGACTGGCACTATAGAATAATTATCAACCTGTAACAAATAACAGAAATCACAACAGTTGAATACTTTCAACAGTAGCAAAAACTATAGAATAATTATCAACCTGTAACAAATAACAGAAATCACAACAGTTGAATACTTTCAACAGTAGCAAAAACTATAGAATAATTATCAACCTGTAACAAATAACAGAAATCACAACAGTTGAATACTTTCAACAGTAGCAAAAACTATAGAATAATTATCAACCTGTAACAAATAACAGAAATCACAACAGTTGAATACTTTCAACAGTAGCAAAAACTATAGAATAATTATCAACCTGTAACAAATAACAGAAATCACAACAGTTGAATACTTTCAACAGTAGCAAAAACTATAGAATAATTATCAACCTGTAACAAATAACAGAAATCACAACAGTTGAATACTTTCAACAGTAGCAAAAACTATAGAATAATTATCAACCTGTAACAAATAACAGAAATCACAACAGTTGAATACTTTCAACAGTAGCAAAAACTATAGAATAATTATCAACCTGTAACAAATAACAGAAATCACAACAGTTGAATACTTTCAACAGTAGCAAAAACTATAGAATAATTATCAACCTGTAACAAATAACAGAAATCACAACAGTTGAATACTTTCAACAGTAGCAAAAACTAAAATGCATGGAACATGTAACTCAAAGAGAAAATCAAATCATATAATTATTACAAGAAATATATGAATTATTTTTTTATAGATTTCCTTTCTCATTTGCAGTGAGTAGCGAAGTAAATCAACTAATGTTATTGAATATATAATAGTTACTCACTTCTGTAATTTTGATAATCTAAATGGAATATTAATCTGCATTTAGAGAAAATTAGTTTCCGATTAAAATGAACGTTTAATTAATCAATTCATTTACGTTTTTTACAGTACAGCCTTATTTGTTCAAGCCTTCCATGTGAAGCACTCAGATATCTACGTCTGCTTGGTCTTAAAATATGTTTTGTCGTTACCGGCTTTGTCTTTCTGTTGCTAATCATTTTTTCCGAGAGATATTTCGATTTTACTGATCAATTAAAAATAACAAAATTTAACATGGAAATATATTGAGCAAAAAGCAATTTATATAATAACAGGAGTAAACAATGAATCATAGTATCATTGAAAGTCTAAAAATATGAAGAGAACAGTCGGTCATTAGTTCTTGTGAATTCTTTATAGTCGATTTATTAAACATCAACACATTGTTACAAAAAGTTTGTTTCGTTACATCTCACTATTAAAAACATCAAGAGAGTACTGGATTGCTATGTGATGTCTGTGCTTCAATATGGCAGCGAATGCTGGACAGTCTCATCAGAGATGAAGAAAAGACTTGAAGCAACCTAAATGTAGTTCTACGGAAGGATGCTGAAGATGACATGGACTAAACATGTGAGCAACTACGACGTTTTGAAAAAATGGAAAAGGAAACTTAGACTTCACATCAAAAAAAGACAGTTGAAGTTTCTGGGACATGTAATGAAGAAAGAGGGCTTGAAGAACCTGATGCTCACGAGACGTATAGAGGAGAAGAAAGACAAGGGAAAGCAATGACGTACTTGATAAACTTGAGCAGATGGAAGGTAGAGCGAGTATTGAGTGGGATAACAGAAAAAGTGGTACTAAGAGCGATAAGAGATAGGGAGATGTGGAGGGCCATGATACGCTTACGTCCTGAAGGAATACAGCACATAGAAAAAAGAAAAAGAACAATGCACGTACTTTTTTATGGGTACGCTAGAAATGTAATAATCAGTATGCTGACTACCTTTTTTTTTTTTTTAATCATCTCACCCCAAGCAAGGCATTCCACTGCCACTATTGCGCATGGGGCTACATAGCGGAAGGTAAAGAGAAGTCATGGTTAGACATAGGGAATGTCAGGAGGAAGGTGACAGATGAGTAAGGATAGCGAGGATGAGGGTTGGGCAGATGGGAAGAGTGTTTGATAGAATGGGAGCAGGTTAGTGTGTTAGGAGGTGTCTATTGACCTTACATTTAAACTTCTGGAGATTGTAGCCGTCGGGGAAGCAATCGTTTGGAAGAGAATTCCACAGTCGGGAAGTGCGTGGAATGAAACTGTTGGAGTAGAAGTTACGGCTGCATTTCATCGGTTTCACTGTAAAAGGGTTGGATCTAGTTGCTAATCTAGTATCTCGTTCAAATTCGTATTTAGGGGGCACCAGTGATCTAAGTTCATCGGAGCAGAAGCCGTGGAAGTATTTATAGAAGAGACACAGGGAAGCCATGTCGCGCCGGTGGGAGAGAGACTGCAGGCGGTCTGCCAAGTCGGTATCTATCACATTACAGACCCTCCTCTGAACCTTATCGAGAAGCCCGAGGAGAACAGCAGGGGCACCCGACCAGATATGGCAACAGTATTCAATGCACGGGCGGATGGTAGATTTATAAATATGCAGGATAGATTTAGACGGAAAAAACTTCCGGGCCCTACACAGAGAACCGACTTTCATAGCAGGGGATTTAGCAATGGATTCGATATAGTCATTCCATTTGAGGTCCGCTGAAAGTGTGAGACCAAGGAGGCGTAGTGTTTTACTCTCTGGGAGGCAAGCCTGGTCTATGCTAATGGGAGTGAGGTGAGATTGTCGATGATGATTAATTGAGAGTAGCTTCGTTTTAGAAGCATTAAAATTTACTACCCATTTCTTACCCCAGTCCAATATGAATTGGAGGTCTTTTTCAATCTCGGCTGCGAGGTTAGCTTTGACGCCTACACCAGATTTTTGTAGGAGGCAAGAGTAAACTGTGGTGTCATCGGCGTACAAACCTATTTGGGCTCTTATGGAATCAGGAAGATCATTACCGTAAACAGAATGATTGAAAGGAAAATTCCATCAAAAAGAGAAAGATCCTTAACAGTGAACTTGAACTGATTATTTATCAGGAATTTTTTTTTAAAGACAAACAGCTTATAATTTTCAACAGAGTAATTCAGTCAAGATTCATGTTAACTGAAAATGGAAGCGGCACAAATGAGTCGCTTATTCTGTCTTCAGAGACCAAAAATAATATTTCTTGTTATGAATTTAATTATAAAAGATGTGAATAATTCATTTTGAACATTGAAAAGTTTCATTTATTACAATGCACAAAGTTCTCTTTGCAATTAGACGAAACAGCTTTAATAGCATTGAGTGATAATCAAGTGGATATCGGCTCGGAACGAGAAATCGGGCAGCCGAGTTCGAATTCCAGTTTAATTCCTTGCATTCAGTTACGCGTAAATACACTTGGGAAAGATATTAATCTGTCTCTTCTCTCAAGTTATAGGTTAAATAACAGGACAGATTGGTTTCTATAGTCTTGGCTGACGACCAATCTACTGCAGGAAGTAATGGCAGAATAATTTGCCCAATCAGTCATGTTTCTTTCAAGACATGATCGCATAATTGATTGACTGAGTGAATGTGGTCAAGGAATCCAGAATTGCCGACTGACTTCCCTGTTGTCAACAGAAGTATTTAAACAGTTGAATAAAATAATGTTATAAAAACCATAGCATATATATATATATATATATATATATATATATATATATCACGCTTTTCACTTCTCGCTATTTCGATCATTTCTATCCATTTATATATCTATCTCGATTATTTCTATCTCAGGCAAGGTTTATATTTAATAGGATACTGAAATCCTAACAGAGTTTAAACTTATCAATTAAATAAATAGAAAAATTGCATGAAAGGAGAGGAAAGATTTGATTATGGATTTCGCCAGTTAAGGTTTCATAAAATCCAAGACGAAAAGAGAAAGGTATGTGTTATAGAGGCTTACCCATATGACACACGAACTCGTCCAACCTATATAATAGTAGCAGTTCTGCTTTGTAGAAGCAGAGTAAGAGAGGGAGGAATCTATTCCAGCATAACTCTGGTAGATGTGCTGTCAGAGTTGTGCTGGAATAGATTCCAACATAACTCATTGGTATATCTTGGTACTATTGTCTTTGCAGTATATTTGTTTAATACTATTTCGTCTTTGTGTCTTTATTTCTGGCCCCAACGGATTGCAACAATTTAGTGGCGAGGTCATAAAAGTATGCATGTGACTTTTGAAAAATATTTTTTTTATTTTCTCAACATTTAGGGGGTAAAATTAAATTCTTCTTTTCATTATCGAAATGACTCGAAAGTACAATGAATCCGAAAGTAGATCCTTATGTGAACCTCCAAAATCAGTTGAAAACTAATAAATTTTGTCTGTTTTTATCCATGCGTTTTTTTTTCATATCGACAATGTATTTATATTTTACAAGATACTGAAATCCTGACAGAGTTTAAAGTTACCGATTTGATAAAAAGATATGATTATACATTTTGCCAGTTAAGACCTAATCAGATTCAAAACGAAAGAGAGAAAAGTATACATGTGTGTATATATTAAAAACAATGAAACATTATATTTACCCTAACTGGCGTTTCTTATAAAGAAAGAAAATTAAAAAAGTGACTTTTTTAAAAGTTTTTAGTACATTTCTTATTCCAAATAAAAAGTTCTTTTTTCTTAGTTTTTTTCAACACATAATTAAACGGTTATAAATCCATTATATATATATATATATATATATATATATATATATATATATATATAATTTCTATTTATTTGTCTATCTCACGCATTTCATTTCTATCAATCTATCACGATTTTTTCATTTTTATCTATCTATCCATAACGATAATTTTTATGTATGTATGTATGTATGTATGTATGTATGTATGTATCTGCATACCTCTCTGGCTGTCCTGGTGACGGTTCAAATCTATCTATCTATCTATCTATCTATCTATCTATCTATCTATCTATCTATCTATCTATCTATCTATCTATCTTATGCTATTCCAATCTATCTTATTCTGTTCCACTCTATCTTATTCGTTTCATGTCTATCTATCTATCTATCTATCTATCTATCTATCTATCTATCTATCTGCATGTCTGTTTGTGTCTGTCCTGGTAATGGCTAAAATCTATCTATCTATCTATCTATCTATCTATCTATCTATCTATCTATCTATCTATCTATCTATCTCACGTTTTTTTTATTTCTATCTATGTCGATAATTTCTATCTGTCTATCTGGATCATTTCTGTTTATCAATCTCGATGTTTTTACATCTCTTTATCTTGATCTTTTCATTACTATCTGTTACGACCATTTAATTTTTAGCTCTATAGCTTGATCATTTTATCTCGACCTTTCCATTTAAATCTATCTATCATCTATCTCAATCATTTCTATCTGTCTATTTATGGTGTTATTGTTACAGTAAAAAAAAAACACTAAACATCAATTCAAATGCCGGTATTTACAAAATACAGTGTTTACAATGTAGTAACGTATATATAGGAGAAACATCATGAAATCTAAAAGCGCGGACCTACGAACATAAAAGAGACTTACGTTTGGACATTTCTTGTATCACATTGAAATAACGTAGGACACAATTTTGATTTCACAAATGTTAGTTTAATTAAAAAAGAACATAAGCTTTTAAAAAGAAAGTAATTTGAAAACATATTGATAACATTACTATTAACCAGAAACACGCGATTAAAGCATTACATTACTTGTAAATTTTTTCACAAATATATAATTCATAAACCTAAAATAACAATAAATATTATTAAATGAATTAAATATAATTTCTTATAATCTTAACAATGCAATATTGTTTTCTTTATTTGAATTACATTTTACAGTATATTTTTATTTCATAATTAATTTAATTATATTTTCTTCCTATTTTTCTATTTCCCTTATTATTATCTACTTTTTTTTTACTTTTATTACAAATTATTGTAGTTGCTTATTATTATTGGTTTTTATGATTATTATTTTTTTCATTATTACCATTAGTTTTATTATAATAATTTTATTGTTGACTATTGTTTATTATATTACTTAATTGTAATATTGTAATGATATAGTGTGGCATTTTATATGTATGTTCTATATTTATATATTATTTCTTAATTATGTTATTGTAATAATTTTAATACATAGATGTTTAGTATTGTATTATTTTATTGAAAGTTTTTAATCATTAACATCTTAATTGTCAAAATTTATTTATGCATTTAAAAAAAAATATTTTATTTTTATACATTGTTCTCACTAGAATTTTAAACGGAAATTTTAGGATTCCAGACGCATAAACGCACACATTCAGACATGATTCTTTCATACACGCACATACATACATGATTCCCTCATGTTATGTAGAATAGAAAATCGTGCCATTGCTTGACACGTGTATATCATATTTCGCATATTAACTTCACCGACTCATAAACGACCACATTCACTCATGATTTCTCTCATACACATACATTATACATGATTCTCTCATGTTATTTAAAAACAATCTTTTAATCGCTTGACATGTGTATAAAATGCTTGCTAAGTATTTTGAACAGAAATATATTTCGTTGCTGTCATTCACACATACAAACGTTACCGACATATTTCTCTCTATATAGATTAATTTTATCTATCTATCTATCTATCTATCTATCTATCTATCTATCTATCTATCTATCTATCTATCTATCTGTTTTGAGCTTTACATTCATATCTATTTCTCTATGTACCTTGATCTTCTTATTTGTACCTATCTTCATCTTTTCATCTCTCTCTCTCTCTCCCTCTCTCCCTCTCTCTCTCTCTCTCTCTCTATATATATATATATATATATATATATATGTGTGTGTGTGTGTGTATATCCTCCATGCAGTAACTGGTTGATTGTTTTTTAGCCATGTGCGAGATTCTTCTTTCACCTCAAGATCATAGAGTGATTGCTGTCCTTCATGTGTTGCTTCGATGGATTCAAACAAACCACGGTCTATTGGTGCCTGCTCATGACAGTGAAAAGGATGAGCTAAGGTTTTTCAGTCATCTGGTCAAGTGTTTTAGCTCTTATGACACTTTACATTGTCATATTGCAAAAAACACATCACTCATCTGTAAATGATACTGAGGGCAAAGGCGACTTTCGCTGAGTTTCGACAATATGCTTATACAGAAGCGATAATTAATAGAGGTGCTACTAACCGCTAACAGTATACCGCGCATCTCTTGATGACGTCAGTTTCCGCATAAAGTGCAATCTTTGCCATCAACTTTAATTATGTTTTTAATTTTAAACAGAAATATGAGAGCACTTTGCTTTTATTGCAAATCAAGACGGGCAGCCATTTTCAAAGAGGACTATGGAAAAGAAAAAAGTCGGAAACGATACAAATTACAGCAGCAACGTTTTTCGTTGTTTTGTACAACAACGTTCGACCTATGCAAGGCCCAAAAGTCATTTGAGGTAAATGTTAAATTAGTCAAAGTCACAGACACTTTATGGTTTGTAGTTAAAATTCTTGGAATTTAGAGAGTATTAAAATTAACAGTGACCTTACTATATATATATATATTGTTTGTTTAATTAATTAGTTTCTGGTCATAATAAGATTAGACCAGTGCACATTTATATTAAAACGTGTTCAATACAATTATATTGTAGAACTTTTAAATATTTTCTATTTGTAAACGAATTACGCTTAATACGTAATAATTCGTTTAAAAATAGAATATATATATGTGTGTGTGTGTGTGTGTGAGAGAGAGAGAGAGAGAGAGAGTGTTTGTGTGTGTGCGTGTGTGATTTTTTTGTGCGTTTGCGGGTGCTTATGTGTGTGTACGTCTTATAGTTGTATAATGATTATTTTATGATTTTTGCAAAGTTATAGGTGTATATATTGTTCATTTTAAAGAAAAACAGATAAGTTATTTTACTGATACGCACATATATGTGTTTATTTATGCATGTATATACAATCACGTGTGTGTGCGTGTGTGTCAGTGTGTTTTTTAATAGGAAATCCTCAATACCTCCTTTAATCCATGGATTTGAGGTTCTCACGTCATTTGCGGACAAAGCTGAGTGCTTTGCCCACAGATTCTCATCCAACTCCACATTCGACTCGTCCGGAGTACACCCACCCGACTTCCCTATTAGAACTGCACGACGTATATATGCCCCGACAGTAGTATCCAGAATAATTTCATAACTCGACCCCCATAAGGCATGTGGAGACGATGGAATCCCGGTGATAGTTCTTAAGTGGTGTGCTCCTGAACTTTGCTCTGTTCTCTCTAAACTATTTAACTACTGCCTTTCTGCTTCCTGCTTTCCTGCATGCTGGAAGTTCTCTTCAGTCTTTCCTGTATTTAAGAATTGTGGTGAACCCTCGGACCCATTCAACCTCGCCCTATCAGTCTTCTACCGATATTCGGGAAAGTATTCGAGGCTATAATCAATGCTGAAATAGTTCATCATCTCACCGCCAACAAACTGTTCTCCGACAGGCAATATGGATTCCGCTTTGCCAGGTCCACGGCCGACCTGCTAACAACCGTAACGGAGTACATGCTACAGGCCCTTGATGAGTCTGACGAGGCACGCGCGGTTGCTCTGGACATCTCCAAGGCTTTCGACAGGGTTTGGCACTCTGGTCTCTTATGCAAACTACACGGTTATGGCATTACCGGTCGCCTGCTTGACCTAATCCAATCTTTCTTAAATAACCGCAAAATGAAGGTCGTTCTGAATGGGCGTGCCTCTTCGTCCTACAGCACGAATGCTGGTGTCCCACAGGGATCTATCATCAGGTGCCCAAGGTATATTTCGAAATATCCTGTGTAATCAATTATTGTGTTTTCATGTTTGAATTTTGGTTCGTCATTACCAAGTCCAAGGATCGAACTCATGACCACTAGATGATACTAACACATGTATAAGCAACTACTATATCCACTACACTACCGTCCCGAAGGACTTTGGCGTTGTAATTTGGAGCCTATATTCAGTGTCAGATAGATTTTGACAAGTGGATTATATTAATGCGTTCGTGCCACTTGTCATCATTTGTATTTATTTCAATAATCAAAACGTTGTGTCTATTATAACACTTATATCAACGAAGATGAGAACAAAAGTTCGAAATAACTCCAAGATTATTGAAAATTGCTCATCTCATAAACAAATACAGAAATATTTACCTATCTATGCCATCATGAAAATATACTTTGTTCATTCTCATGCCATTTTCTTCAAGGCTTCCTTATTGCTTAGTCCATGGAATTTTAAATATACTTTTGCATTTCAGTTGCTTGCAGTGTTTCTCCTTATCCGTTATTGCCCAGCATTCTTTGCCATATAAGAAGATGTATATCCAATATCCATCCAACACTCTTTTTCTTTGTTTATCACAATTTTTCCTGTTTCTCGGCACCTTGCTTAACTTTTGAAATACTTCTTCCACTCCTCCAAGATAGCAAATATGTAATTGTACATTTCAAACAATGATATCGATAAATAAAAACGGAAATTATTCATGACTAAACATAGTTTAGGAAGATATGTTGAAAACTTCTCTGACCGGCGAAGAAGCAAATACAGAGATTATGATAATTTTTTTTATTTGGTATGATTTCGAGAACGTTTTTGTGTTGAGAGCATTCCCTACCGTTTAGCATTTGAAGATGGTCTTGATGTCTCATTGTCAATGTTTATTTTGTTAAAAATTGTTGAAACACCAAGTTGACAACATCAGCCAACTTAGTTTCATGTCTCCCGTATTTTTCCTGTATTTTTAAACATTAGCATTATTTCGACAATATCTCATTATTTCATGTCGTGAAAATAATTTCCTTATAACGGTTTTGTTCAAACTGTGCCCCTAAATACAAAAAATGTTAATCAAAAGTTTCTTAAATTACCCATTATAACGAATGAATGTTCGTCTAAATACACAAGTCATTTGCCAATCTCGGTACTTCACTCTTGAATCAACAGACAACATCTATTGAGTATTAGTTTACTTTGGTCAGACAGGCTTCCTCATCATTCTTTCTGATCATTTATTATCGTAAAAATCATAATAACTGTCCTTGTCAAGGCTGACGAAGGAGGCAGAAGCTTTTTGCTTGATACTACCTAACTAGCCTCTAGTGTAAGGTTTAACATTTTAAAAAATCATTCTTGAAGCTTTTATTTTAGCTTTAAGTTTAAGTTAATAGATTAAATTTAATGGTTCCAGTAAGCCAAATACTGTTCTGGAACGCCCCTTTGTACATAATAATGGACTCGCCTGAGTGGACATATAATCCTGCATATAGTGAGAACAGCAGAGTCTATTTGCAGAGATGGTTCAGTTGTAAGTTGATGCAGAGTTAGTTGGAGATGGTTTGATCTATAATCAGTGACCCGGACATACTAGTACACTTCAAGACTGTATATATATTATTTCTACAAATATTTTTTGGGTTTTTTTTATAATCGTTTCACCCCGAGCAAGGCATTCCACTGCCATTATTGCGCAGAGGGTTACATAGAGCGGTGAGAAAGGATGGTTAGACATAGGAAAAGTCAGAAGGAGGGTGATAGACGGGTAAGGATACCGAGAGTGAGGTTTGGGTAGATGTTGAGTGTTGGGAGAATAGGTGCAAGTTAGTGTGATAGGAGGTGTCTATTGACCTTGCATTTAAACTCCTGGAGATTGTAGCAGTCGTGAAAGCAGACATGTGGAAGGGAATTCCACAGGCGGGAAGCGCGAGAAAAGAAGCTGTTGGAGTAGAAATTACGGTTACACCTTATCTGTTTTACTGTAAAATGGTGGGACCTAGTTGATAATCTAGTATCCCGTGTAAATTCGTACCTAGGCGGCACCAATGATCTAAGTTCATCGGAGCAGAAGCCATGAAAGTATTTGTAGAAGAGGCACAGATAGTATGCTTAATTCATTAACCCGTGTTCCAGTTTGTATATTTTGTTCAGTATATCTTACATTCTCTATCTCCATATCTGTTATTTTTATTTATTATTTTGTGTGGTTTCTCACCCGGAATCGACAACAAATACTCTGCCGTATTTCAAGAATAGAATGGAAAGAATTTCTTTTCTTTTTTAATATAAAATAACTTATTATCATCGTATTTTACTCCTCTTTTTTTAAATTGTAATTCTGTTTATTAAAAAGTCTTCCAAAAATAAAATGTTTTTCTGAAACTTTATTGGAGAAATATTAGTTGATTTAAAGTGTAAATAATCTGATTTGAAAATAATCTTATTTATTTTACGTTTGAAATATTGCAGAAATGCATTTTTACCAGGCAATGGCTGTTTTTTAAACGGAATAGCTGTGATGACGTTTGACAAGGTGCTAATAAATCTAACGTTGTTTTACGGAAATTTTATCTGTAACACATAATTAAAGAAACTGAAGTGGGCTTTTTTATATGAAAAACATTCTCGATAATCTTAAATTTTATTAGATTTTAGAAATCCAGCTTTAAATTTACCATAGTGATCGCTTTTATTTCTGATAATGTCGCGTATGGTTGTCCGTTAATCCAAGAATCGATACGTATATACACTAATAAAAAAATTCAAAAGTATTTTTAAAATATTGGTGTTTGATTAAGCTTTTCTATTTATGAGTAGTAAATACAGTTTTCACGTAATAGTAATATCACTTTAAAGGCTGAAATTAATAAAGAATTTTTTAAAACAAAAATTCTGTATATTTTTCTAATTAAACTATAAGAAAATGAAAACAATCCTTGTAAAAATTAATTATTCATCAAAAAATATTTTCTACAGTCAACCGCGTTTTCAATATATCTTATTTATAAAAGCTATTAAAAGCTTTTCTAATTAATGACATAATTTTATTGCATTTTACATTAAAAAAATTCGATAGAACATTTAACACGCTTATGCTTTTTTTAGAAAATTCTTGGAGGTACCTATATGGAAAACATATATGGAAAACACTCAGTTAAGTAACTTAACTGAGTGTTTTCCATATACATTCGCTTATCCCCTTCTACCTCTCCGTATACCATCTTGGTATATTGATGAAAAGACATTTTGTGAAGAAAAAAACTAGGGAAATAATGAAAACAAAACACGTATAATGCAGTGAAAAAAATATCAGCCTCTAATTAAACCTGTTAGAGTTTCAATATGCATAGAAATTTTAGGTTTGAATTTTACATGGCACAAGGCCATTCCCTAAGATTTCATAACTAAATTTCTGCATTCCAACAATACATTTATATGGTTACAATCAATCAAGTTGACAAATGAAAGATAGAATAAATGATCAAAGCATTATTTGTTATAAAATAAAGTGTATTAACAAATAACAAGATTTACATACTATGTACAGACGTTGAGTGTGTCTGATTAAAATGTCTTTCATTTTCTGCAGCAGATTGTGTTAAAGATTTTAGGTAAGTTGCAAAGTTCTTTGTTGCTAGAAGACTTATCTGTGTCAAATGTAATTTATGTTTGGATTAAAATTGATAGAAATTTGTTGTGGAATACTGAATTTGTGAATAGGTTTATCTTGTGAGTTTTAGAAGATTGATTCTGTAAGAAAAGGTGAGTTGGATTTACGTGTTATACCAACGAGAAATCCTGTGTCAACTGAAGTAAATTGTACAAGTGTTATTCAAAGAAATAAAAGGCATCTACTTGCATCTTGCAATTAGTGCGGGTGTGTGAGAAAATTGTTTGATATTGAAGAGCGCGTACCCCGCAATACCGGCATGCTATTGGTAGCAGCCGTGAACTGCCTTCCTTTGTGTTCTGTGTTTTTGCCGCAACTGTCCTGGGTGTACCACGTGTCTGCTATATATACATCCCGTAAAAGAGCGGAAAAGCAAGATTATCACGTGATTGTCGCGTGTGAATATGTACAATGAGTGATTGTAGTTGTGTGGAAATACATGTGACTATAAACCCGAACTCAATTCGTCATTAATGTGGATGAACTGCCTAACGTTTATAAAAGGCTAGTGTATTAAATATAGACCGTCTACACATCTAAAACAACTGGAAGACAAAACAGAATCAGAGTTCGATTTTCACCACGACATTTCGATATTCTAATTCCGTACCTGATTTTTTAAGATTTTAGACTTAAACGCATCTATAGTCATCATCATTCATTTTTGTGTACGACTGTGGCCTTCCACAACTTCTTTTCAGTTGTAACCGTGGTTGGAGAGAAAAAATAAAAAATAAAATCTACTGCCTGGCGCTGGGATTGTGCTTTCAACCTACATTCAACTAGCTAGAAAATTTACCTTTTAATAGAGATGTGAACCCTATGGCAGAGAATGTTGGATGATCTCTTCAAAGATAAAAGAGAGGCTCGAGGCAGCAGAAATACGGTTCTACAAAGTGATGTTGAGGATAACATGGACCGAACACAGGAAGAGACATCTGAGTTTCCTGCAAAAACGCAAAGAGGAAGGAGGGTTTGGAGAATTTAATATTCACTAGACGGATAAAGTAAAAGATAGACAGGGGAATGCAGCGCGAGACATATTTGATGGGCTTTAGCAAATGTATGGTAGAGCAGGGTTTGGGAGACCAAGAGGAAAAACATCAAAAGCGACAAGAGACAGGGGAAAGTGGAAATCAGTGATTAGCTACGGGCTTAAGGAACACGACACGCGAAAAAGAAGAACCCTGTTGATTTCAATATGATCACGCAGTGTAAATCAATAGAAACTAATACTTTTTCTCTCTAGATATTTTTCCTTTGCCTGGAGTACATTTGACGCTAAACTGTAAACCCTATTCAAAATTTTTGCTCGTTGTTCAATTGCTTAGACTGTCAATCGGAGAACAGAAAAAAAGCAGATACATAGTAAGCCACAACAAATGGAAACTATAATAAAAAAAATTAATTACTTATATTAAACTACATAAGTGATAAACAACTCTTAACAATTTAACATCCCTTCTTGTCATTACTATGCCATCTATTTGCCAAAACCCATTAGATAACTTGATCTATGTTTACCTCTACTCCACCTTCCTTCCAGCGTGTTTACACTTGTCAAGCCGTCTTTTTTCAAAATGCGTCTCGGTAATTTCAACAACTTCTGAGATATAAACAGATTTTAAGTATATTGATTTTCTAAGCCCCGCATAAAGCCGAAAGAATGCATAAGGCCGAAAGAATGGGGTACCTAGTGAGAATCGAACAGAATTTAAGTATGATTGTTCTGTCTATTTTCCCATTTTCTTTTAAATCTTTTTTTAATTACATGTTTGTTACTGGCAATTTTAACATCCATGTATAAAACTACATCTCTGCAATTTTGAATCTCTCCATCTGGAAAAAAACATTGTCCAGAAATCTTTGACATACAGGAAAATAGACATTGCATAGCATTTCAGCACTCTTTTACAGACCTTCATAATTTACTTTGTTTCTGGAACACTTACTTTGCATTACCCTTTATCTGCCACCAGTGTGTCAGTGACACGCTTTTCATGGTTTGTTATAACACTATAAAAATAGTTAAATTAAATGTAAGTCACTAGTTAAGTTATTTCCTTGTGTAGTTTCCTGTATTCCGTTCCATGCCTTGGAATTTTTTTACACGCTTGGGCGAGCATGTCTCTTTCCAGACATTATTGAGTGGGCAGAAGATTTTCCCGCAGTAGGTCACCATTAATTTCTGCGGTACACCTGTTGCTAACCACGGTTATAGAACCAAATCTGTCCTGCTATGTAAACCATAGTTGTAGGAAGAATAGATAGATTAATCCTTTTCCTAGGGGATTTGCACGTAAGTGAATGCAATGAATATAAACCTCTGAGCCGATATCCACTGCACCAAAGGTCACGTCCAAAAATTCAGTACATGCTTTACATTGATGTTTCTATTGCAAAGCTAAGGTCTTTGACCAACCCTCTCTCTGAACACAATACATCCTGTGTTATAGTTAATGCTTATACACTTTTCATCTATTTCCTTTGCTTTCTTAAGTACCCCGACGTGGTGTAATGTCAGTGGAAAATGTGTGGCCAAAAGGACGTAGCGTGTTGCTCACGGACTTCAGCATAATCCATCATGATGGCAATCAAAAAAGATTCTCAGCGGTGATTAAATAAAAGCTGTTTTGTTTTGGAGACTTTGAAATTTCTAAGCTATTTCGTGTCCCGGTTAATTGCTGATTGGTGGTTCTATTCAATGGTAATTGCCAGGTTTATTTTGTCAGATTTGTTCTATTCGCTATTACGGCAGCGTAGTATGTTGGTTCGATACAATTTTTGTTACTCGACTGGTTAAGAAATTATTGGATTAAGTCACCTATAAATGCGATGACACTGGAGATCAGTCTTCCAACTTTGGTCAGATTTGGCTCTTATAAAGATACAAAGTAGCAGAATGCATCAGATACTTATTGGAGCAAACTATTTCCAGCGACTTCAGCATTAGATACGATATATGAGTTCCATTTGGGGTCTTGAAAATATAAGGTCCGAAATATACGTTCCAAAAAGTTTTAAATTAAAGGAATCCAGTGAGAAAATAATTCCTTACTCTTCTTAATGTTCTATATTTTTGTACTTGCTGAAATCGTTTCCTGTTCACATGCAGGCTGTTCGTTTACTATAAATGTTACGGATAAGCCCCTGGCATTGAACAGCATTTGATGTTATAGCTTCAGTTAAAATCGTAATTTTAGTGAGTTTATCCTAGCTTGATATTCTACACTTTCGGCTTAAAATATATTTACTTTCTTGCTATAGAGCACTGTTTCACAAATTATATACGCAAATAATTAACGGTAAATTTCATTCTTACAGAGTTTCACGCTTTTGTGTCTTTCTGACGTAAAGGAATATTCATCAATTGACACTTAAACCACTGAGCCTGATTTTGATCTTAACTGGCTTGTCTTGTGCAGGAATATTCTGTGCTTAGAAAATACCACCCATAGAAAGATTATTTACCTCACAGACCAATTGTTTCATATGCTCAATCCTCATTGAGTACTCGATTACTCTAGCTATATTCCAGACCAAACCCTGCTTAATAACTACAAAATAACCTGGCTATGAATTGCCGAATTTTTACTAAATTTTACCCACACAATTTGACAAGCTGGCATTCTACGCATGCTCGTTGATCTACGGTTTTACTGGATGTATGCCTTAATCCAATATTTCTTAGCCAATCAAATAAGAAAATATTGAATTGAACGGGTATGTTTCCCTGTCTTAATAGCGAATATAAGAGATCCGACAAAATAAACCTACCAACTACTCTTGAAAAGAACATCCAATCCGTGGTTAACCGGGGCACGAAATGGCTTGTAAATTTTAACGTCTCTAAAACAAAACAGATTTTATTTAATCACCATTGAGAACTTTTTTCTGATTGCTATCAGGATGGGTTATACTGAAGTCCGAGAGCAACACGCAACTTCTTCTTGGCCTCACATTTTCCACTGACATGAATTGAAGCGACTGTATCATGTCAGTTGTTGTGTTTGCTGAATGGAAGACTGGTTCAGTTCCGTGGCAAAAAAATATTTCTCATCAGAATTCATCTTATAAATTTACTAATCTACCATTCGTCGGTGTATTGAAAACTGTTGTTATATCTAGTCTGGTGCTCTTAATGTGCATTTCGAGATTCTGAACAAAATACAAACACGGATCTGCGGTACAATCGATCCTGACCTGGCATCTCGTCTCCAGTGACTTTCTCACTAACGTATCGTGGCTTCTTTTTGTTCTACAAATATTTTCTTAGTAAACGCTTGAATGCTTTTTTACATGTTACTGTGTGCGTTGTGGTGCAGTGGATATTGGCTCGGAACGGGAAATCGGGGAGCCAAGTGCGAATTTCAGTTGAATTCGTTGCATTTACGTACGCACAAATGCCGTTGGGAAAGGTATTAAATCGTTTCTTCCCTCCATTTATGGGTTAAATAACAGGACATATTGGGTTCTATAGCCTTGGATAAATAGACATGATCACCCAAGCGCGTATCACGTGTGGCATTTAACTGACTGACACTGTTTGCATGGATTAAAATGTTCTACAAGACTGGAAATCAGGTTTTAACGTTTTAAATGCAACCGTCATTTCTACTCCAATAGTATCTTTTCTCGCACCTCGCACTTGCGAAACTCTCTTCCGATTCCTTACTTCCCTAATAACTACAACCTTCAAAATTGTAAACGCAGCGTCAATTGAATTAGTCTGCCTTTATGAACCCTTTTCTTTTTTGGGTGTTCCTCACAACCCCATTTCAATCGTTTCACTTACAGCTCCTGTAACCACCTGTGTTCTTGTGGTATTGTTGCCTTGATTGCGGTGAAATGATTAAAAGATAAAAAATTAGGTACAAGACACAAGAAACACTCAAGGTAAGGGGTTACAAGTAAAATGGCAATGATGAATGAGAAGAGGGAAGAGAAGATGTTAGGAATCGGCAATTATTAAGACAATAAAGAATGATGATGATTGCTATCGACTGAAAGATGGTAAAACTGAAAAACTTATTCAAAGAAGCACCCAGGCGAAATATGAAGAAAATTTTTAAGTCGATATGAATTTACAAACTTTTGTTTTATAATGAATATTTCGGATAAAATTTTCCACCTTGAAAATTACGTTTCTAAAGATCAATGACATATTTCTTTCGACACACAAACACATGTATATATATATATATGATAAACTTATAGTTTTAATGTATGCCTAAATTTATGGGTAGATGTTCTCCCTATCAGAGCGTATATGAATATAAAAGTGGTCACTGAGGTAAATGTTTCATACTTCAACGCAATCCTCATGACATGAACTTTGTTTTGGGTTGACTATTTATAATTTTTTTCATCGTTTCACCCCAAGCAAAGCGGTGCCGCTACTGATGCTCAAAGGGTTACATAAGAGAGTAAAGGTTTAGGCAGGAAGATAGTCAAGAGAATGACGAACCAGTTACAGGGGTTGTTAGAGAAAGGGCAAGAGAAGGATTGGAACACAGATGTGAAGACAGGTCCGAAGATAGAGAGAAAGGAAAAGAACAAAATACACGGGGTGATGTAGAAAGGACTGGAGTCAAGTGGATAAGAGATGGGAATTGATATTGCATTTAAATTCCTTCATGTTGTAGCCCTAAGGAAAGCAAGTATATGGAAGGGAGTTTCACAGGCGAGAGAAGAATTGTCGGTAGCATTTAATTGATTTAACTGTAAAGGAACCTTGTTGCCAGTCTAGTTGCACAAGTAAATTCTCGTGGAGGGGCACCAGTGACCTAAGATCGTCAAAATCATAGAATACATTTGTAGAAGGGACGGAGGGAAGCCACATACCGCCGGTGAGAATGTGGCTGGAGTCGAGCTGCTAGGTGGGAGCCAATCACATTACAGATTCTCATTTGGAGCCTGTGGAGAACCCTGAGATGAACAGCAGGGCAGGAACGCCTGAACAGATATGACAACAGTATTTGATGCACGGTTAAATGGCTGATTTGTATATGTGCAAGATGGGTTCAGACGGAAAAAAACTTCCTGGCCCGACACAGTGACCCAACCTTTCTAGCAGTGGATTTAGCTATTGACTCAATGTTCCACTTGAAGTCGGTAGAATAGGGTAAGGCCGAAGAGGTGCAGTATATTGCTTTCAGGGAGAATTGGTCCATGCTTATGGATGGTAGGAGGGATGTTAATGGTTGACAAATATCAGCTTCGTTTTAAAAGCATTGGCATTTACAAGCCACTTCCTACCCCAGTCCACCACTGAGTGAAGGTCCTTTTCAAGATCAGCCGCGTGGTTATGTTTGTCCGCCTCGCCAGATTTCTTACTGACGCGGGAATAAATAGTGGTGTCATCTGCGTAGATGCCTACTAGGGATTTGATCACGTCTAGATCATTTATGAAGCTCAGCAAAAGCGTCGAACCGAGGATAGAGCCCTGGAGGACTTCTCTAGTAGTTTCTTTCCTCGCACTTCCCGTCTGTGGAACTCCCTTCCCTATACTTGCTTCCCTGATAATTACGATCTCCAAAAGTGCAGCGTCAACTGTCGTTTTCTATTTCCTTGACTCCCACCTCTATCTTAGCTTTTTTTCATCCCCCATAAAGTTTTTCTTTCTTTTCTCTCTTTCCCCTCATCTCTCTGTAATCCCCTGCGCACTAAGAAGGTTGGCTCACTATGTCGATCCAGGATGTTTTTTCCACCTGAATCCATCCTGCATATATACAAGTCAACCATCCGTCCGTGCATGGAGTACTGCTGCCATTTATGGTCAGGTGCCCCTGCCGTTCTCCTCAGTGTTCTTGACAAGCTCCAAAGGAGAGTCTGTAATGTGATAGGTACTGATCTGGCGATTCGACTGCAGCCACTTCCCCATCGTCGAAATGTGGCCTCCCTTTGTCTATTCTATAAATACTTTCATGGCTTCTGCTCGGACGAACTTAAGTCACTGATGCCTCCTCAACAGGTGTTTACTCGTGCAACCAGACTGGCAACTGGGTCCCACCCATTCACAGTCAGGTTAGCCAAATGCAGACGAAAATTCTACTCCTGCAGCTTCTTCTCTCGCACTTCCCGCCTGTGGAACTCGCTCCCGTATTCTTGCTTTCCTGACGGCTACAACCTCCAGAAATTTAAATGCAAAGTCAATACTCATCTACTAACCACTGGACTCTAGCTCTCTCCCCACCCCTGTATAACCTTCCCTTTCTCTCCACCTATGTATCTGTCATCACACCTGCTTTCTATTGTTCCTTTCTAACCAGTTTGTACTCCTCACTCTTTTCTAATTAATCTTTTTACATTTATTTAACCCCCTGAACATCAGTGGCGTTTCCACCTTACTCGGGGTGAAATGATTTAAAAAAAAAGGAAATTGCCTTGATTGGAGTGAAACATTATAAAAAAATCCATCCTATTCATTCCTTTCATAGATAGATATATATCAGAATGAGATCTTCTTCTTCTTCTTCTTCTTCTTCTTCTTCTTCTTCTTCTTCTTCTTCTTCTTCAGAACGTAGGCAATCATGAACCTCAATTTGCCCCGTCCTTTGTTGCTCTTAATATTATTCCTCTTGGTCTCACTTCCAAGCCCCGCTCAATCACATTAGATATGTCTCGCACCGCTTTCTCTGTCTATATTTCCCCTCTATCTGTCTTGTGAGGATTAGAGTCTCCAAACCCCCATTCCTCATTACTTGTCCCAGGAACATCAGCTGTCGCTTTCTTATGTTAAGTATGTTTTCTTCTCATGTGCATCCTCTCCAACAATTTGTCATTGCTCACGTGTTCAGTCCATGGTATTCTCAGCATCCATCTGTAGAACTACATTTCTTCTGCCTCGACCCTCTCTTTCATCTTTAAAGAGATCGTCCAACAGCCATACAGAAGGACATGTATTACATAGCAGTCCAGCCCTTTTTTCTTTGGTCTCGGTGAGATTTTCTTGTCTCTCAGTACTCTAGTTAGCTTTTGGAAAGCGTCCTTGACCATGCCCAAGCGTTTTCGGATCTGTGTTGCAATTTTCGTCCTCTGCCAGAACACTTCCAAGGTATTTAGATTTCTTTACTTGTTTTATTTTAGCTTCTCCGACCTGTAGTTAGCATTTTGGTTTCTTCTTTTTGCTGATGATCATACAATCAGTTTTCTTAGGGTTTATGCTCAGTCGTTTCTTCTCGCTTTCTTTTGCTACCTTCTGTAGGAGGTCGTGCATTTTCGTATTCATGTCTGCTATCAGCACTGTATCATCCGCGTATCTTACATTGTTGAGATTGTGGCCGCCAATGACGAATGCTGGCAAGGATTCAGTCTCTTTCAGAATTCTTTCGCCGAATATGTTGAATAGATCGGGTGAAAAAAATACATTCTTATCTTACGCCCCTTTCTATTTTTGTATACCTACTTAATTCATTTCCTATCCGCATGCAAGCCATTTGCTCTCAATATAGATGCTAGACTATTCTAATAGGTTTCCCGAAAATGTCGAGGTTGCCTAGCATTTCTAACAAGTCTTTGTGGCGTAATTTCTCAAATAACTTTGCGTAGTCTATGAACCAAACATGCAGCATATTCTGGATTTGTATTGCTCTTTCAGACAGCATTCTGAGTATGAACATCAAGATCCTTATACTGGTGTCTTTAACAAACCCCCATTGATCCTGTCTTAACTATGATCCGATCTTCTCAACAGAATCCGTACAATGAGTTTTGTTATGTGGCTTATTAAGTTGACTGTTCGGTGGAGTTCACATTTCTTTGCAGCTGGCTTGTTAGGTAGTGCAATGAAAATTGATCTGCTTAGGTATATCGCCACTGTTGAAGATTTCGCTTATTATTTCTGTGTACCTGTCTACGCCAAATCTGTCTAAGGCTGCCAGCATCTCTATTACAATACCGTCTGGTTCTGCTACTTTGTTTCGATTCAATTTTGCCAGTGCAGCTTCAACTTTGGTTTTTGATATTTCTGTTCCGTCGTTATTTCTGTTTATTGCTGGTTGCGCTCTTGTAAGATACCTCATATATACTTATACGTATTTTCTTTTACTCTAATATGAGCGTTCCGACCTTTGCTTTAATACATCCTGTTCTTTTTGTCCAGTTATCTTATTTTTTATGTATATTCACTTTATTTGTCGTGCTTAGTTTCTCTACTTCTGGGCATTTGTTGTTGAACCACCTTTCTTTAACCTGTCTGCATTTGCGCCGTATTTCCTTGTGTAGTTTCCTGTATTCCTTTCCATGGCATTTTTTGGCATTTTTTGTCTCCTCTGCATCATGTGACAAATCGCGTTTTTCTTCTGACGTGCCTTTACCTTTGGGATAGTGTTGTATTTTGCCACCGTTGTAAGGCTTGGCTGTTTTCACTATACTCTACGTTATGTCTGGGTCTTTTCCATATTTTGATTTCAATTTCCACACGTGGCTAGCCAATTTTGTACAGTTTTTTAAGTTTTCTATTTTGAATGTATAATTGTGATTGAGACACCTGGTCTTAAAGGTGTATTTAGTTGATCCCAAATATATTTTATTTTGGCCATTTAAGCCATGTACTTTTGCTTTGTAAATGACTTCTTGAAGTGGGCATTTGTTTTTGTCCCTGTAGTTGCATTCTTTATTAGTGGTCCTGTTTTGTACAATGCTATCTAAATTTCTGGTGTGTTTTTTTTATAAAACTTGATAAATTACTAGTACAACTATAACTTATCTTAATTGTGTTTCTGTTGAAAATTTTGTTTAGTTCTGGTCTTTTTGGAATGTTTTTATCTATCAGTTTCTGGAACCAGAAACATAGGTTGCATAATAACTCGTTTACAAATTAAGAATATTCAAACGTTCTACAATATAATTGTATTAAACACTTTTTAATACAAAAGACACCTCCTAACACACTAACTCGCTCCCATTCTTTCAAACACTCTTCCCATCTGCCCAACCCTCATCCTCGGTATCCTTACCCATCTATCACCTTCTTTCTGACATTTCCTACACCTAACCACTCCTCTTTACCTTCCCCTATGTAGCCCCATGCGCAATAGTGGCAATGGAATGCCTTGCTTGGGGTGAAATGATTAAAAAATGTGCACTGGTCTAATTTTATTATAACAAAAACTAAGTAATTAAACAATCTAGGGTGAAGGCTACTAACGGGTTTCGATGCCACAGAATCAGGATAGGAATGTAGAACTGTAGTCAAAGGGAGAGTGAAAATAGGCTGAATAGAGCAGTAGATTGCAACATTAAAATGGAAGATTCGTTCTTTTAAGCAAGAAACTATCGCGAAGAATTATATTTAAAACGGAAAGATTAAAGGAAAGAAAGAGAAAATAATCCATGGGTGAAAATTAAGTTGGTATGAAGTCGTACTTAAAGAGTGGAAGACAATACGAATTTCAAGATTAGTAAACGTTGCCAGTAGGAAAAAAAGAAATACTTTAATACGAGAGTCGAACTCGTTACATCCACTTAGACGCAAATATCCCTGGAAAATGTATAAAAGTATCTCTTTTATCTCCAGTAAGACAGACTGGTTTCATTAGTTTTGGCTGACAACTGTTCTAGATGATAACCCGATAAAAATACCCATCCATACCCCAACAGTTTAGGCCAGTCGTAGGGATATGTGGGCCCATAACAAACGCGTAAGTTCTTCAGTTGTGTGAGTTACGCATCCTGTAGCAGATGGATACAACATAGATAGATAGATAGATAGATAGATAGATAGATAGATAGATAGATAGATAGATAGGAACAGAATAATATAGAGTTTGAAGAGTTGCGAACTGGAAGATATTGACAGAGGGAAGCCACATTTCGTTGGTGAGAAAGTGACTGAAATCGAGCTACCAAATCTTGATTACTTCCTTTGGATTTTGATGAATAGCAGGAGCAACCAACCAGATGTTGATGCCGTATTTAATGCACGAACGAATGGCAGATGTATAAATGAGCAAGATGGATCCTGAAAAACTTCATGGCCTGACGCAGTGACCCAACATTTTTAGCGGTAGATGTAATTTTGATTTGATGAAGTCGTTGAGGTCAGCTGAGAGTGGGGCCGATCAAGCGGAGTGTGCTACTTTCTGGGAGACTAGCGTCATACACACTGATAGAAGGTAAGAAGGTTTCTCTATGATGATTAAACAAGAACAGATTTGTTTTGGAAGCATACAAATATACGAGCCATTTCTTACCCTAAGCCATCACAGATTGGAGGTCCTTTCCAAGAGCAACAACTAGGTTTACTTTTCAGCCTTGGCAGATTTCTAATCCAGACGAGAATAAATATATGCTTACGTGGGAACTGATTTTATCAGAAAGATTATTAATGAAGATCAAGAAAAACGTATGACCCAAGATAGTGCCTAGAGAGACACCTGCATTCGTATGAAAAGATCAGGAATCAGTCAGTTCAAAATTTGATTTCGTACTACCTCATGAGTTATAGGGGCTGAATTGTTTAGCTTAGAATTAGAATTAAATATTTATGGTGTACTAAGTTATAGTGTAGTTAAGAAAACCAAATAACTATTGTGTGGGTCATTTATCTCAGTATAATATTTTAAATTATTATTTGAACAATTGTAATTAAACCTTTAGAGAAAAATATCCGGTGTTTTTGTTTTAAAAAATATTATATATATATATATATATATATATATATATATATATATATATACTCAGACTCAGACTATATATATATAAAATACTCAGACTTATATATATATATATATATATATATATATATACTCAGACTCAGCCTAAAGAATATTTGTGTGAAGTTTGGTGAGAACCGGATAAAAATTGTGGATTTGTATAAAGGACATACAGAGAGATAAACAGACACACACACAAACATCTTACCTTTTATATATATATATATATATATATATATATATAAGTTTAATTGTTCAAACTCATTTTTACAGATTATTTTTATCACAAATACAAATAAAGTTATATTTTTTAAGTACTCACGGACTTTATGGATACCCTATATATCTATATACATATATATATAATGGAAAATGTAATCTAGTCTATATGACAACACAGTGTGATCTACCCTAAAACTAAAAAACGAAGGATTTGTGCATATATGGTCATACTGACGTTTGTTGTTCATAACAAAAACAAGTACAAAAGTCAGTATCACCATATGTGCGCAAATCCTTTGTTATTATGTTTTACGGTAGATCACACTGTATTGTCATATAGACTAGATTAAACTTGTCATTCATGGTCATTTTGGGCTGGTCTGTCGACAATGTTTAACGTGTGTCTTAGTGAGTTAACTGTGATTTGTTCCTCTTTACAATGGCTGAATATTCATATCGTGAGTAGGTAGATATGATTTTTACAAACAGCCGCGCGAATGGTAGAGGATACAGGGCCGCATGGCTGTATTATATTGCGTTTCTAAACTGAAGGCAGCCGAGTCATTCAACCTTTGCTGCTGTTTGTCGTCGCGTTTCTGAAACTATTGATCGAGAGATTGATCGAAGAGCGCAATCCCCTCGAACTCTGACTATAAAGTACACATTCTACAGCCAATCGGAAATGATCCTACGATAACGTACATCTCATAGTACTGCATAAAGGGTATTTCAAGAGCCGTTGCTGTATTCGCATGATTTGCAAACTTTACAGGGTCTCTAGCGCTCTGATGAAGCACAACGGGAGAACTATTGCCGATGGTTTATCGCACAAACTGAAGATTCGCTGTTTGTCTCTTTAGTATTGTTTATGAATAAAACAACATTTGCGAAAGATGGAATATAAACATTTACACAGTCAACAATTGTGAGCAGTTCGGAAACCTCATAGTACAATACAGGCTACGTAACAGCATCAGTTCGCGATTTACGGGCCGGAATTGTAAGTAACTGTCTGCTAGGTCTATATGTTCTCCCAGTATATTTTACAGCAGCTGTCTACAGGAACTTTATTTCTAACACACTTTTAGGCCTGCTAGAGGATTTACCCCTGCTTATTCGAAAACACATGTAGTTCATGCTTCATAGGTCTCCGACACATTTTAGTCACATTGTTCACTATGCAATAGCTAACATATACTATGAAAGATAGAAAGGTAAGTGAGGTACGGTTCCATAGCCTGCACGTTCTCCTTTAGATTTTTAGCATAGGGACATCTAAAAAATTTGTCTTGAGCTGCTGTTATGAGGTACAAAGATGACTTTTTGGAAGTATGTTTATATGGTTAGTTTACATTGTTTTTTGTGTCAGTAAGCCCCTCCAATATTTGGAAAGGTATTTTTAACACACGCACTCTCTCTCCCACTCTCTATTCCTTAATATATATATATATATATATATATGTGTGTGTGTGTGTGTGTGTGTGTGTGTGTGTGTGTGTGTAAATTTTCAGAAATGGAATTAACTAATCATTGACGAATATAGGTAGTTTCGATAAATTTTCGGGAAGGGTTTTTAGCTAATTATAAACCAGTTGAATAGAAAAATTTCGTTTAAAAATCTATGTTAATAAATAGAGGTAAGAAAGTATAATTAGTATTAGCAATTCAAAATATAAGGGTAAATTTAGTGAAGAAAGAAAACATGGACAAACACACCGGAAAGAGTCGCCGCGAATAAAGATCCAGGAAACGGGTGCAAGTTTTAGTGCAAAGAATTTGTCACTTTAACTATGCAGGTTCATGTAGAGATGAAAAATTTGTGAGAACACCGTTGTAATGTATTTAATCATCATTCCTGATGAATAAGGGCATCATAACAATGTCCTCACGAAAACCTCGATGCCGACATGAACCTGCATAGTTAAAGTGACAAATTATTTGCACTAAAACTATCAACGCTTTATCTCCAACCCGATATCGAAAATTTTACAAAAAACCCTGCGTGCCAAAATAACTCTTATCAGTAAATCTACTGAAAAATCAGCAATCCTGGCGCTAAGATTATCATAATGGAAAACTCTCTCTCTGTCCCTTTCTCAATCTCTCTCTCTCTATATATATATATATATATAAATATATACTCAATAATTAATTTTTAGCGCAAGGCTACCTGGGTTTCAACTATGCTGTACCTTCAGGCACATGGTCCATGTAGCTGAACATACCTCACGGCTGCAACCCGGGTAGCTTAGTATTAAACATTAATTTTTGAGT
Source organism: Ascarosepion bandense (assembly GCA_037127315.1). Taxonomy (NCBI): domain Eukaryota; kingdom Metazoa; phylum Mollusca; class Cephalopoda; order Sepiida; family Sepiidae; genus Ascarosepion; species Ascarosepion bandense. Next base: position 3,048,727 of record JBBBDQ010000385.1, on the reverse strand, counting down.
ATATATTTTCGATCTAGATTCTTCTTATTGAATTTTGTATTGAGAACTTTTTCATTATTTAAAACCTTTGAAAGCGGTTGTTTGTTGCCTTCCTCTGTATTATATATATATATATATATATATATATATATATATATATATATATATATATATATATATATATAAGTGTGAGTTTGTAACCCTGGGTTTCACGCTTTTGCGATCGTCAGACAAACTGATTAATTTTTTTTTAAATTGGTTATATTCGTGTATTTTTGTGGAAGTGGGGGAAAATCTGTTCTCACGACAGACGCAGACACACATATATATATATATACATTTGTACACCCACGTACGCGCGTTCGGTCACTGAGGCTTGCATAAACATATACATGCGAATCGTGCGGGGTTCGGTATATATATGTATATGTGTGCCGTTGCACACATACACACTCATTCGGTTGGCATATTCGAATGGTGTGTAGCGATGTCAGCGTCAACGCGCGAATAGTTGTCGATTTCTCGTACGTACATAGGTACTTTTGATGGGTTCTGTGTGAAACTATGGTAGGTAAGAATTGCTATTATTTTGTTTAAGGTTGTATTGTTATTTTTTGTTTTAAAGTCGGTTATTGGCTTGTTTTATTATTTTTTGTGGTTGCGTATATTTAAATGGTAGAAATTCTAATTTGTAATGCTTGTTAGTATTTATTAATTATTAATTTTACTATGGCAGAGACGTGTGATTTTTTTATCCGTTTGGTATAAATTGTGATAATAGGTATTTATTTTCATGTCTGCATTTGGAAATTAGTTCTGATCTCGTGTTTAGTAATTTCTTTTGTGGGGTATGTGATATACTTGTTACTTTCTCATGTAGACAAAATAGGCATTTTTTTGTAATGTTGTTGTAAGCAGGTGCTTTTTTCAGTATTTCCCAGCTTATTGTTGGTGAAATATTTCTGTCTTTTAGACGGCATACGTATGTTGATAGTGTAGTGCTGTTCAGGTATTTTCTGTTGAAAAATGAAAGATTGTGGTTGTTATTTCTTTTCTTAAATGGTTCCCTCAGTGGCACCGATGTAGTACATAGTGTTGTTGTTTGCACTTACCTTGGCTTTATATAGTATATTTGTTTGCTGGCATTTTCTCTGGAGTGGGCATGTAGTTCCGTTTCTGCAGTTGCATTGAGCTTCTTCGATTGCATTATTGTAGTTTTTTAATTTTTTGTTGTGGCCTTTTATTATTTGTGTAATATTTTTTGTGCAGCTGTAACTAATTTTGACGTTGTTTTTGTTGAATATTTTTGCTAATCGGTTTGTCACTGGGAAGTGTTTTTCTAATAAATTCAAGAATGTCTTACCTATGTTTGTTTTGACGGCTTTGTTGTATGGTGGATTGAACCAGATGATATTTCTTTTTCTGTTTTTTCTTTTTGGTTGTGGAGGTGTATATTGTAGTTGTTGTTTGTATCCACATTTCTTTAGTGTTTCGTCGTATGGTGTTCTTTTGTTATTGAAAATCTGTATGTTAGATGAATTTTCAGATAGTCTGCGGTTGATTGATATGGGTATGTGTTTGATGATTGAAGGTGGGTGGTTGGAGGAAGTCTGTACGTAAGTTGGATCGTCATTATCTTTTCTGTACGGTTCATATGTGATTTTGTCCAAGTTAATGGTGACATCTAAGAAGTTTACTGTAACCACAAAAAATAATAAAACAAGCCAATAACCGATTTAAAACAAAAAATAACAATAAATAAAATAATAGCAATTCTTACCTACCATAGTTTCACACAGAACCCATCAAAAGTACCTATGTACGTACGAGAAATCGACAACTATTCGCGCGTTGACGCTGACATCGCTACACACCATTCGAATATGCCAACCGAATGAGTGTGTATGTGTGCAACGGCACACATATACATATATATACCGAACTCCGCACGATTCGCATGTGTATGTTTATGCAAGCCTCAGTGACCGAACGCGCGTACATGGGTGTTTGTGTGTGTCCTTGCGCGCGTTGATGGGTGTACAAATGTATATATATATATGTCTGCGTCTGTCGTGACGACAGATTTTCCCCCACTTCCCAAAAAATACACGAATATAACCAATTTTTAAAAAAAAATTAATCAGTTTGTCTGACGATCGCAAAAGCGTGAAACCCAAGGTTACAAACTCACACCTATCTATATGAATATGTCTGCTCTATCACTGATATTGAACGCGTTAAAATAAGTACTACGCATATATAATATGTAAACAATATGATATATATAACAAATTGCGTATTTATTTATATATATATATATATATTGATATTTATAATTATATACGTACACTTTTCATATATATATATATATATATATATATATATATATATATATAGTGCTGATTTATGATAATGTGTAGCGTTACCTTGTTTCCTTTTTCTCTGTTTCTTTAATCTTCGGTGGGTATAAATAATGAATTTTGGAATTATGCTAATCCCATTGTAATCAGATATCTGAGTATTACTCCCACTTCACTTTATATATATATATATATATATATATATATATATATATATATATATATATATAACTACCAAGATTGATACGGTGATATCATCTGTGTTCATCTGGTACCCTATGCAACTTAGAAAATAACTAATCCTGGAGACATCACTTTTAACAGCTGGCTTTCTCTGGTTTAATCATAAACCATCTACCATGCATGTTGTTCAAAAGATAATAATTCCAAACTATAAAAATTTTATCAGAAACCTGTAAAATATAAGCTAAACCTTAATACAACTGCAAAATAAAATTTAAGGAACAATTGTATGCTGGTTCATTTTTATAAATCTTAGGATATGGAACTACAGTAATTTATATTTCTGCACAGGATTGCAACAATCTTTTATGATTTTAATAGAAATACGTTACTGTAAAAGTTCCCAGGACCATACTTTTGCAAAATTTTTAAATTGAGTGATCATCATTATTACATTCGTTGCTATTTGCAGCTGGAATCTCATTTTCGATGTAATCTTCACAGCGTTTTGAACGTTGTAACCACCAGCATCTTTCAAGTATCTGTCTTCGTATTCGAAGGCGACATACTTGATGAGCACGTGGGTGGCAGAATGGGATTCGGGAGAGATACCAAAAGAAAAAATTGTTAAGAGCGACAAGGGATAAGGGCAAGTGAAAGTCCATGTTCACGTCCGTCCTAAAAGGACACTGCACATGAAAAAGCCGAATGGTAATGATACTGATATTATTAGCAGTTTCACTTTAAAGAAAACTTTTTTTGTAATCATGTCACCCCAAGCAAGGCATTTCACTGCCACTATAGCAAAGGGGGTTACACAGGGCGATATACGAGTTAGGATGTACATAGAGGGAGAGTTGGAGAGAATGGGAGGGTTAGTGTGCTAGGAGGTGTCTGTTGACCTTACATTTAAACTCCTGTAGGTTATAGCCGCCGGGGAAGCAAGCATGCGGAAGGGAATTCCACAGGCGGGAAGTGCGAGAAAAGAAGCTGTTGGAGTAGAAATTGCGGTTACATTTCATCGGTTTCACTGTAAAAGGGTGGGACCTAGTTGCCAATCTAGTATCTCGTGCAAACTTCCACCTAGGGAGCACCAGTGATTTAAGTTCATCAGAGCAGAAACCATGAAAGTATTTATAGAAGAGGCACAGGGAAGCCACGTCACGCCGGTGGGAGAGTGACTGCAGGCGGTCAGCTAAGTCGGTATCAGTCACGTTACAGATTCTTCGCTGTATTTTGTCAAGAAGCCCGAGGAGAATAGTAGGGGCACCCGACCAGATGTGGCAACAGTATTCAAAACACGGGCGGATGGTAGATTTTTATAAGTGCAGGATAGATTCAGGCGGAAAGAATTTCCGGGCCCTGCACAGAGAGCCAACTTTCATAGCAGCGGATTTAGCAATGGATAGCATTCATTAATCGAGTAGCCAGTACTGATTTCAATGAAAATATATAAAATCTTTCTCTTAAAATAACCTGTCATGAAAACTTATTTTTCAAGTCTAGTAGCTGTTATCGCACTGTCCAGTATTTCCTTCCTAACCATTTATATGAAGTAATGTGGAATGTCAATATCTTGATTATGTTACTATTGTCTCTTCGAGTTATATATGCTGTTTATTTTAGCTTTTGCTGCTGCTGGTAGTTCTCAAGTGATGTGGTTTCTGTTATTCGGTACACTTCTTTGCTAATCTGTAGCGCCAGTTAATAACTTGCCAAAAACTCAGACTTCACTCACTCAAAACCTTTTTAAACATTGATGTTAGAAAGAGGTTGCTACACATAATAGTTCAGATATTTCTGAACAGTTTTAACAGTGTGGAGAATATGCATGCGTAGTCTCGATTTGATGGGACTACAGTATGGGGAATATGTATGTATAGACTCGATTTGATAGAGCTACAGTCTGGGGAATATGTATGCGTAGTTTTGATTTGATGGGGCTACAGTGTGGGGAATATGTATGTATAGTCTCGATTTGATGGGGCTACAGTGTGGGGAATATGCATGTATAGTCTCGATTTGATGGGGCTACAGTGTGGGGAATATGCATGCGTAGTCTCGATTTGTTGAGGCTACAGTATGGGGAATATGTATGTATCGTCTCGATTTGATGGGGCTACAGTGTGGGGAATATGTATGTATAGTCTCGATTTTATGGGGCTACAGTATGCGGAATATGTATGTATATACTCGATTTGATGGAGTTACAGTCTGGGGAATATGTATGTATTGTCGCGATTTGATGCTGTTACAGTCTGGGCAATATGTATGCGTAGTCTCGATTTGATTGGTCTACAGGGTGTGGAATATGTTTTGTAACAGGCTTTATTTTCAAATTTTAACCAGCGTACGACTGTTCTCTTAATTTAATTTTTGGGATTTATTAATGTTTTGCTCATATTGTACAGGTTTCTGATAAAATTTTATAGTTTGGAATCGTTATAATTTGAACAGCATGCATAAACAACTTGAAACAATAATCAATCTTCATCTGTCTGGAATAAACAACACTGCAATCGCTAAACAATTAAAAATCATCGCCAGATTTAAATGCTATGGGCGACTCAATATGTTTCATCTCCGAGTCAAATGCTTGTGCAAAAACACACAAAAACCTGGATGGTCTGAAGCGAGCTTTCTTTCATGTATGGGCAAATATCGACTAGGAGAATGTGCATGACTCGGCCACTTTTTTGCAAGCATCTTCAGGGAGTATTAAAAGGCCAAAGGCGGTCACACTGAGTAGGAACCTGGCAAATTGAAGAGCAATGCATATAGAATTAAACGACAAGAACTATTATGAAGTATCATTTTCCTTGATGTGGTAAATTAAAATTTTCTTAGTTGCATGACAAATTCCCTGCTTGTATTTTAGAACATGACTCGGATTTTCAAGTTGATGTTTTATTTTTTTCTAGAAACTTGCGGTGTAGAGCGAAACTACTTCTGTCGCTGCCTTAAAAAACACAGTTACACATTTTCCTGCATTTGTATTGCAAATGGCTTCCCGTAAACAAACCTTGTATGTCTTAGCAAGTAAGATTCTTCCTCGAATATGGTGAACTGGCGTTTCAGAAGCACAAAGAATGCCATAACATAACAGAAACCACACCACTTGAGGATGTTTATTAACAGCAACTAAACTGGGGGTCTCACGTAACTGGAAGAGGAAATAATGACATCAACAAGATGCTACCGTTCCACATTACTTCAAAGAAAATAATAGGAAAAAATCCCCCATCAATATTGGAAAGAACAATTAATGGACTTGAAAAACCTGTTTTCTTGAAAAATTGATTTACTAGAAAGGTTTTATAAATTTCAACTAACACTGGATGCTCAGTTAATACACGCCGTATTGCTTCCTCATAACGAAGCAGCCAATATCAACATTACCATTACCAACAGATGTAAATCGTGAGATTTTCAGATAAGTATCGATTAATATAAAACGTTAGAACCAATCAAGTGCGTTACTTGTGGAATAGAAAATCGAAGTAGTTAATTCACAATAATTATTGTTATCGAGAAAAACGGTATTCAATAAGAGAAATTTCCGTAGCTTTGTAAAGATATTTTCCAAAATTGTCGTCCCTTGTCCTATCATATTTTTCTTTACACTACCTGGAATAAAACTCGCTCATACCTGCTGGTCTGACCGAGACTGACCCAGTTTAAGAAGAGCTGAGTTTATATCTTGCAATAAGCAGAGAATATTAGCATTATTTTTTGTGCGTCCAAGGCATGTCGCTTAATGAGTATTAAATCATGGAAGAACGTTTGTATATAAGAACTTAAACATATCAACGACGAACACAGACCACGTATATAAAAATATAAGTTTATATTTTTATTCTTCGTCGGTACACGTTTTGTGGACTATATGTAGCCAGAGTGAACCGCGCACACGCTGAAATTGTCGGGAGTCGTTAACTAGTAGGAGTTCTCCTTTTTTCTTTTTTCTTTTTTCTCTGCGTTCTCGCTGCGTTCTGTCTTGGGCTATAGAACCCCAAACTTATATAACACCTAAAATCCCCAAGCATTTTTTTTCAACTCCGGTTACCGCTTAATTTTGTCATTTATGTCCAAGCATTTCTGTTCCACGGAGTAGCAGCTCTTGGACAAAAAAGTAGAACATTATTTTTACATTTGAAATTCGAAGGAAATGCATATTTATTCTTCGTCGGTATACGTTGTGTGGACTAGAAGATGTAGCCAGAGTGAACCGCGCACACGCTGAAATTGTCGGGAGTCGTTAACTAGTAGGAGTTCTCCTTTTTTCTTTTTTCTCTGCGTTCTCGCTGCGTTCTGTCTTGAGCTATAGAACCCCAAACTTATATAACACCTAAAATCCACAAGCATTTTTTCAACTCTGGTTACCGCTTAATTTTGTCATTTATGTCCAAACATTTCTGTTCCACGGAGTAGCAGCTCTTGGACAAAAAAGTAGAACATTATTTTTACATTTGAAATTCGAAGGAAATGCATATAATTTGACGCCGTTGAAATAGCTTGGCGTGTCGTTGTTATAAAGGCTTTGGTGGTACTAGATAATAGATCTCGTCTGAATATTTGCCATAGAACTTTTGACTGAATTTTAAGCATCACTTTTGCTGGGAAGAGTATGTCAAAATAAACATCCTAAAGAATTTTACTGCGAAAATGAAAATCACTGATAAATCCAGGAAATCCAGGAAAAATTGTCATAGAAAATTCAAATAAATAAATATATTGACGTAATAAATGTTTTTCTGCTATCTGAAAATAGATTGTTCCACAAGAGCATTTTCTGAGTAGGGATGGCTAAGCAGAAATGTCATTAACTAATATGGAATAAAGTTTAAGCGTCACAAAGCGCCAAAAATTACCCTGCATAAAATTGTTCTCACCATTGCCAAAACTGCGGTGAATGCAGATACGTACGAATGTGAGTCAGCTGATAGGGTAGTGTTTATCGATCGCGAGTTTAAATCACACTCCTCCCTGTTTTCTTCTTCTTCTTCTTCTTCTTCTTCTTCTTCTTCTTCTTCTTCTTCTTCTTCTATGTATTATGTCTTTTCAGTACATACGCAATCATGTCTTTCCACGTCTCCCTATCCCTGGTGGCTTTTAGCACACTTTTTCCTGTTACACCACCCAACCCACGCTCTGTCATCCACCTGCTCAGACCCTTCAAATATATTATCCGCTGCTTCTCCCTGTCTCTTTTCACTTCTATCTGGCCCTGTTAGTATCAGGTTCGCCAAGCGCTCCTTCCTCATTGCATATCCCAGGAACTTTAGTGTATCTTCCTTATGCATAGTATTAATTCCCTTTTCGCTTCCATTCTTTATAAAACATCATCATTGCTCACATGCTTGATCCATGATCCATGATATCCGCGGCATCCTTCATTTTGCGCTAATATTTTGTTATAGTCATTTTACCCCAAGTCAAGCAGAAATGCCTCTGGTTCGCAGGAGGGTTACAATAAAAGAAAAAAATGTCCAAGAAAAAAAGTGATGGATTAAAAAGATTTGGATAAAAAATGGCAATTGATATTGCATTTAAAATTTTGGAGATTGTAGCTATCAGGGAAGCAAGCAAATGGAAGTGCGAGAAAAGAAACTATAGAGTACAGGAGACGGTTACATTTAATTATTTTGACGATAAAATGGTGGGACTTTTATGCCTGTCTATTAGCACGAATAAATATATGTGTTCGTAGAACCAAGGAAAAAGCTCGTCAAAGCAGTTGCCATGAAAATACATGTAGAAAAGACAGATGGAAACCACATCCCGTCGGTAAAAAACATGATTGAAAGCAGGATGCCGTCAGGATCTATTTTATTGCAGATCCTCCTTTGATGAATAGCTGGAGTACCCGACTTAATATGACAACAGTATTCAATACACGTACGAATGGTAGATTTAAAAATGTACAAAACTTTAATCTTTGGAAAAACATATGAATCTGTCTTCCTTCAGCTATGGATTAAATAACAGAACAGACTGGGCTCTCTTACCTCGAGGTGTCAATCATTCTAAAAGAAGGAAACGTTTATGATCAGAATGAATAGGTATCGGTTCTTTCAAATCTTACCGAAGGCGGGTAGTGCTACTATAGCTGCAGTACGGGTATTATGATTTCAAATATTTAACATACAGCATTCTTATTTAAACTTAATGTTAACAGTCAATATACGCTTCTTCTATTTTGCCCAGTTTCCAATATCGTAGAGGGTGGGAATTTCGGAGTGGAATAACAACGATTAGAGAACTAATAAGAAGCTATGATATAGAATTGGAATTATGCTAGTGTTCTGGATCAACTACTAGTAAGGTTGGGGCACTGTGCTAGGTCAAATATTTTTCTCATCATAATCTTTCTTGCATATTTATAAGTCTCCTATTCGACCGTGCACTGAATACTGTTGCCATATCTGGTCGTGTCCGCCTGCTATTTACCTCGAGATTCTTGACAAAGATCCAAAGAAGGATCAGAAAACTCTAGTCATCTACTTCGGTAGTCTTGTCAGAGTGAGACTTTCACATGAATGTTATGCCATATTCATAAACATATAAAATGTCAGCAGTAGACAACCACTTTCTAAGATTAATAGTTAAAATGCTTTTGAACGAGCGAAGCCTATAGATCATGGTGATGACCACAGTTTTTCAAACCTTGTGAACTGGCGCTACCAAATCAGAAAGAACTGTACCAAATAGCATAAACTCTTCCTCCCCCCCTCTCTCTCTCTCTCTCTATATATATATATATATATATATATTACCAAGCAGTGTGGGTATAGAAGAATCCAAAGGAGTATCCTGTACATACAGTGGTAGGATAACTCTCTAAGAGAGCTCTAAATATATATGCATATAAATACATAAAGAGCAAATATACTAGTAAAGTGTAAAATCCTTCGTACAATAAAGACGGAAGCTGATGATGGCTTGCCTGAAATAGGCCTATATTTCCGATTTACCATGAAATAACGTGTTTGCCTTAATTTCTCTTATATATATATATATATATATATATATATATATATATATATATATAGTATTCGAAACACTAATATAGCCACGCGTTGCTCGGGTGTAATTAAAGCTTTAAAACTAATCCATGGTCCTGGAGCTCAGACTCTTTGGACGTTGGCACGAAAGACTTAAATCAATTGTTTCCAGTTATAGCGAAACCGTAGACTGAAAGAAAAATGAATGGATGTAAGTCAAATTTTGATTTCCTGGTATCGATATCAAATAGGCTTTTTTCGTCGTAAACTGAATTTTGAGGGCTAAATAAGTCCTCTGAGTAAATGGTATTATGGCTGAGACTAAGAACTACAATTATACCTCCTTAGAGCCAAACTCGAAGCAAAAACTAAAATAAAATGGATGAAACAAATATAGACATACAGGCAGATAAACAGACACACACACAAACATCTTGCCTTTTATATATATATATATATATATATATATATATATATTATCGATTTTCTGCACTATTGTAAGAACTGCAACCTTGAAACTTCTGAATATCGTTTCTTATGTTTTGTCTATGAGTGTATGAAATTTGATTAAAATCGGACAATTCCTTCAATAACCCGATTTATTTGATTATCGATTTTCGATATTTATCAGTGGTACCTCAACACAAAACCTAGCTAAGAACACTTGCAGACGCTTATAGTACAACTGTGTAAATTTTCAAGAAAATTGGTTCAGCCGTTTCAGAGTCTATAGGTAACGGACGCACACACACGGACACACACACACAGATAAAGTTACATTTATAAATAAGTTCATATATATATATATATATATATATATATATATAGAGAGAGAGAGAGAGAGAGAGAGAGAGAGAGACAAGGAGGGAGAATTTACCAAATCGGTCCAGTTTCAATCCCAGTATTAACCAAGTGGATGTCTAGCCAAACTGATGAACTGAGATACAATGAAACATGCTTGTATGTGGATGACGAATATATTATGCTCTCATTACGACTGAGCTCTCTAGAGAAGAAAATTTTAAACAAAAAGTTAACACTTCCGCAATTTATGCATTACTTCTCAGCAATGAATTAAGTTTTTCGGTGACTGGCGTGTGTATACCCCGCTTATACCCCACACTAAAATTTCCCTTCACTGATTCCATATGCCGATGGTCGCGTGTCAATCCTGGCCAAGAAGCAAGTGGATGTCTACCACACTGATGATAAGTGAAACAGGATTGTATGTGGATGACGAATATATATATGCATATATATATATATATATGTGTGTGTGTGTGTGTGTGTGTGTGTGTGTGTGTGGCTATAATTATGAATATATATATGCCATTTGTTATATATATTATATTATTTATATATGCATGGTACTTATTTGAAAGTGCTCAATATCAATGATAGAGCTGACATATTCATTTAGATAGGTTTGAGTTTGTGACCCTGTGTTTCACGCTCTTGCGATCGTCAGACGTCTGACGATCGCAAGAGCGTGAAACCCAGGGTCACAAACTCACACCTATCTATCTGTATATATATATATATATATATATATATATATATATATATATACTCAAACCGACTCTGATTCCGGGAATTCGGTCTTCTGTCTCTAAACCAACCGCTATAATTTTTGTCTGAATATCTGGGACGAACTTTCCATTATTTATATACGGACGACAGGCACGTTCATTGTGGTGCCCTCAAGTTATGAGTTAAATAACAGGACAGACTAGGTTCTGCAGGCTTGACTGACAACTAGTCTACCGCAGAAAATAATGGCAACCTACTGCAGGATAATCTTCTTTCGAGACATGATCGCTAAGCGTGTATCAGGTATGGCACTTAACTGATATACGGACTAATGTCATCATCTTTGTCCTTATTGTCACAACGATTTGACCGCTCTAATTACAAACTGGAGATATCAAAATCAAGCAAGTACAAAAATTTAAATAGCTGTAAAGTGTTTCAATAGAGAATGAGAAGTGTGATATGCAAATCCGAAGCCGCACTGGGATAGCCAAAGATGATTTCCAAATTCTAAGCAGTTTTTTAAGATACAAAACAAAAATTAGAAAAAAAAAGAAATATGAATGTTGTACAATTCCTCCATAATGGAGGAATTGTACAACATTCATATATCCTCATCATGCTTCTGTAGAACCACATTTCAGTTGCTTCAAGCAACTGAAATGTGGTTCTACAGAAGCATGATGAGGATACTATGAAGCGAACGTGTTAACAAAAGAAAATTTATAGTTAGCATCAGGAAGAGACATTTAAAGTTCTTAGGGCACTTAATGAGGAAAGAATGTTTGGAAAATCTGATACTCACAGGAGAGATTGAAGTCAAGATGGACAGAGGGATAAAACGCTTAACATATTGAACAAGCTTGAGTAAATGGATAACCGGAACAAATTTAAAGAAAAATAGCAAAGACAAAATTTATTAAGAGCTACGAATAACAGGAAATTTTGAAGAGACATGATCGTCTACGTCCTGAATGAAGAAGAAATAGAAGAAGCAGTAACCGATGACAATTAGATTTATGAGTGCTCCACTCGAATGAGAAAAGGTAAAGAATCCCTCGCATCCTTGCAAGAATAAGAATCCACGGACATAGAAAAAACCCCAAAGCCACTCACCTTTTCGGCGATATTAACTGACAAAGTCATTATTTTTAAGCTGAGAGCTTCCAGCGTTTTCTATTTACCACTTCTTTCTAAAGTTTACTTTCAATATTTGCTTATGTTTTTCAGATGAGGTTTTGTAATCATTTACATTATTTACATTGTTCAGACTATATTTCTTATCTTTCTTGCCATATTCACGGCGTTTCGGCTGTCGTACGCTCCGGTTTTTGTCAGGTAATTAGAATTTTGAACCCTTTCATTCTTTCATCAGGGTAGATTTTGCGTTCGTCAAAAAAATAAAAAAAGATTTTCGGAAGAGTGAATCCAAGACTCTGGTGTAGTTGATATCGGCTCGGAACAAGAACTTGAAGAGCCGAGTTCGAATTCCAGTTGAAATCGTTGCATTCAATTTCGCACAAATACCCTTGGAAACGGTATTAATCTGTTTCTTCACGCTCTACGTATGCGTTAAATAACAGGGCACATTGTGTCTTATAGCCTTGAGTGGCAACTATTCTACCGCAGAAAGTAATGGCAACCTAGTGCGGGAAAATGTTTATTTCAAGACATGATCGCTCAAACGTGTATTACGTATAGTACTTGACTGATCAAATCCAAGATGCCCATCTAAAGGTTTCATTTACATGAAGAAAACTATTACAATCCAGTAAGGTTTGTAATGGAAGCTTTTAAATGCAGATATTTTGCATGAAATATAAAAACTGTCTAAATTAGCGATTATTTTGAGAAATAATTGAACACCAGAAAGTGTTTTATTTTAATGAGTAATGCCTTAATTAAGTAGTGAAATGGATGAAAATAATAGGACATCCAGCATGACGCAGTTACTTTATTGCAACACGTAATTTTCCTATCTTTTCATTAAATCGTCTTACATTTTTGCTTATACAAAGGTTTACTAGACGAGCCTGTCTTCTACGCAAAATATATTATGTTGATCTAGAATCCGAAGAAATAATTCTGTTTGCTTTTAAACAGCATATTTTCTATCTTTTCAATTTTCTACTGATATCTTTCAGGCAACTTTACAAATCTGCTTTTTATTTTCATTATTCTTTCTTTTTTTTATTAAAAAAAAAAACGACTGTAGCGCCTACAGTCGTTTTACAGACGTTCATAGAATTGATTTTACTTTTCATTGAAAGAATTCCATATATACCGGAAGAAATTTTAATCTTGAGGTACAATAACTAGTGAATTAGGGGATCCTGTATCTTCACAACTCCCCATCTAGAATAGCTCTTAGCAATGCTTTTATTTTAACAATCCCTTCCACTCTTTTCTGTCATCTGTTTACCCATTCTCGTTAGATAATTACTCGGTGCTTCTCTCTGCCTCACTTGTCTATAATACGACCTGTGATTGTCAAATACTGCAAGCATTTTTCTCACGACAGATTAGGTTCTATAGCCTTGGGTGGCAACCGGTCTAGGAGAGAGAAAAACTCTGAATCCAAAACCTACCTGCAGGTGGGCCACCTCGCCTGAAGGATAAAGGAGTTTGCGAAGGGTTAACACGCCTACATGCAAAAAAAAGTTACAGAAGCATCGACGACAACGGACCAGACCATTATGGCGATGGTTCGTCAGTTTCCTATGTTTTACCGGAAGTGATGGGCTAAGATAGAGAGAGAGAATAGTTGCTTAAATATTATTAAAATTTTTATGCAGCTTTGGCACATTACTGCAATGTCTGCCTCATTATAAAAGGTTCGAAAAACTGTAGTCATCACCAAAATATATAGGTTTCACTCGCTGAAAGCCATTTTAACCATTATTCTTAGAAAGTGGTTGTCTACTGCTGACATTTTAGATGCTTATGAATAGTATGGCATCCATCTGAAAGTCCCAATCTGACAAGATTATTAATCTTTTTGTACTATTGTCCTCATCTTTATTGCTTTTATGTCCCACAAAGTTTAACTGTCTCTTCAGATTCTAAGTCAAAGTATTATTTTTTCCATTCCACGTAAAACTTTTTCGTCGTTCACGTAATCCTTTACAGATATCCTCAGCATCCTTCTGTAGAACCACATATATGTTGCTTTAAATCTCTTCGTATTTAAAGGAATTGTCCAATATTCACTATCATATAGAAGAACATATAAAAATGTTAGAAAACTAATTAAACTGCCTTGATTTCCTATAAGCATAGACTGACAAACTGTAGAGTATTGAATAGCAGCTTGGATTGAGTAATCGGAGTGTCGAGTTCGAGCTCATTACATTCACTTACGTGATAATACCCTTGGGAAAGGTATCATCTCTTCTCACTCAAGCTATGTGTAAATACCAGGACAGATAGGGCCCTTCAGCCTTGTGTGGTAACCGGTCTAGAAGAATGAAAAACTCTGAATTCAAAGCTAACCTGAAGGTGGATCACCTCACCCTGAGGATAAAGGTGTTTGCGTAGAGTTAACACACCTACATGTAAAAAAGACAATTTACAAAAGTAGCAATGACAACGAACCAGCCCGGAAAAGAGTCCGACAGCGAGGGTCCGTCGATTTTCTACGCTGTACAGGAAGCGATGAGCTAAAAGATCGAGACAGAGACAAGTTTTGTTTAGATAGTATTAAATTTCTTTTTTATGCAGCCTTGGCACACTACTGCAATGTTTGCCTCATTATTCAACTGCTTTATAGTCAGTCAGTTAAGTGATATACGCTTGGACGATCACGTCTCGAAAGAAACATGACTGACTAGGCAGATGATCCCGCAGTAAGTTGCCATTACTTTCTGCGGTAGACTGGTTGTCAGCCAAGGCAATAGAAATCAGTCTGTTCTGTTATTTAACATATAAATATAAGAAAAAAACGGATTAATTAGTTTGTTTCTTTGCCTTGAGGGCACGACTGGCAGTTGAAAAGCTGACACCAACAATATACGCAATCTATCTGTAAGGCTTGCTATTGTGTTCGTGCAGCGTTACAATTTTTTTACGCTTTTTTTTATTTTTGAGTAGCGTCCATCGCAGACAATAGCCTTAAGACAACTAATCGATATTCGAGGCAATAGTGTCTGAGTGTGATAAAATTCAATTGCAACAACTTAATTTTCGCTGATTGGTCGGAAACATGCTTTAATGTGATATGGCCGTAAAGCAAAAAAAAGTGATATCCTTTTTTTTCCAATTGATGACTCCAGTATCGACGCTTTTCTTTTTTAAATAATTTATAATAAAAAAGGTATTGCAGAAGGTATATTGGTTTTCAAACATCTGACAAATGCGTAGAAGTGTTTTGGTGCTTTTTAAAACATAGAACAATGACGATCCATCGAAATTCTCTAAATAAACGCTATTTGAGATTCATGATGAATAGAGGCAAAATTCATCATTAAATAAACCATTGGAGCTGAAAATCATTTTAAGTTTGAACGAAAGCCGCAATAAATTTGTTAATGTTCACTTGTGAAAAATGGCTAATTCGAGCGGTACAACGATAAAATTTTATGAAGAGTTAGTAAAATGTTTCGATAATGAAATAAAACTGTTTATTCAAGGCGAGGAAATGAAAGAAATTGGCATTTGAAAACAAATTTAAAAAATACTCTTTGTATTTATTTAACTGTCATTTTAAAATGCGTAAATTATTTCAAAATTATTACCCACATATTTTCTTTCAATATATATTTTCTATACATTCTTTTTTGTTTCTATCCCTCTTTCTCTTTCTCTCTCTCTCTCTCTCTCTCTCTCTTTATATATATATATATATGCATAATATCATACACTATGTAATCAATATATATATATATATATATATATATATATGCATATTATCATACACTATGTAATCATTATATATATATATATATATATATATATATATATATGCATATTATCATACACTATGTAATCATTATATATATATATATATGCATATTATAATACACTATGTAATCATTATATATATATATATATATGCATATTATCATACACTATGTAATCATTATATATATATATATATATACATATATATGCATATTATCATACACTATGTAATCATAAGGTGTTTATAATGAGCTGACTGTTCAGGGTTTTGAATTTTTAGTTCTCGCGATGTTCAGGCATTTATATGTTTTATAAATCATCTCACCCCAAGCAAGGCAGTACTGCTACTGGTGGGCAGGGCGCTACATAAGAGGAGAGTGAAGGGTTATATAGGAGGAGAGCGAATATAAAGAGTAACCGAAAAGGACCCCGTTACAGGGCGTGTCAGAGAATGTGCAAAAGAAGGATGAGAATACTGATGTGAAGAGAGTTGCCTGAGAGTAGAGTGAAAAAGTGTAAAGAACAAGATTCAGGAGATGTTGGGGAAAGGCTAAGAGAAGTATGGGAGTCAAGGGGATAAGTGATGGTAATTGACGTTGCATTTGAACTCTTGGAGATTGTAGCTATCAAGGAAGTAAATATACGGAAGGAAGTTCCACAGGTGGGATGTGCGAGAGAAGAAGCTGAGAGAGTAGAAGTGGGGCTGAATTTGGTTGTTTTGATTAACAGTCTGGTTGGTAGAGATAATTCTTGTAAAGGGGGTACCAAGAAGCTAAGTTCGTCGAATTATAAGCCATGAAAATATTTGTATAAAAGACAGAAGCAAGTCTCTCTCTCTCACACTCTCTCTCTCTCTCTCACTACATATATATATCTATATATATATATATATATATATATATATAGAGAGAGAGAGAGAGAGAGAGAGACAAAAAGAGAGAGTGGGGCAAGAAATCCTCCCAGTTATAATAAAAACAAATGTACATTTATTTGTATATATATATATATATATATATATATATATATATATTCTAAATTAAGGTTTAATATACATAATTAGATTAATTATAAAAATTGTCCTTAATAATTACCTTAAATACAAACACACCTATTACCTATTCACCTATTACCTTAAATACAAGCATTCAATCTTTCCTCCTACATAAAATTCTACTTATTACCTGCTTACCTAATACCTTAAATTTTTAACATTAAAATTTACCTCTTACATTAAATTTTACCGCAAACGGTGATCTAATTAAAATTTGAAATTTAATAGAAAAATTGGTTTCCAAACTGTGATCTAATTAAAATTTAAAATTTAATAGAAAAAATCGATTTTTAAATCCAAAATTAAGATTAAATATACAAATTTAGATTAATTATAAAAACTCTGCTTAAATACAAAAATATTCTGTACAGAATAAGCATCCTGCCCCTTACCTGTTACCCTAAGAAATCCTAAAAAATATAGTCTAGTCACAAGATAATAAAAACTTACATTCTAGCTGCTAATGTTAAACCTGTCTAGAAATCAAAGACACTCATTAATCAACCATATTCACTACCCACACCACTTTCTTCAAAATTCTAACGGTCTATCCATAGCACTTGTTCTCTTATCACTAATCCCCACCAACATCCCACACACAACTAACCAAATATAAGAAAAGAGGCTTTCCACTTCTGTCCACAGCATCTGATGAGATATTGAAATTTCAGTGTCAAAACAAATGTACTATTTGTAGTGGATATATTAAAAAATTATGTACATGTTCTAAAATATAATTTATAATAAATATATATATATATATATATATATAATTTTAATTAACAAATTTGCGCGACGTTTGCAAGCTTGCCTCGAACACCGCAAAGCTCATTTGAGCATACTTTCGAAAGACCGTGTATTTTAAGCAAAGCGACCAACTTAACTAAAATTTTGGATAAGGATCGTACACAAAACCGAAGTATAAATCCACTAAGTTTTTGGAAAATAACTAAACTTTTGTAGGATTTATTACAATATTTATGGGTTTTGTTTTTTTTGGTTTTTTTTTTTGCAGTGTAACCCTCTAACAGAGCTAAAATATGTATATATATATATATATATATATATATATATATATATATATATATATATATATATATATGGTAATTTTTTGTTTGAACATTATTATTTCGATATGCCGTTTGTTAAACTATTTCGTTAATCTTCGGGATTATTTTTTTTACTGGGTGTAATGGTAAGTAATTGCAATTTTATATTTTTTATTTCGTGCAGGCGCATTGATAAGTCTTAATTTTGTCAAGTGCACAGTATAGTAGAATCAATTTGGAACCCCCAGTGAGAAAAAAAAACAACTTGACACAATTCTCTCAACCAGAAATTTGGAAACGTCATGCTCCAATACGCACAGTTCAGAATGTTTGAGCTTCAAAATGAGGATCTTGTAGAGGATTTGAAAGTGACTGGATGAGTCTAATGGTGATCACGAAGGTTCGGCAGCTCACTTTGATCGTTAATATAAGAAAATAACTCCCGAATTTGTTGGTGAGGACCTCAGACACAACATAGAGGCACACATCAAGTTCGATGAAGAGGTAGTACTGTGTCCTCAAAAGATTTACCGACAGTAATGAAAACCAAATATCCACTCAATCATAGTGTTTAGACTGATCAATACTAATGAGGACGTTATGCCTCCAGTTATCTTCCTACATCAAGTGACTTTAGAATGTAGTGCTGCCCTTGGTCTAGAAAATGGCTGCTAAAAAGCTTTGTATCTGGCAACAGGACTCTGTACTATGTTATGCAATCACGACAATCTTGTCATGATTGTCAGACATTTCTGCGATCACATCTCTCTTTCATCTAGCCACATAAGATTGCAATTCTCTTCATTATTATGTATGGAGCAAAGTTGAGCGAGAGACCAACAAAACACCAAAATTAACTGAAGATAAGAATTATGGCAGCATTTATAAAATTAAACAAAAAGACCGTCCAGAAGAGTTGCAGATTCCGAAGTTTTCTGGTGGCTGTGGTTGAAGCCTTTGTCAATTTTATTACTTTTTTGTATTTCAAATTTGATAAAATGAAATGCTAAATGGGATGTCAGTTTTATTTTTATTTTTGTATAATTTAGAGAACAATTTAACCAATATGTATGTGTCTGATATATATATATATATATATATATATATATATAGAGAGAGAGAGAGAGAGAGAGAGACACACACAGACAGCCAAACAAGGCACCACAACCAATCTATAAAAATATATGGAGGAGACTTATATGTTTACAAAGCAGTATGGAACTGCTATATTTCCATAAACGATTATTCTAAGGTTTTTGATTGGTTGGTTAATGTATTTTCTCTCATTTTATTTTAAAATCATATTTACAATTTATTAAGGTCTTCAAATATATTTTTGTTTGTTTAATTTCTTGTTTGTTTGTTTGTTTTTTCATTTGTTAGAAGGAAGTTGTTTTTATATTTGTTTTTAATTTGCGTTTTGTGAATCTTCAGATATTAAAACAGTTTTCTTTGGAAATAACGCAAAATAAGATAAAGTATCATCTTTCTTTTTTCGTTTAATAGAGTTCAAAGAGAAACCAAGCTGTTTCTAATCTGTGCTAAACACAACACAGTTTTGCATGTTGGGTTCAATTTCTTGTTTCGCTAGCATTTCTTCCAATTGGAAAGAAGCATATCCACATGGAAAAATCAATCTTTCACCTGGGCTGAACTCCAACCTCTAAACGACCAGAAGAAATACGTCAGTCTTGCAGCAAGGGGCTAGATAATAAGTTGGTTTATTCTCTTCTTTTAAAAGGACACAAGGGATAGGAACGCATTTCGTTTCTTTGGATAATTTGAAAAATCTGGTTTTCTTTACAAAAGATAGGAGAATTTTTTTCCTTTGGATTGTAGAGTTTAAAAGACCCTTTTTTTCCTTTTCTTTTGTAGTATCAAACAATTTACAGTAATAAAAAAACAATATTTTTATCCCTTTTAATAGAACTACAGAGAAGGCGGAAAACATGTTTTTCGTTGTTTGCACCACAAATTTTCTAAAACTATTTTTTTACATAAAAAGTAGTTTTTTATATTTTGCTTTTATTAGGACAATGTTCCATCATCTCCTTTTTCCCAATTTTGAATTTACTCTTTCTTTTCAAATCTTAGAGAGCTTTAAACAAATTTACTTTTTTCTACGAATAAATAAGAATATTAAATGCTAGAATTTTTGCATCAAGTTCTGAACAAACATAATGGCTAGAATGAAGTACAACCAAATAATATCCGGATAGATAAAATGAGGTTCAGATGGAAAATTAACCGCATGACAAAAAATCAAAGAGTTTATGCCTAGAAAATTATGTGCAACATACAATTAAGTATAGATTTACATATATTTATTTTCTACATGAGGCAAAAATTCAATGTGATATCAAAAAAAGAATCATTTCCTTCCATTTTTTTATCAACTCATTTCAAGCAATGCGATAATTTTACGAAAACAAAAAGTGCTAAAGAGTGAAAGAGAATAAATAGATATTAAAAAGAACAGGGAATACAATACTGAACATGAAATAAGAAATATACATCTGCCTCTGTTAAAAGATCGTGAAGAAGCGTGAACCAGACAATGGCCGAACCAATCTACTTTTAATGAAAGAAAATGTAAAATTTCAGAGTTTAGGCGGAAATTTTAGAAGTATAGAGTTGAATTAAACTTTGGAATGAATCGGCTCGTTAGTTTGCAAAGATAGGAGCTGAATAGAGATGCTATCAGAAACATCTATCTATATATCGTTATTTTCGTAGCTTTATTTAGCTCTACAATGAAGTACCCAATGATAACAAACTCATTGGTGTAATGATTATATTTAGTTGATTATATAAGCGCTGCTTAGATGTGTCAGAAGGCCGAAAGTATAGATTGAACTCACTACTCAATTGTAATAGGTTCTAACCAGACAAGCTTGCTAACCATTACACCCAATAGTGATTTATTCAGTGGTGTTATCTGAACAAGACTGAATTTCACTCGTATTTCTATCTCTCAATAAAGTTTCGTATGGCACGGTGCCAAATTAGTAAGGACTGAACAAATTACACAAGCATTGATTTACATCGCATTAATTCACATGTAGTTGATTTGTATAACTAATTGTAATACATACCTTGAACAGGTACAAAACTTCTTCTAAGTTCCATATTTCTTCAGAACGTTGTTGATCATCGCTCTCCACAATTGTTTTGTTCTTACTAGCTATTAGTAAATGTTGTCTTTGTGTTATCTCTGTTAAACCCTATTCTTCCACTCATTTACATAAACTCGTTAGGTAATCAAAAAGAAACAAAGTTCAGGCACAAATTAAAAAAAAATACTGGCGGTTATTTTCCCAACTCACTCTGTATGTATGTGAAAATTCAATTATAATTAAAATATAAGATAATCAGTCAGTTAAGTGCCATACGTGATACACGCTTGGGCGATCATGTCTCGAAAGAGACATGCCTGACTGGGCAGAAGATTATCCCGCAGTAGGTTGCCATTGCTTTCTGTGGTAGACTGGTTGCCAGCCAAGGCTATAAAACCCAATCTGTCCTGCTATTTAACCCATAACTGAAAGGAAGAGACGGATTAATACCTTTCCCAAGGGTATTTGCGCGTAAGGGAATATAATGGATTCAACTGGAATTCGAACCCGGCTCCTAGTTCCGAGCAAATATCGACTGTACCACAACGCACATCAAAGTCTACCATTCCTCTAAACAATTATAATCATTTCACCTCAAGCAAGGTGGGACTGCCACTTGAGCACATAGGGGTTATAGTGAGAGAAAAGTTTGGGTACAGTCGGTATTGAAGAAAATATAAAAGATGAATGGGGTTCAAGAAAATAGAAGATGGCAATTGACGTTGCTTTAAATCTTGGGAGATTGTAGCTATCAGATAAGCAAGTAAAAAAAAAAAAAAATAGGAGGGCATTCCACCGGTGGAAAGTGTGAGAAATGAAACTGTTGGACATAGATACCAATCTACTCAGTCAGTCAGTTAAGTGCCATACGTGATACACGCTGACTGGGCAGAAGATTATCCCGCAGTAGGTTGCCATTGTTTTCTACGGTAGACTGGTTGTCAACCAAGGCTATAGAACCCAATCTGTCTGCTATTTAACCCATAACTGGAAGGAAGAGACGGATTAATACCTTTCCCAAGGGTATTTGCGCGTAAGTGAATACAATGGATTCACCTGGTAATGTCAAAAACAAAAACTTTAAGTGTTTTGCCCAGTCAGCGACATTCTCAAAGTAAATGTAAGGATTTTATTTTAAAACCGGCATTTATAAACAGAAATAAAGGAAAAGGAAAATATCGTTATCTTTTAAAAATGTAATATTTAAGAACGCTCTGTAAAGGTAAACTATTGAGAACGCTTTAATTCATTTTCAATTCCTGATTCATTGTTCAAGTCATGATATCCTCATCATCTTTCTGCATAACCTGTTGCTTCTACTTTCTACATTTTTTTTGGGGGGGGGGGGGAGATTGTCCAGCTGCCATATAGGAGGACAGTTATCCCGTAACTCTTCAATAGTATTTTATTTGTTTCTAACAATTTTTTCTGTACCTTAATAATCTGCTTAGCTTTTGGAATGGGTCTTTGGTCATCCCAAAACGTCTTCGGATCTCAGTGTCGCACTTTCCGTCCACTGTTAGAACACTTCTCAGATATCTAATTTTTTGTACTTCTTTTTTAATTCTAGTATCTCGGATTTGTAATTTGCATTTTGAGATCAATCCTTTTGTTGATAAGGGCGCATTCTTTTTTTTTTTTTTCGTAGCTTATACTTAGTCCTTTCTTGTCGTTTTTTTTCTCTGTCTTCTGCTGAAGGTTTAGTATTTTTCTTTCTGTGTCTGTTATCAACACTGTGTCATCTGCATATCAACTACGTCAAAGTTCTCATATTTGTTGATAGAGAGTTTCTGGCAATAGTGGGTCTTTACATATTAACCGCAAAATACTACAGTCGTTCGCAGAATTTAGGAAAATAAATGAATACATATTCTTATATCCCAGAACAGGTTTGAACCCTTTAAGAGCGGTGTCTCGTCTCTTGTTATAAAACCCGAAGATCACGAACATCAATTGTTAATCACGTTAACATCAAGCCAAGTTTCAACAAATAGTAATCAATTTTTTTAATCCTCCTTGATTTTTTTTGTTTTTGTTTTTTGTTTTTTGTTTTTTGGGGGCGGGGGCGTTTCACGTATTCTGCCGATCGCCAAACATGGCACTATGCTTTCTATTATCTTTTATTTGTAAGTTCAAACGACTTTTCTTTCTCTGTCACAATTTGTTCGAAAAAAATAGCATATCAAAAGGATTTTCGAGAGATTTTTCTGTCAATATGTTTTCGACATTTAGAGCTATTTTCTGGCATTCTATACTTCAATTGAATTCTTGTAGTAGTGATTTTCTAAGAGTAACAAGGCCGATAATACCACATCTTACCATTTACATTTTGAATTGATAAGTATGCATCTTGTCTTCTTGTAATTTATTAAAATGAGTATTATTGAGTTGTGTCAGTTTGGGGCGCCAATATTGTTGCTTTTTCAGTAGTTTCACTTACAAAAGGCACGATTTTTTAACTGAGCAGGTTCATGCCGACTTTGAAGTTTCGTGATGGCACCATTATAAAGTGTTCACTCATCGGTGTTAGGTTTACTTTCTATATTTTAGCAGAAAATAAACACACGTACGATGAGTGAAGGCATCATAAGGGTGCCCTCACGAAACCTAGAAGTTGGCATGAACTTGCTCAGTTAAAGTGGAAAATTTTTGCAATATATATATATATATATATATATATATGTGTATATATATTTCTTATCAGTTTTAATACTTTGGATTATTTACCTACTTTATGCTAGATTTATAGCTGATATATATATATATATATATATATAATTAGGAATTAAAAGTACATCGCGACACGGAAATTTCTTTGTGTCGAGATTTCTATCTCGTTATCAGGCAATGATGAATGTTGGTTGTGAAATCATTTTCTTTAAGTGCAACATCAATTACCACGTTTTATCTCCTTGCATACAATTCATTTTAATCCTAAGGTCTACACTCCCTGTACCCTGTTTTTTTTATGTAAGCCACTGAACACTAGTGGCTGTACCACCCTTCTTGTGGTGAAATGATTAAAAAAAATAATTAAATCTGTCAAGTAATGTGTCAAAGTTAACGGTTTTAACATTGTTTTAGCACTAAAAGTATCACTGTGAATAAACTCGCTGTTGCGACTTACAGAGTAGAATGTATCGTAAGATGCCACACCCCAGGCTAACTCACAACCGGCGCGAGATATATCGTAGTCGTCACGAGCTATGTAATAGTCAGCGTCATAATAAAATCAGCCAACCATTGGGTCAAAAATAAAAATCATAATATTTTTTTAACACTACAATTATCATAAAATTAACAAATTGTTGGTATCACAAATACCTAAGTACTAAAGATAACTCATAGTCAACACCTAGATATTTCTAGTCGGCGTCATAAACATTAAGGTCAATATTAACATTGATTTAACACTAAAATTATCACCATAATGAACTCGTTGTTGGTGTCCGCTGCAGGAAATGCCACAAAATACCAAAGATAACTCGTAGTCGGCACTAGATATTTCCTAGTCGGCGTCATAAGCATTGAGTCAATATTAACATTGATTTAACACTAAAATTATCACGCCAATGAACTCATTGTTGGTGTCCATGCAAAATGCCACAAAAGTGCTAAAGATAACTCGTAGTCAGCACTAGATATTTCATAGTCGGCGTCCTCAAAAGCATTGGGTCAATATTAACATTGATTTAACACTAAAATTGTCACCGCCAATGAATTTCGTTGTTGGTGTCCACTGATAAAGTGCTAAAGATAACTCGTAGTCGGCACTAGATATTTCAAAGTCGGCGTCATAAGCTTGTGGGTCAATATTAACATTGATTTAACACTAAAATTATCACCGCCAATGAACTCGTTGTTGGTGTCCGCTGCAAGTACCACCAAAAGTGCTAAAGATAACTCGTAGTCGGCACTAGATATTTCCTAGTCGGCGTCATAAGCATTAGGTCAATATTAACATTGATTTAACACTAAAATTATCACCGCCAATGAATCGTTGTTATTGTCCGCTACGGAAAATGCCACAAGAAGTGCTAAAGATAACTCGTAGTCGGCACTAGATATTTCACGATCGCGTCTCAACATTGGGTCAATATTAACATTGATTTAACACTAAAATTATCACCGCCAATGAACTCGTTGTTGGTGTCCGCTGCAGGAAATGCCACAAAAGTGCTAAAGATAACTCGTAGTCAGCATTAGATATTTCCTAGTCGGCGTCATAAGCATTGGGTCAATATTAACATTGATTTAACACTAAAATTATCACCACCAATGAACTCGTTGTTGGTGTCCGCTGCAGGAAATGCTACAAAAGTGCTAAAGATAACTCATAGTCGGCACTAGATATTTCCTAGTCGGCGTCATAAGCATTAGGTCAATACTAACGTTGGTTAACACTAAAATTATCACCGCCAATGAACTCGTTGTTGGTGTCCGCTGCAGGAAATGCCACAAAAGTGCTAAAGATAACTCGTAGTCGGCACTAGATATTTCCCTAGTCGGCGTCATAAGCATTGGGTCAATATTAACGTGATTTAACACTAAAGTCATCACCATAATGAACTCGTTGTTGGTGTCCGCTGCAGGAAATGCCACAAAAGTACTAAAGATAACTCGTAGTCGGCACTAGGTATTCTAGTCGGCGTCATAAGCATTGGGTCAATATTAACATTGATTTAACACTAAAATTATCACCGCCAATGAACTCGTTGTTGATGTCCGCTGCAGGAAATGCCACAAAAGTGCTAAAGATAACTCGTAGTCGGCACTAGATATTTCCTAGTCGGCGTCATAAGCATTGGGTCAATATTAACATTGATTTAACACTAAAATTATCACCGCCAATGAACTCGTTGTTGGTGTCCGCTGCAGGAAATGCCACAAAAGTGCTAAAGATAACTCGTAGTCGGCACTAGATATTTCCTAGTCGGCGTCATAAGCATTGGGTCAATATTAACATTGATTTAACACTAAAATTATCACCGCCAATGAACTCGTTGTTGGTGTCCGCTGCAGGAAATGCCACAAAAGTGCTAAAGATAACTCGTAGTCGGCATTAGATATTTCCTAGTCGGCGTCATAAGCATTGGGTCAATATTAACATTGATTTAACACTAAAATTATCACCGCCAATGAACTCGTTGTTGGTGTCCGCTGCAGGAAATGCCACAAAAGTGCTAAAGATAACTCGTAGTCGGCACTAGATATTTCCTAGTCGGCGTCATAAGCATTGGGTCAATATTAACATTGATTTAACACTAAAATTATCACCGCCAATGAACTCGTTGTTGGTGTCCGCTGCAGGAAATGCTACAAAAGTGCTAAAGATAACTCGTAGTCGGCACTAGATATTTCCTAGTCGGCGTCATAAGCATTGGGTCAATATTAACATTGATTTAACACTAAAATTATCACCGCCAATGAACTCGTTGTTGGTGTCCGCTGCAGGAAATGCCACAAAAGTGCTAAAGATAACTCGTAGTCGGCACTAGATATTTCCTAGTCGGCGTCATAAGCATTGGGTCAATATTAACATTGATTTAACACTAAAATTATCACCGCCAATGAACTCGTTGTTGGTGTCCGCTGCAGGAAATGCCACAAAAGTGCTAAAGATAACTCGTAGTCGGCACTAGATATTTCCTAGTCGGCGTCATAAGCATTGGGTCAATATTAACATTGATTTAACACTAAAATTATCACCGCCAATGAACTCGTTGTTGATGTCCGCTGCAGGAAATGCCACAAAAGTGCTAAAGATAACTCGTAGTCAGCACTAGATATTTTCTAGTCGGCGTCATAAGCATTGAGTCAATATTAACATTGATTTAACACTAAAATTATCACCGCCAATGAACTCGTTGTTGGTGTCTAACATGAGAAATGCCACAAAAGTGCTAAAGATAACTCGTAATTGGCACTAGATATTTCCTAGTCGGCGTCATAAGCATTGGGTCAATATTAACATTGATTTTAACACTAAAATTATCACCGCCAGCTGTTTCGTTGTTGTAATTGTCCTTTCAAATGCCACAAAAGTGCTAAAAAAGATAACTCGTAGTCAGCACTAGATATTTCCTAGTCAGCGTCATAAGCGATGAGTCAATAATAACATTGATTTAACACTAAAATTATACCGCCAATGAACTCGTTGTTGGTGTCCGCTGCAGAAATGCCACAAAAAGTGCTAAAGATAACTCGTAGTCGGCGTAGATATTTCCTAGTCGGCGTCATAAGCATTGAGTCAATATTAACATTGATTTAACACTAAAATTATCCACCCATAATGAACTCGTTGTTGGTGTCCGCTGCAGAAAATGCTACAAAAGGTGCTACAAAGATAACTCGTAGTCGGCACTAGATATTTCCTAAAGTCGGCGTCATAAACAGGTCAATATTAACATTGATTTAACACTAAAATTATGTCCGCCAATGAACTCGTTGTTGGTGTCCGCTGCAGGAAATGCACAAAAGTGCTAAAGATAACTCGTAGTCGGCACTAGATATTTTCCCTAGTCGGCGTCATAAGCATTGGGTCAATATTAGCATTGATTTAACATAATTATCACCGCCAATGAACTTCGTTGTTGGTGTCGCTGCGAAATGCCACAAAGTGCTAAAGATAACTCGTAGTCGGCACTAGATATTTCCTAGTCGGCGTCATAAACATTGGGTCAATATTAACATTGATTTAACACTAAAATTATCACCGCCAATGAACTCGTTGTTGCATTGTCCGCTGCAGGAAATGCCACAAAGTGCTAAAGATAACTCAGTCAGCACTAGATATTTCCTAGTCGGCGTCATAAAGCGATGAGTCAATATTAACATTGATTTAACACTAAAATTATCACCGCCAATGAACTCGTTGTTGGTGTCCGCTGCAGGAAATGCCACAAAAGTGCTAAAGATAACTCGTAGTCGGCACTAGATATTTCCCTAGTCGGCGTCATAAGCATTGGAGTCAATGTTAACATTGATTTCAACATAGATATCTGCAATGAACTCGTTGTTGGTGTCCGCTGCGGAAATGCCACAAAGTGCTAAAGATAACTCGTAGTCGGCATTAGATATTTCCTAGTCGGCGTCATAAGCATTGGAGTCAATATTAACATTGATTTAACACTAAAATTATCACCGCCAATGAACTCGTTGTTGGTGTCCGCTGCAGAAATGCCACAAAGTTAACTGAATAGTCGGCACTAGATATTTCCTAGTCGGCGTCGTAAACATTGGAGTCAATATTAACATTGATTTAACACTAAAATTATCACCGCCAATGAACTCGTTGTTGGTGTCCGCTGCGAAATGCTACAAAGTGCTAAAAGTAACTCGTAGTCGGCACCGAATATTTCTAGTCGGCGTCATAAGCATTGGTCAATATTAACATTGATTTAACACTAAAATTATCACCGCCAATGAACTCGTTGTTGGTGTCCATGTAAAATGCCACAAAAGGTACTAAAGATAACTCGTAGTCGGCACTAGATATTTCCTGATCAACGTCATAAGCGATGAGTCCAATATTAACATTGATTTTAACACTAAAATTATCACCGCCAATGAACTCGTTGTTGGTGTCCGCTGCAGGAAATGCCACCAAAAGTGCTAAAGATAACTCGTAGTCGGCACTAGATATTTCTAGTCGGCGTCATAAGCATTGGAGTCCAATATTAACATTGATTTAACACTAAAATTATCACCGCCAATGAACTCGTTGTTGATGTCCGCTGCAGGAAATGCCACAAAAGTGCTAAAGATAACTCGTAATCCGGCACTAGATATTTCCTAGTCGGCGTCATAAGCATTGAATCAATATTAACGACTGATTTAACACTAAAATTATCACCGCCAATGAACTCGTTGTTGGTGTCCGCTGCAGGAAATGCCACAAAAGTGCTAAAGATAACTTGATCGGCACTAGATGTTCCTAGTCGTCATAAGCATTAGGTCAATATTAACATTGATTTTAACACTAAAATTATCACCGCCAATGAACTCGTTGTTGGTGTCATAAGGAAATGCCACCAAAGGTGCTAAAGATAACTCGTAGTCGGCATTAGATATTTCCTAGTCGGCGTCACATAAGCATTGAGTCCAATATTAACATTGTGGTTTAACACTAAATTATCACCGCCAATGAACTCGTTGTTGGTGTCCGCTGCAGAAATGCCACAAAAGTGCTAAAGATAACTCGTAGTCGGCACTAGATGTTTCTAGTCGGCGTCGCAAGCATTGGGTCAATATTAACATTGATTTAACACTAAAATTATCACCGCCAATGAACTCGTTGTTGGTGTCCGCTGCAGGAAATGCTACAAAAGTGCTAAAGATAACTCGTAGTCAGCATAGATATTTCCTAGTCGGCGTCATAAGCATTGGGTCAATATTAACATTGATTTAACACTAAAATTGTCACCGCCAATGAACTCGTTGTTGGTGTCGCTGCAAGGAAATGCCACAAGAAAGTGCTAAAGATAACTCGTAGTCGGCACTAGATATTTCCCTGTTGACGTCATAAGCATTGGGTCCAATATTAACATTGATTTTAACACTAAAATTATCACCGCCAATGAACTCGTTGTTGGTGTCCGCCATAAAATGCCACAAAAGTGCTAAAGATAACTCGTAGTCGGCACTAGATATTTCCTAGTCGGCGTCATAAACGTGGGTCAATATTAACATTGATTTAACACTAAAATTATACCCATGAACTCGTTGTTGATGTCGCTGCAGGAAATGCCACAAGGGTGTAAAGATAACTCGTAGTCGGCACTAGTGTACCTGGTGATCCCGGCGTCATAAACATTGGGTCAATAACAACATTGGTTAACACTAAAATTATCACCGCCAATGAACTCGTTGTTGGTGTCCGCTGCAAAATGCCACAAAAGTGCTAAAGATAACTCGTAGTCAGCACTAGATATTTCCTAGTCGGCGTCATAACGTGGGACCAATATTAACATTGATTTAACACTAAAATTATCACCGCCAATGAACTCGTTGTTTGGTGTCCGCTGCGGAAATGCCACAAAGTGCTAAAGATAACTCATCGGCGATGGGTATTTCCTAGTCACGGCGTCATAACCATTGGGTCAATATTAACATTTGATTTAACACTAAAAATTATCACCGCCAATGAACTCGTTGTTGGTGTCCGCTGCAGAAATGCCACAAAAGTGCTAAAGATAACTCGTAGTCGGCACTGGAGCTAGTCGGCGTCATAAGCATTGGGTCAATATTAACGTTGATTTAACACTAAAATTATCACCGCCAATGAACTCGTTGTTGGTATCACTGCAGAAATGCTACAAAAAGTGCTAAAGATAACTCGTAGTCAGCACTAGATGTTTCTAGTCGGCGTCGTAAGCATTAGGGTCAATATTAACATTGATTTTAACACTAAAATTATCACCGCCAATGAACTCGTTGTTGGTGTCCGCTGCAGAAATGCCACCAAAAGTGCTAAAGATAACTCGTAGTCGGCACTAGATGTTTCTAGTCGACGTCCACTTGTTGATCCAATAACATTGATTTAACACTAAAATTATCACCACCAATGAACTCGTTGTTGGTGTCCGCTGCAGGAAATGCACAAGAGGTCTTAAAGATAACTCGTAGTCGGCACTGAATGTTTCCTAGTCGGCGTCCGTAAGCATTAGGTCAATATTAACATTGATTTAACATAAAATTATCACCGCCAATGAACTCGTTGTTTGATGTCCGCTGCGGGAAATGCCACAAAAGTGCTAAAGATAACTCGTAGTCGGCACTAGATGTTTCCTAGTCGGCGTCACGATGAGTCAATATTAACATTGATTTAACACTAAAATTATCGCCAATGAACTCGTTGTTGGTGTCCGCTGCAGGAAATGCCACAAAAGTGCTAAAGATAACTCGTAGTGTACTAGATATTTCCTAGTCGGCGTCATAAGCATTGAGTCCAATATTAACATTGATTTAACTAAATTATCTGCGCCAATGAACTCGTTGTTGGTGTCCGCTGCAGGAAATGCCACAAAAGTGCTAAAGATAACTCACAGCAATCGGCATTAGATGTTTCCTAGTCGGCGTCATAAGCATTGGGTCAATATTAACATTGATTTAACATAAGAATTATCACCGCCAATGAACTCGTTGTTGATGTCCGCGCTGCGAAATGCCACAAAAGTACTAAGAATAACTCGTAGTCGGCACTAGATATTTCCCTGATAGCGTCACATCACTAGCGATGAGTCAATATTAACATTGATTTAACACTAAAATTATCACCGCCAATGAACTCATTTGTTGGTGTCCGCTGCAAATGCACAAAGTCGCAAAGATAACTCGTAGTCGGCACTAGATATTTATAAATCGGCGTCATAAGCATTGAGTCAATATTAACATTGATTTAACACTGAAATTATCACCGCCAATGAACTCGTTGTTGATGTCCGCTGCAGGAAATGCCACAAAAGTGCTAAAGATAACTCGTAGTCGGCACTAGATATTTTCTAGTCGGCGTCATAAACATTGGGTCAATATTAACATTGATTTAACACTAAAATTATCACCGCCAATGAACTCGTTGTTGGTGTCCGCTGCAGGAAATGCCACAAAAGTGCTAAAGATAACTCGTAGTCGGCACTAGATATTTCCTAGTCGGCGTCATAAGCATTGGGTCAATATTAACATTGATTTAACACTAAAATTATCACCGCCAATGAACTCGTTGTTGGTGTCCGCTGCAGGAAATGCCACAAAAGTGCTAAAGATAACTCGTAGTCGGCACTAGATATTTCCTAGTCGGCGTCATAAGCATTGGGTCAATATTAACATTGATTTAACACTAAAATTATCACCGCCAATGAACTCGTTGTTGGTGTCCGCTGCAGGAAATGCCACAAAAGTGCTAAAGATAACTCGTAGTCGGCACTAGATATTTCCTAGTCGGCGTCATAAGCATTGGGTCAATATTAACATTGATTTAACACTAAAATTATCACCGCCAATGAACTCGTTGTTGGTGTCCGCTGCAGGAAATGCCACAAAAGTGCTAAAGATAACTCGTAGTCGGCACTAGATATTTCCTAGTCGGCGTCATAAGCATTGGGTCAATATTAACATTGATTTAACACTAAAATTATCACCGCCAATGAACTCGTTGTTGGTGTCCGCTGCAGGAAATGCCACAAAAGTGCTAAAGATAACTCGTAGTCGGCACTAGATATTTCCTAGTCGGCGTCATAAGCATTGGGTCAATATTAACATTGATTTAACACTAAAATTATCACCGCCAATGAACTCGTTGTTGATGTCCGCTGCAGGAAATGCCACAAAAGTGCTAAAGATAACTCGTAGTCGGCACTAGATATTTCCTAGTCGGCGTCATAAGCATTGGGTCAATATTAACATTGATTTAACACTAAAATTATCACCGCCAATGAACTCGTTGTTGGTGTCCGCTGCAGGAAATGCCACAAAAGTGCTAAAAATAACTCGTAGTCGGCACTAGATATTTCCTAGTCGGCGTCATAAGCATTGGGTCAATATTAACATTGATTTAACACTAAAATTATCACCGCCAATGAACTCGTTGTTGGTGTCCGCTGCAGGAAATGCCACAAAAGTGCTAAAGATAACTCGTAGTCGGCACTAGATATTTCCTAGTCGGCGTCATAAGCATTGGGTCAATATTAACATTGATTTAACACTAAAATTATCACCGCCAATGAACTCGTTGTTGATGTCCGCTGCAGGAAATGCCACAAAAGTGCTAAAGATAACTCGTAGTCGGCACTAGATATTTCCTAGTCGGCGTCATAAGCATTGGGTCAATATTAACATTGATTTAACACTAAAATTATCACCGCCAATGAACTCGTTGTTGGTGTCCGCTGCAGGAAATGCCACAAAAGTGCTAAAGATAACTCGTAGTCGGCACTAGATATTTCCTAGTCGGCGTCATAAGCATTGGGTCAATATTAACATTGATTTAACACTAAAATTATCACCGCCAATGAACTCGTTGTTGGTGTCCGCTGCAGGAAATGCCACAAAAGTGCTAAAAATAACTCGTAGTCGGCACTAGATATTTCCTAGTCGGCGTCATAAGCATTGGGTCAATATTAACATTGATTTAACACTAAAATTATCACCGCCAATGAACTCGTTGTTGGTGTCCGCTGCAGGAAATGCCACAAAAGTGCTAAAGATAACTCGTAGTCGGCACTAGATATTTCCTAGTCGGCGTCATAAGCATTGGGTCAATATTAACATTGATTTAACACTAAAATTATCACCGCCAATGAACTCGTTGTTGATGTCCGCTGCAGGAAATGCCACAAAAGTGCTAAAGATAACTCGTAGTCGGCACTAGATATTTTCTAGTCGGCGTCATAAGCATTGGGTCAATATTAACATTGATTTAACAATAAAAGTATCAGCGCGAATGAACTTGCTGTTAGTGTCCACTGCGTAAAATGTATAAAAAATGTCAAACGCGAGATAATTCGTAGTCGGCACGAGTTATCTCGTAGCCAACGTCATAACCAATGAGCCACAGATAACGATCTTAACATTCTGTTAACACTAAAAGTAACACTCGTTGTTGGAGCCCGCGAGGAAAAATATATCAGAAAATGCCATAATGAAACCTGTCAACCAATGCGCTAAATATAGCGATAATGTGAAATCATTAATTGCTACTGGCATGTTATGAATTTGTCTTCGAAAAACAGCAACATTTTAAAGAACTTTAACATTCACTGTCTATATAAATAATTCCTAGCAGAATATACAAGAAAGAAGTCTAAATAAAGAAGACAAACTAAATAATATATAAAACAATTTTATTTGAAATAACAAAAAGGAATGACAACGTAAAAAGTGAACAGTCGGAAGGATTTATTGAATATTCATTGTGTCTCCTTTTAGTGGTTAAGAGAAAAATTTTAAAGCTGGTTTTCAATTGCTATCTTTACATATCTGATCGTTTGATGCTCTGCCAAATTGGTTAGCATTTTATAGATTCTGACAAAACCCAATTTACTGGACTGTATGAATTAAACATCTCTCATATATTGCCTTATCAAATGTCAACTATTTTTTTTAATATTATTCGTGGGTGGAGTAGAAGGAGAAACATTTTTTAAATAATAAAATATTGTCAATACTGATAAAATCTTTGATGGAGAAATTTCTTAAGAGAATAAATAGAGCGTTTATCAGAAATGATTTGATCGTAGACAGTATCTTTTTATCTTCTCACTTATATTATCTAGTTATCTTATTCAGTATTTATTGTCAAATATATTGTATTTTATGAATTAAAACTCTTAGCAAGGAACGTGGCAAACCATAATAAAATAGATTAATGAACAGAATCTTATTTTTTTCTTTTTTTAAGTCTTTACATCAGTAAAGAATTTACTGATGTTTATATATATATATATATATATATATATATATATATATATATATATAAACCATCCGCAGACAGGCTTGTTTTGCTGTATCACAACTGTTCAATGTGGCTAGATTAGCCGTTTTGACTGAAGCCGGAAATAAAACCCAACTGATTTGACAGCAGTCGGATATTCAACAACTGCGCCATATGAGCAACGTCTGAGAAAGGCTGATTTTATAGCCTGTAATGTATTTTACGAAATGTAAACAACACCAACAGCGAAGATGTTCTATCTGATAACCGCTTCGAACGGGCATTCTACACGGTAACAAGAGAACATAGCGTAAAGCCGTAAAAACTGTTGTTTATGAAGTTTTCCCCTCTCCAGAGGACTCAATCACATGCGAGAGCATAAATAAACCATCCGCAGAAAGGCCTGTAGATAGATAGATAGATAGATAGATAGATAGATAGATAGATAGATAGATAGATTGATAGATAGATAGATAGATAATGATCCGTGAACGGTAAGAACAATCTAAAAACGATCTAGTTAACGTAAAATACTAAGCGATAGATCTGTATAGAAAGCCTAATGGATGTTATCCAAGGCAATATGATATCTATAAAGGAAAAGTCAACGCATCATCTAAATTGGTTATAAATTATAATCCATACGTGATCTGCTGAAATGGAATATGATATACGAGTGCTGCTAAGACATTTTTTGTTTTATTTCAGTTAATTTGCACAAGGGTATAGTACGACAAAAATGGAAAACATCTGGAATATTTCGAATATACATATCAGCCTAAAGTTAAAATTACAACGAGCCACTGATTTCGTTTTTGCCAGCTACGTATGAGAGTCATGGCCGCTGACCAAGAGTAAAATACTTTTG
The DNA here is from genome assembly GCA_037127315.1 of Ascarosepion bandense. Taxonomy (NCBI): domain Eukaryota; kingdom Metazoa; phylum Mollusca; class Cephalopoda; order Sepiida; family Sepiidae; genus Ascarosepion; species Ascarosepion bandense. The sequence goes on along the minus strand of JBBBDQ010000385.1, from coordinate 3,013,259 downwards.
ATTAATGCTTTCGAGATGTGGGCATACCGCAGAGTCCTTAGAACACGTCATGGATAGCGACACGCACAAATAAGTGGGTGCTAGCTATCATCAAAACAACTGAGAGCTCCGATGGCATTAAGGAAGCTCCTATACTTTAGGCATGTTATGCGACAAAATTTGCCTCAGTAAGGATATTCTTCTGGGCCCAGTGAAAACCAGTAGCACCAGGGACGACCACCCAGGTCTTTGTTTGATGATACGAAGAAGTAGGCCGAAATAACGATGGCCGAGGCTGTAAGGGTATCATCAGACAGAAAGAGAAAGAGAGTGGTGACCACAGTGACGAAAACTGCACAGGCTGAATACATGCTGCTGTTGAAACCATTGTTATAGATCTCAAATTAAGTATACACGAATCTAAAAATATTATCATAGTCCCATCATCATTCTTTTATAAGGTTATAAATAAGCAATTGAATACAAAATAATATTTAAAATTTTTGTGTTTAATCCTAAAAAATAATTACCTAAATCTAATCTCCTCTGTAATGGTTTTATTAAAATTCTAAAAATAGCTCCAATAAAACAAAATATATATATATCAAAGGAATTATACAGTAATAATGATGTCAAGAGAAAAAAATTCCTGTTGTCAAGTACGTTTACCTAAGTTAATCAACGTCGAGCTTGGTTAGTCACCTAGATGGCTGACAATTTGGGGATATCAGTTGCAGCAAGTTCAGATGTGCGAGTGGTGTAATGGAAATTGTTAATTAGATAACAGAGCTCTAATTCTAGATAGCTTTATTATATTTACTTAAGCGTAAATACCTCTTTATGAATTTATCTTTAACTGTAATGTTGTTTGTAACTATTTGGGGATAGACTACAATTTCTCTTTTATTATTTATGTCCAGACATGAGAAATTGTTGTGTGCTTTGAGAAAAAAATAACGGAGAAGAACGTCCTACAAAATTGTTGGAATTTTACCAAGAATAAACACCCGTTCCCATATGATCACAGAAGTTAAGCACTGTTACACCTGGTATATACCTAGATAGGTGACCAATTCGTAATGCTAGGTACAAGTGATGTAATGGATAACAACTCAAAATTTTTAATGCAATGACCTGGGCTTCGTAATATTCACTTACGCTCAGATACTCTTAGGGAAAAGGTATAAATCTACCTCTTCTCCCAGTTATGGGTTAATTAGTAAAACTCATATCAATGAATCATTATGATCTACCAATAAAATTATTACCATCTAAAATATATATTCTGCAAAAGGTTGAAAAGCCGTAAGAAACAAATCAATTGAATCGGAACAAATGGAACCTGTTTTACTTTTGATGTGTTGACTAGAAACGTGATTATGAATAATGATTTTGTCAAATTTTGGTAAATATAAATTAACACATAAGATGTCAGATGTCATGTTATTTTCATTTTTTTCGTAAGTTAGAAAATTCATCCATCGCATACCGTGTGTGTGTGGGGGGTGTAAATTGTGAGAGAGAAAGTGTTTGTTTTTCTATTCTCTATACAGACCGAAACCCTTTCATGTAGGACCCTCAATTTTAGTATGTATACTTACTGGACCCATGGGAAGATTTTAAAAACAAAAGAATTCTTTCTCCATGAGAAAGGACATGTTTACTACCTCTTTATGAATTTATTTTTAACTGTAATATTGTTTGTAACTATCTGATGATAAACTACAATTTCTCTTTTATTATTAATGTCCAAACATAAAAATAGTTGTATTTTGAGAAAATATTATCGCAGAAGAACTTCCCCCAAAATGTATTTTCTTCTTTTTATAGTGTTTCTTTGTTAGAATTTTACCAAGAATAAACATCGGTTTCCATACGATCATAGAAGTTAAGCAATGTCAATCCTGGTCTGTACCAATTCCAGTGGGGTTTGTTATATCCACTTACGCTCTTAAGGGAAAGGTATGAATCTACCTGTTCTCCTCTCAGTTATGGGTTAATTAGTTAGACTTGTATCAGTAAATCATTATTATTTCCTCCTTACCACAAAGAAGGCTTTAATTAAGCTACAAAGGGTTGTCAAGTCTGAGAAAACGAATCAAGCAACCCAATTTTTAACAATATATTTTTTGGCTAAGTTGACTGATTCTGTTTTATAGTTTTTATGAGTAGTTGTTGTAGAATAGAGAAAATTCATATTTGCTTAAATATAAGCTTTAATGAACTCTGAATGCAAACAGTGTTCTTTTGAATATCCATTCAGGACAGATCAATTAATGGGCGAAATGGACCATACCACACCCGTAGTTCATATTTCTTTTATACAAGGCCAGAGAATATAGAAGTTACCGCACTAACAAATGGTCAAACACACGGTCTTTCTCTCCATTGAGTTAAAATAGAACGTAGAAACAAATTTTGAAGCATCCAGCTCAATTTAGTTTCATACAACCATTGAAGTAAAGTGGCCATTGAGATTTAACCTACAGTAGAAAATGCTACACCTCGTTAAGTATCGTGCGCCTATAGACAGTGAAAGCGACAAGTGAATTAATTCAAACTATATTTCTCCGATCACGAGTCATGGTACAGTCAAAACGACCTCTTTAATATCGAATAAATAATAGTAATAACGATTTTTTTTTCATGACTGAAAGGCGTTTTGAGAAAATCTGTCTAGGCTGTCCTGTTCTCAAAGAGAAAAATATTACATAATATATCTACTTTACAGTCTTAATAAGAACGCAACAGCCTTCAAATCTTCTCAAAGTTGCTAGTTATGTTGACCATAGTTAATACATACATCTCAATAGTTGTTTCAAATTGTCGCATGTTTCTTTCATGTGGACTGCATAAACAACTGGGACTGAGGGTTAAACATTACCATTGTCCATTGTCTTTTGATACTTGTCTTCGAGGAATCCATGTACAACCCCTATTCCACTGATTTGGATAGCTCGACGTGGTTTAGTCGTTAGCAAAATTATCTTGTTAAAAAATTCAGATTAGATAGTGAGTTCGATCCTCACTGGGTAACCCATACTTTCGGCCTTGGGTTTCATCAAAGCTACGCTTAGAAAAGCTTTATGAACTCTTCTGTGTGGTGTAATGGTTAGGAAGCTTATCTCCTATTTCCACTGAGTAGTGAGTTCGATCTTCACTGGGTTCCCCATGCTTTTACATCTAATCAGCAGCTATATTTCACTGATTTGCAATTCATATAAAGTTATTACATAAGACCACTGATCTCACTGATGTAGACCAAATTAATTTTCATAGGAATATTGGACGTAGACCCTTGTGACGGTTACGGGAACTGGAAAACCGTACATAACCAACTAATACATTCCACTACTGCAATCTGGAAACTAACATTTTGTCTTTACTCAGAAGGTGTTTCAAATCTAATTACTTTATGTCATTTTAAGCTATACTATGTGTTTAAGAAATGTATGTTGGACAGTCATCATAGACATAGAAAGTTTTAATTTTAGATTCTGATCTTTTATTGTCTTCCAATCATCTGACGCAATTCCATACAGTCGTGGTACTTCAAGGACTGGTATGTCTTTCTTATGGAGAACAGCACGCAAAGCTGATTGAATGTTTGGGGACTGCAGTCCTTTAGTAAGCATAAGTACCGTGCAAATGTAGCAATCTGTGGCATGGTCGGTTGGTTTTCATCAAAGCATCAACACTGGAAAAGGCATGAATTTTCTCTTCCTGGGTAGCCATTGAGATTTCTTGCACAGGTATTGCAGAATACATGTGGTGCCAATTTCTGGTCTTGGTTTCTAATTTTGCATCCAAAATATAGTTGGTATGCTTTCTTAAACTGATGTTATATTACACTTTTGAGATGCAAAAGTCAATTCGCTAGACGCATACCAGAATTTATCTGTTTTGTGCAGACATTCACGTGACATTTTTCACATATCAGTTAAATGTTTGAAAATCTAATTGGAAAGAAAGATAATTAGTTTATTAAGAAAGGAATTTTATTTGGTAAATTCATGAGGAGAATAATAGTTAATCTGGCAAGGAGAACAATTTTGATGAAAAATTCATATAACTCATGGATCATATAAAATCTGAATTCAATCAACAATTTAAGATCTCATTTTTATTTCCAGTGTTAAAAAACTAGCTAAGATTGGCTATTTTTGTTCTTAAAAACTTAAGGGTGAGGACGAAAGAAACAAATATATCACAGGATATATTAGGAATCTCTTCAATATTACGGTTAGATATTAGCGTGTAAAAATAATAAAAAACACGAGAATGAAGATGTGACGATTAGTAATTTGATGAAATATTGATAATATCTAAACCACGAAAGTGATGTGATTTTCGGACCAATCATAAAGGTGCTTGAAACTTAAGGTGAACTAGAGTCACTGATTCCTCACGAATAGCATCTAAATATTTAATGTTAATATGCAACTAATAATAATAATGATAATAAACTTACACTGTGTGACAAATCATAAAAATAATAAATGCTTCATAAATAATAAATCCAGTGGCTAAGGAGTTCAAGATATAAGTGTGAGGCTGAAGGGCTTATTTTGTTGTATAGGAACAGAACTACCAAACGAATATATTGCATAATATTACGGTTCAAAAATGTAAGTTCTGTTCCATAGGTTTCAATACATTAAAACTGTTGATCACATTATATCAGGATACTTAATACTCAAGTCCATTGAGTACAAAAACCGTTATGATAGGGTAAGTCAATATTTGTATTAGAACATGTCATCATTACGAAATTAAAAACGTGGAGATGGAATGAGAAAAAATGTGGCACAAGGAAATTAAAAATGTTCCTATATTTGTGGTGTACGACCATATTACATTGAAATAAGAGCAAACTGGTTTCGCTCTTAGTAGTCACTCTTCCTACTGGATAACCGTCGTACCTCTACTAGAATTGTTAGAGACAATTTGCATTGTTTCAAATATAAGCTTTAGTGAACTAATATTCACTACATCTCCAGTAGGATGAACGCCCGAGAATGATGCGATACAAGGCCGATTAAAATGGGAATCCGAGCCCTTAAACCCAGCCAAAAATATCTCGTAGACCATGCTTAAGGCAGGGTCGGGCTCTTTTCTATTCTCCCCAGACGTGACTCTACGCTTTAGCGGAGCTTTGTTTGAGTTTCTTTCCGCCCGGAGGCAGCTAGTTGAATAAAAGGGATCTTTAATGAACTAATATTCACTATTTCTCTATTAGCTCGACCTCTAAAGTATCAGTAGGTGGGTGTGCTAACTTCTGAGAAATCTGTTTGTCGCCACTTGAGGGATCAGAACTCAAGGGTTTTTTTTATAATCTTCAGGAGGAGACTGTCTCTGTCTCTTCAAAATTCGTTGAAGTAAGATTTTCTATTTAAGCATAGGTGCCTTTCAGGCTCACTTTCGATAATACCTGGTGTATCACCCGTTGAAAGCTAGCTACTCCTTTAGTTACGCTAAACAGTATGCTAAGTAATTGACAGACTTTGCCGCTATCCTCGAAACCTGTTTATAATTTATCGCTGGGCCTGATAATAGGCACTTTTGTGTTTCTAGAATTCTAAATCGACTTTTTTCTTTGGTGGGGTGCTATTTTTCTATCATTTCGTCTATTCTTACCACAGGGTAAAACCGGTTTATCGTTTGTAAATAGTTGATTATAATTATCATTCGTTTTTACCTATTCTCAAAAGAGACTATACAGGATGAATGACTTGTTCGATTATACTTTTCTTTAATATACCAGAAATTTTGTTCAGAATAAATAATTTATCCTCCGTCGTGTGTCGCTTGGATTTAGAAGGTACAGATTTACAATCAGGTTAGATTGTTGAAAAATGCTGGGTACAGCATTCTCATGAATGTTTGGCCGCAGAGTTAAACGGGTCGTTAAGACCCCCCGAGCCCATTTTCGAGTAGTTTTTGCCGAATATCTGTGGACCGTATTCTGTTTATGAAGATCTCTCGTGAAAATTCGCTTGATATTGTTCCGCTGATACCAAAAAAAATTAACCGCCCTTATTTAGTTTTACTAAGTCTTAAAGGACCCGTCAATTGAATCTGAGTGTAGTTGACGACTCGTAGACAGTAAGTGTTAGAGACCATTTCATTTTTATTTTTATGTATATACTGTCAAGTGTTTTTAAGGCATCTTCGTGGGAAAGTACGTCTGCAAAATACTCGAAAACTTGTTCTGGAGCATATTTGTGGGAAGTTCGGTGATAGACCCGCTGGAGTTATAGGATACAAATCTTATATCATCCAGCAGTTAACTAAAACACAAAAAGTAAAATTGGACACCCGCAAAATTGGACCAAACGACCAAAAGTATTTTGGAAAATCCAGACCAAGGTAAATTTCACAAGTCAGTTTTAAAAGTAAAATTCTGGATCCTGATTGGATAGGAAATAGAAAAATGATCTATGACACCAGTCAATTTTTTTTACACCTAAAATGAAAATGCCACTGGAGCCGGTTACATGATAATACACCAAGTTCCGTGACCGGTCAAATTCAGTCAGAATGAGAGTGATATCTGATAGCATCTTCAACCTTCAAGCTGACTTGGTCACGTCTTGCAGACGTACATTCATTCTACCTCTTCTTCCAATTTTCCTTTTTCCTTTTCACTCCAAGCCGCCAAAGAAAACAACAACAGGACACGATGACTATAATTTCGTTACTTGTTTCACCTTCTTTTTCACCCTTCCGCCAACCTACCAAAAAAAAAAAGAGAAAGGAACATAAGACTTCACATTCTTCAAACTATGAACTCTAAACTTTTGTGGAACATTTTAAATACTTACTTTTCTCTTTGAATAATTTTAACTGCAAAACTACATGCATTTTCTCTATAAAAATTTTTTTTCCCATAAATAGACCCTTGTGACGGTTACGGAAACTGGAAAACCGTACATAACCAACTAATAGATTCCACTACTGTAATCTGGAAACTAACATTTTGTCTTTACTCAGAAGGTGTTTCAAATCTAATTACTTTATGTCATTTTAAGCTATACTATGTGTTTAAGAAATGTAACATTTTGTCTTTACTCAGAAGGTGTTTCAAATCTAATTACTTTATGTCATTTTAAGCTATACTATGTGTTTAAGAAATGTATGTTGGACAGTCATCATAGACATAGAAAGTTTTAATTTTAGATTCTGATCTTTTATTGTCTTCCAGTCATCTGACGCAATTCCATACAATTGTGGTACTTCAAGGACTGGTATGTCTTTCTTATGGAGAACAGCACGCAAAGCTGATTGAATGTTTGGGGACTGCTGTGTTCAGTTGGACAATCATGGTTCTCTACAATTCCCTGTCGTTTGTAACCTTTACTAATGTTTCTTGTTTTGCTATCTCTCGTAAACTCTTTTCTACCAACAATTTATAAAAGCTTGTTGGATAGGTTATGCGCTCTGTTGCTTTGCCTCTCTTGCCTTCAATATGCCCTGTGAGTATCAAAATTTCCAAGCCTCCTTTTCTCATTTGCGCCATAAAATTTTCAACTGTCTCTTTCTGATGTAAGTTTCGTTGTTTCCAGTTTTTTTAAAGCCTTGTTGTAGCACACATTTTAGGTCCATGATATTCTCAGCATTCTTCTGTAGTACTAAATTTATGTTGTTTTATGTCTCTTTTCCATCTGTGAGATTATCCAGCCTCCACTGCCATATTACAATACCGACATTACATAACAGTTTAGTATTCGTCTCTTTGTTTTCTAAGGAGATTTTCTCGATTCAAAATAATTTGCTCAGCTTTTGGAGGTCAACTTTCTCTAACCCTGTTCGTCTTCAGATTCCAGTGTCGCACTGTCCGTCTTATGTTTAAAAACAATTCACAGATATTTAAATTTTTGTACTTATTTTTGGTATATCTAATTTGTTAGGCAGTTTTTGTTTTATTTTTCTTTCTTTTTTGTTGATAACCATACATTCTGTCTTCTTATAATGAATGTTTAATCCTTTCTTCCTCTCTTTCACTACCATCGGTCGGTTTTTCTGTAGTGTCCATTCTTTGTGCTCTATCAACATTGTGTCATCTGCATATTTAATGATGACAGAATTGATTTTCTAAGATGTGGCGCATGGCTGGAATTATGGATTACACAGTGAAGATCAAACTCACTACTCGGCTTTAATAGATTATATTAAAACAAGTTTGTTAACCATTACACCACGTCGAGGTGCCCTTAACGTTGCCAGAGAATGCAAAATCTTGTCACAGAATGGGTAAATGGTATTCTCTTAGAAGATCTTCCGGTTATTCTTCTAAAACAACGGACAAAGAAATGGAGAACAAGGAATGCGTTAGTCTTTTGTTAAGTCACACTGTCAAAGAAATTCTGCAAAAGTCGTTCCATTCAATATGCTTCTAGTCAATATAAAGAACAAGACTATCTTTGTTAGGATTTGTCAGTCATTCTGAAAAAAAATCTTGCAAATGGAAACAAGATCATTCGCTAAAGATGAAGTATACGAGATAAAAGCGAATCGGAAGACTTGTATTCTGATTGGACAAGACGGTCATTAATGACATTCATAAAATAGCATATATTGAGCTTCGAAAAACTAAGATAAAGCATAAAGAACTACGTTCACAGAAACAATTCGTTGAGAACCATCCGCTCTATAGAGTATTCAACTAGATTTAAATATTGCAGCCTAAACTGGTTTGGTATTTCTTCTATATAATTAGAAATTCTTGAGAAAATCTAAAGGAGAATCTGCAATGTTACTGGTCCTGACCTGTTATCATGGCTTCAGTTACTTTCACACCACCGTAACGTATCTTCCCTTTGCTTTTTCTACAAATATTTCATAGTAAATGTTCTGATTAACTTTTCCCCATAGACAAATCGTACACATGGGAAATAATTAAGATTTCATAGAGGTATTCTGGTGGCTGTAATGAGAATTCTAAGTAAGAATGTGTTATTTTGTGTAAAGAACACTGTGGTATGTTTGAGTCAGTAACCGTGACTAGCTAAGTTTAAGATAAGACAGACTGAAGAGCAGCTTTCTCTATCCGCAAATTTTTGTAACCGTAAGTTCTATGCTAACACTTTCTTCTATCGCACCTGTCGCTCGTGGAACTCTTTTCCGGTTTCTTTTCTCTAAGTCAAATTTGATCCTCAAAAATTTAAATAAAATATTGACTATGCTGTCATTTTTTTATTTTCTCATATATTTTCATTTTCTTTTTCCTAAATAATATTTTCTTTTTCTCCCAATCTTTCAAACTCGGTAAACCTTATGTTTAAGTAACTTTATTGCCTTGCTTGAAGTGCAATGATAAAAAAAAACGTATGGCGTAATTTAACGATTAGGAGTCGGCTATAATATCTGACAATTAGTCCTGTCAAAAATTTAAATGCAATGTCAGTTCTCATCTTCGGTATTCATAATTCTTATTCTTTTACTGTATTTACATTATTCGGACTATTGTCCTCATATTTGCTGCCATTTGTACGACGTTTAGGCCATTTTACGCTCCGACCTTCTTCAAGTGCTAGGAATTTTAAACCGAACCCTTTATTACAATCACTGGGGTATATGAACTCCATTCCTTGCATCGTAGTTTCTCTTTAGAAAGTCATGAATTCTCTCTCTCTCTAACTCTGCAAGTTACCTATTCACTACTGTTGTAGCCTGTTATTAAACACACAACCGGAGTTCATATACCATAGTAATTGTAATAAAGGGTTGGTTTCGAAATTCCTAGCATCTGAAGAAGGCCGGAGCGTGCAACGGCCGAAACGTCGTAAAAATGGCAACAAAAATTAGGACAATAGTCTAAATAATCTAAATACTGTAAATACTACATCTCAGAAATATAGACCAATGTTATTCTTTTATTGTTCGGTCTTCTCAATGGTGTTTTTTTTTATATTATCTGACACTCAATAACCCCTTGCACCTTAGTGACTTTATTTTCTTGCTTGGGGGGAAATTATTAAACAAATAGAGTAGAAGCTACATCATGACGAGAACCATATTGGTTCAAGTGTAGCCATCTGCAGTATTACTGTCATTAGCAGATCTAAGTTGTAAAAGCAATAAAAAATAGGGCATCAAGGAAATAACATCAATCGATAAATTATTGTCAGTACAATGAAGAGACAGATAGTAATCTTAATACAATCTCATTTTAAAAGTAGTGTAACAAACTTAGGGGAAAAATCACACCCAATCTTTAATTAAGTGAAACAGATCATATTTTAAACTTATTCTTTTTAATACTTTTAGACAGAGCTCGTGCATCAAAGAGTAGAATATAACATTTTTGTAAAAATTGTTTAAGAGAACGTGATATTCTGTTTTATGAAATCAGGTTTTCGTACGAGTGGACGTGTGCCATCAAAAATGACAGCTAAATATTTGTATCGATATGCCGTCTAAATTGACGGCAACATATATATTGATGTATCTATTATTGAGTATCGTACATTTAAATCGAAGATTAACGAACCTTGGTTATAAACAGCCTAAAATTTGTAATGATTTGTTTGAACCTTATTTTTTATCGATACTCGTATTCCTTCCTTAATTTCCGTAACATGTTTACATTTGTTGACATTACGATACATTTCAGAGCAGATATGGCTCTTGCAATGTATCCAACATTGTGTTTTATAGGCTTGATTAAAACCTCGTTTAAACTGATGGTCATTCGTGGTCGAGAGGTCTAAGACGTGCCAGAACACATGGTAGTTTCATCTATGTGGAGAGAGGTCGCATGTTCGAATCCTGCCGAATAACACACATTTTCGTAATAAAAAATATTATCGTAAATAATAAGGCCGGTAGATATAAATATATAATACTGTTTAATTAAAAACAGAATATCTAATTAAATACGAGTATCGATCAAGAATAATGTTCAAACAAATCAGTACAAATTGACGGTTGCTTATAACCAAGTTTCGTTAATTTCCGTAATATATATATAGGAAAAACTACTGAAAAGTTGTTAGTTTAAAACTATATTTTTTGACAGTATTTATTTATTTCTATTAGTATATATAATTATATTTGATATTTCAGACCGGCATCGGTCATTCATCAGAAACAAATGATTTTAAAATGTTTAACTATTGAAATATTTATAAACATTTAAAATACCTAAGTCACTATTTAACCCTAGCCTATATGTATTTAATTTTAAAATCCAGTATTTTTCTTTCTTTCAGAATAGGTATTTTGAATCTTTATAAATATTTCTATAGTTAAACATTTTTTAGATACACTTAAAATTTTTTTTCTTTAAAACAACATTTAAAAGCATTATTACAGTTAGGTTTACGTTTAAAAATCTCCAAAAACTCTATCGCTTTCAAAGTCACGTGATGTAAACATCTCGCGAAAGACGCTCCTCACGACGAATGTCCCTAGTTTAAATTTTAAAATCATTTGTTTCTGATGAAAGGCCGAGGCCGGTCTGAAATATCAAATATATATATATATATATAGGTACCTCCACTGGAGTCCATTTTTTTACCTACACTTAAAATTAAATTGAAATTTTAAAAATAAATAAGTTATCTTCAAGCTTTAAAATTTGCTTTAATTGACAGCCAAGAGATTAAATTTAATAATTCTAGTAAGCAAAACATACTGGTGTAATTTTTAACCTAAATTATATTGATTTAAATCTAAAATTTTAATTTTTTTTTAAATATACCGCCATTTCTGATTGAATGACTCATTAATTAAACAGTAGCCTAATTTCTGTTTTTAAAAATCTTGAAAAAATAAAAAAAAACGCGCTGACAGGTTATTAAAGTCAAATTTTAATATTAAAACTTACCTTTATCTATTTTCAATCAATTAATAATTGCTTACTGCCAGAAATTTACAAAAAAAAACAAAATTAATCACGGTAGTCCTTTTTTTTGTTATGTAACTCGTAGAGGTGACGAAAGATGACAGCTACCGGATGTTGATTGATACGCAGTGTATGGTGACCAATCGTGCTAAAAAATTTTAATTTGTTTTTTTTTTTGGTTTTTAACAAATAGTGAAATTAAAAATTTAACAATTTCAGCACTTATATATTTTATAGAATTTTAGTTTAGATTTATAGCCAGACATTTGAATATGCTTTCTGAATAAATAAAAATTTTAAAAATTTAAATTTCTTTTAAAATAATTGTAATTTAATAAGAAACAATGAGATAAAAAACAAATTTATTTTGGTAAGTGTAAAATGTAACCAGACTTTTCATTGTCGTTTGGTTTGTCCATTTAAAAAAAATTGAAAGAACATGTAAGTGGGGGGGAAAAAGAAAGAAAATTCCCCAATTTTAATAAAAAAAAATTGTCACAATCTTAAATTATTCTGAATTTTGAGATGAATGCCTTTTCATTTTTTTAAAAATTTAGGTATAACAAAATCAGAAGACTTGTTAATTATTTTTTTCGTGAGGGGGTATTTTAGACAAAAGTGCGAACAAATGTTTGACAAGTTTGTCTAAAAATCTCAAAAAAAAAAATTCAAGTAGAAATTTTTATAATGGTTAGTTAGGTAATTCCCAAACGTATAAAAAGTTACCATTTATGATAATTCTTCAAATTTAATTAAAACAAACTTTTATCGTGAATATTTTTTTGAAGTTCAGTTATGAAAATGTTTTTATTTTCTTGAACTGTAGTGTTCAATACATATCTTTTTTTTAATTATCATGAATTACTTAATGCACCTACGGTCACAATTAATTCAAAAATTAAAGATTTTAAAATAAAAAGATACTTTTAAATGTTGATGGAATTACTTGCAAACAGGCTGTTAAATTTTAGAAACCTAAGATTGAAATTGCGTAATGTAATAACCCAGAACGCCTGCTAACTTATGCAATCATTTTGACCCATACTGGAACACCGTACTTTACAAGATTTGAACATCGTACTTTATAACTTTGAACGTATTTGAACGTATTTGCACAAATAATTAATTGTTTTTTTTCTTTTTAAAAATATTTTTGGTGAAAATTTTTTATGAATTTTTTTTCTGTTTTATAGACAGTATAATCATCAATTCTTAACTAAAAGGAAAAACACATACAGTTCATTAAAAGATTTTTAAAATATTTTTAAAACTTTATACATTATTTATAATAAAAAAATAAAAAAATGAAAACAATTCTTTTATAATTTTATTAGTAATCAAAAAAAAATTTTTTTTTCAAACTATAATGTCCTTAATTTTTATTATTTATTCCAGCAATTAAAAGCTTATCAAAAAAAAATTATATCAAAGTTTTATTGCATTTTTTATATTTCTCTTCGGAGCAGATTTTGGTATCGTGTATCATAATTTTAAATAAAAAAAATACATGATTTATATTTCCCGATGAGTTCTGCGTTTAACTAATAAAAGAAAAAATTCCAGAAAATTAAAATTCATTAAAATTTTATGAATTTACTTGATGGGGGGGTAACAGACTTAAAAAAAAATTGTTTTCATCAAAATTTTAAGAAGGTAATAATTTCAAAAATAATTTTATTCATTTGTTAATGAGTACTGAAAGTTTCATTAAAATCCGACAAATATTTGATTTTTGCGAGAATTTCCTAATTAATGTGTTCGGAAATTGAAAAAGTGAGTGAAGAAAAAAAAATGACGTAATCAATTATAACATAGACGTAATATTTTTAACAACGCTAACTCCAAATCAAAAACAAAATTTTCTGACAAAATTTCGAAAATGTTAAAAGGGATTAAAAAATTTTAAAAAATAATTAAAATTTACTTTGATCTTTCCTCTTCATAATATTATAAACGTTTTGGATAGAAAAATGTCCTTTATTAGGTTTTTAACCTTTTTAAACTTTTTTTTATGATGGATTTTTGTGACGTAATGGAGGTACCTATATATATATATATATATATATATATATATATATATAATAATAATAATAATAATAATAATAATAATAATATTTTTTTTTTAACTATTATAATTTTCTTAAAAACAAAACAAAACAAGAAAATAAATTAAATCCGATGAAAAACAATTTCTACGGTATTATTTTATAGAAAGTCTACGTATTTATTGATATATTTATTTTTATTTATTTATTGATTTAATTTACTTATTTAATTTATCTTATTCTGATAACCCTATTTTTGACCAACGACTTTATTGAAAAAATAAATGATAAAGTGGACGAACAAATTATTACATTTTTTTTTTCGTTGAACGGCCGTTACGTCCAAGTATGTTTTGTTTTTTTCAACCAGCGTTTCTCTATTTGAATTTTTCTTTTTCTCAATATGAAACAGGATTTTTTTCTTTAGATATTATCGAATTTTTTTTTTTTTAACCAACGTCTTTCTCCTTGAGTTCCAATCGCGTATATGTCAGATGTTGCTTGGCAGCCCATTTAGGAGAAGGAAAACTCCGAACAACAACCCGCAACTCAAAATGTTAATCGTGCCGAGGAGTGAATGGCTACTGCGTTATGAGGTCACAAACGATCCCCTACAGGCTTCGGGACCCTGTTTGTAAAAGACCGTTACCCAACGTGCCGGGCAACTTTGGGTGGACTTTTGGACCCGTGCATCACTCGTGTGAAAAACATGAAAAATACAAATAGAAATAAAAAGTCCAGTATGGCTCTTCCAGTGGATAAACAGGGAGCCCGTCCTTCAGGAGGGAACCTACCTGAGGTCGAAAAATCTGCCATAGGAACAAACTCCTACACAAAGAATGAATCTTCAGGTCCCCACAACCAGGATAATCCTAATGATGGTCCTGAAAATTCACCAGCTAGATCTACAACCGTATATTTAAAGAAAGAAAAAATAAAATGGTCTCGTGAGGAGTACAAAGTTGTTATGACTGCATTTCATGATGCGTTACTCAAACCTCAAAAAAACATGACTCGCCAAACATGACATTTGGCGTGAAAAAAGTTGGTCAAGCAAATAGAAAGTATATTGACGAAAATAAATTAGCCAATGTACGGAGGTACATTATTCGTAATAACCGACTGACAGAGGCTGAAACTGATGAAATTAAAAGAATTGTAACAAGAAGAGACGAATCAACAAAATATGAAAAGGAACCGGAATCAGAAATAAAAAGTAATAACATCAAACAAGCCACAGGTCATAATGTAGAAACCGTGAAACACGCAAATCACTGCGAAGATAATGCTGTAAGTTTAAAAGTGCTGGAAAGGTGTGATCTGAGTCAGTTAAAAGACAAAAATAAAACGAGTTCAGAACACATCGAAGATAATTATTTGACGGAAAATAAGAACAATATACAGGAAGCCAAGATAGAAATAAAAAACCACCTAAGTCAAATACAAAATATTACAATGGAGGAACGAGAACAGCTCCCAAAATTACAACCAACAAAACATAACCTCTGAACTATTAAACTCTATAATGCAGCACTGAAATTAATACTGGATGAAGACACACATACAAATATCAACGAAGTAATATATGCATCAGCATCAGCAGCAACAAAAAAATTGAATATCAAAATAAAAACAAGGCAGTCTCACAGACGTGAAGATCCACCTTGGAAAAGAAAAATAGAAAAAGAAATCGAACAACTTAGAAGTGAACTATCAATACTGGATGAACTGAGTAGAGGAATAAATGTAAGAACTAGGAAAAGCAGAAGAGCCGAAAGAAAATATAACATTAGGAATGAAAATGAAATCTTATCAAATAAAGAAAAAATAAAGCAAAAAATCCAACTGAAGGCTCAAAGGATAAGACGCTATGAAAAAAGAGCAAGATTTTACAGACAAAACAAGATTTTTCAGACTGATACAAAGAGATTTTACAGGGAAATAGGTAAAAAAAGAATTGAAGTGACAGTCCCCCCCCCAGAATGGAAGAAGTCACACAGTTCTGGGAAAAGATATGGGCTTGCCCTAAAGAACATAGCAAGGAAGTACATTGGATTGCGCAAGAGATAGAACGAATGAAAAATAAACCAGAACAGACATGGTCTGGAATTACAGAAGATGATGTTAAATTTGCACTAAAAAAAGCACACAATTGGAAATTCCCAAGTATAGATAGAATTCCTAACTTTTGGCTATATTATTTAAATGCAGCACATAAAAAACTAGCCAAAGAACTTCAAGAAATGGTTGACGAACCCACTAAAGTTCCTGCATGGATGACCAAAGGAATTACATTTCTTCTACCCAAGAATGGTGACACAAACAACCCGAAAAACTACAGACCAATTACATGTCTTCCGACAACATATAAACTATTAACATCTATTTTAACAAAACAGACATATTTATTCTTAGAAAGAAATGACATGATACCGCTTGAACAAAAAGGGTGCAAACGTGGCTGTTATGGTTGTAAAGACCAATTGCTAATTAATAAAATGATCCTGGAAAACTGCTACAGTACAAAGAAAAATCTTAGTACTGCCTGGATAGATTATCGAAAGGCATTCGATAGTGTGCCACATTCCTGGATTTTAAAGACTTTAAATATATACAAGATATCGCCCGTCATCATCAATTTCATCAAACAGTGCATGTCTATATGGAAAACAACCCTTTACCTCAATCATATAAATGGAACCGATAAGTCTGATGAAATAAACATCAAAAGAGGTATATTTCAAGGTGATTCTTTATCTCCCTTACTATTCTGCATATCATTAATAGCACTAACCAGTCAACTTAATAAGACAGAATGTGGTTATAAAATAGGCCAAAAGAAAATAAGTCATCTATTTTACATGGATGACTTGAAGTTATATGCTAAGAATGATAATGAGCTGGAAGGTCTTCTGCAAACTGTAAAATGCTTCAGCGAAGACATTGGAATGAAATTTAATTTGAATAAATGTGCTAAAGCTACAGTTTTACGTGGATCAATACAAGAAACATCCTCAATTAGCTTAGACCCTGCTGTAACAATAAAAGAATTGAAACCAGAAGAAGCTTATAAATACCTAGGTGTAAATGAGAGCGAAAACATTCACCATAAAAAAATGAAAGAAATAGTGCGTAAAGAGTACTATAGAAGGCTTCGAATGATATTAAAAACTGAATTAAATTCACAGAACAGAGTTATGGCAATTAATAGCCTTGCAATCCCAGTTGTTTAATATAGCTTTAACATCTTAAACTGGACTCTAAACGACATCAGGCGAATGGATGCTAAGACAAGAAAGCTTCTTTCTAAGCATAAGATGCATCATCCAAAGGCTGATGTAGACCGTCTATACATATCCCGTAAAGAAGGTGGAAGAGGTCTTATTCAGCTGGAATTGTCATACAAGACAACAACTATTGGCTTACTAACATACATAGAAACAACAAAGGATTGGATGATACAATTTTAAGGCAACATGAAGAAAGAAAGAAAAAATACTCAATAATAAAAGAAGGCAGTAAATACAAACAAGATTTACAGTTAGTAGATTCTGTAGAAAAGCAAAACAGAAGCCAAGAACCAACTATTGCGGCAAAAAACATGAAAATGAAAGCCAAAAATAAAGCTCTTGAACAGATGAAACAGCGCTGGCAAGACAAACCTCTGCATGGCCAATATCCAGAACGTGCCAATAAATCCAATGTTGACAAAGTTAATACTCATCGATGGTTACGTGCATCTGGATTAAAGTCTGAAACTGAAGGCTTTATTCTTGCAGCACAAGACCAAAGTCTTTTCACGAGAAACTTTCAGGCAAATATTATGCATAATAATATGGATCCAAAATGCAGGTTTTGTGATAAACAACAAGAAACAATAGACCACCTAATCTCAGGCTGTTCTGTGCTTGCCCCAAACGAATATAAAAATCGCCACGATAGAGTTGGGCAATATTTACATATGATGAAAAATGACATAATAATAATAATAGAAATAAATACTGTCAAAAAAATCCATTTTTAAACTTACAACTTTTCAGTAGTTTTTCCTATACATATTAAGACAGTATACGTGGATCATCATTATGCTATATATATATATATATATATATATATATATATATATATATATATATTCTTTACTACTCTACGACATCATCATTGCCAAAAAATACAATAAAAAGGCACCGTTAAAGAGCAAATACACAGCAGGAGCTTCCATAACTGATAATAAAATTTAACAACTGGAAGAATGAACTGAGCCGTCACTGCCTATTGTCTCTCTCCATAAATGTGACAGGAGGTATATATATATATATATATATATATAAGTTCATAAATGGTTTAAATTAATGTATATATATTCAACGTAGACCATTTATATTCAGTCTTTATTAGAATAGAGAAAATCATGAATTTACACATTTAAACCAAATGTATAGTATCTGTTGATGCAGATTGAGCGACCGTAATTTTTCTTAGATCTCTAAGATCTTAGTCTAATTATCAGCACATCGCAGATGCCTGAAGTGCGTTCTGGTCGATCAGATAGCTTTCTTTGAGTGCAATCTTTTGTTTGGGTGATTGGCTTCAGTAAATACCGAGGAATTTACTGTAGTCCACGTTATTTCTGCCAAATGAAAACATGGACTTTAATAAATCTCTAATCAGTTTACGCTCTTTCTAATCTACATCACTGATCTCCCCGATGCCATAAGATCACAAGTAGGCATGTACGCCGATGATACCACAGTATACGCCCATCTCGATCAAAAATCTGGTGTTGATGATAAGGCGAACCTCGCGGCTGAGCTTGAAAAGGGCCTCCAATCCGTGGTGGATTGGGCTAGGAAATAGCTCGTAAAATTCAATTCTTCCAAAACGAAGCTGCTGTCAATTAACCACCACAGACAACAGCACCTCCCTGCCATTAGCATGCAACAGGCTTGCCTCCCAGAGAGTAAATCACTACACCTGCTTGGCCTGACACTCTCAGCGGACCTCAAGTGGAATGACTACGTCGAATCCATTGCTAAATCCGCTGCTATGAAAGTTGGCTCTCTGTGCAGGGCCCGGAAATTCTTTCCGCCTGAATCTATCCTGCACTTATACAGATCTACCATCCGCCTGTGTTTTGAATAATGTTGCCACATCTGGTCGGGTGGTGCCCCTGCTATTCTCCTCGGGCTTACTCTCTCACCGGCGTGATGTGGCTTCCCTGTGCCTCTTCTATAAATACTTTCATGGCTTCTGCTCTGATGAACTTAAATCACTGGTGCCACCTAGGTGGAAGTTTGCACGAGATACTAGATTGGCAACTAGGTCCCACGTTTTTACAGTGAAACCGATGAAATGTAACCGCAATTTCTACTCCAACAGCCTCTTTTCTCGCACTTCCAGCCTGTGGAATTCCCTTCCACATGCTTGCTTCCCCGACGTCTATAACATCCAGGAGTTTAAATGTAAGGTCAATAGACACCTACTAACACACTAACCCTCACATTCTCTCCAACTCTCCCCCTATGTACATCCTAACGTCTATCGCCCTGTGTAACCCCCTGCGCTATAGTGGCAGTGGAATGCCTTGCTTGGGGTGACATGATTAAAAAAAAGATCAAAAGCCGTAAAGATATGACTAGAGAAATTTTCTTTTCCTTCTTCTGCGCTTCTTTTACTTCTCTTCTCATCTTCCTCCTCCTTCTTCTCTTCATTCTCTCTTATCATTTTCCTCCCCTTCTCTTCTGCTCCTCCTCTTCTCCACTACGTAGTTTCCGTCTCCTCCTCTTCTACTTCTCAGCCTCTTTTCATCTTCTTCTCTTCTAATCTTTTCATCATCATCATCTCGCACTTCTTACATTCTTCTTCTCCTTCTTCTTATTCTTCTTCTTCTTCTTCTTTTGCATTTTCTCCCCCTCCTCTAATTCTCAACCTCTCTTCTTTTTCATCTTGTCTTCTTTCGCCTACTCTTTTCCCATTAATCATCATAATCCCGCACTCTCCCACGTCTCACATTGTTGTTGTTGTTGCTGCTGTTGTTGTTGTTGTTGTTGTTGTTGTTCTTCTTCTTCTTCTTCTTCTTCTTCTTCTTCTTCTTCTTCTTCTTCTTCTTCTTCTTCTTCACGCAGCTTCCAAATCCTCCGTCTTTTCTACTTCTCAGCCTCTCTTTTTCTTCATTTTTCTTCCTCGTCCAACTCCTTTCCCACTGATCATCATTATCTCGCACTCCCCCACTTCTCACATTCTTCTTTTTCTCCTCCTCCTCCTCCTCCTCCTCCTTCTTCTTCTTCTTCTTCTTCTTCTTCTTCCAATACTTTCTCAAGTAATCTCGCTGTTCTTAATAATGCCTTCATTTTAATTGTTCTCGCCTTTTCTAGACTTGTAATTCTTTCATCATTCTCTTCCCCTCCTCCTCCTCATCATCATTCCCTTTTTCTTCTTCTTCTTTTTCTTTTCCTCTTCCTCCTCCTTCTTCTACTTTTCTTACTATTTTCCTCCTACACTTCTCTTTCTAATCAACATCATCTTCCACTCTTCTACTTCTCACTCTCTTCTTCTTCCAATAATCTTCAAATAATCTCATTGCCCTTACTATTGCCTTCAATTTAAATGTTCTCACTTTTTCTAGATTTCCAATTTTCCATCTTATTCCAGCCACTTTGCAAGACTCTTAGGACTCTTCAGGCGTCCCTGTAATGATGGCACAAATGCAATCTTCATTAAACTCAATAATTTTAGCTGTATAACAAGGTCCAAAATATTACTTTTCGTTACCCATGTAAAATTTATATAATAATTAAACTTGAATGATAAATTACTAGGTATAGTAATATGAAAGTTGATTCATTGTTTTAGATAATCTTTACTGTTATAATCTCACTAATTTACAAGTCTACCATTCTTCCATGCATCCGCATCTTATCTGCTGCTTCTGCTATGTATTTAAATATTCTTGATAAAATTCAAAGAAGAATCTGCGATGTTATTGGTCCTGAAAAGGCATCTAAACTCTCAGTCATTTTCCCGTCATCATAACGTAGCTTCCCTGTGCCGTTTCTATAAATTATTTTATAGTAATTACTGTAATTAACTTTCCTCATTGGTACCTAGATTTTTGAATTTAAAGGTAATTTACCAATTTATTGTACAATTGATATGGTTAGATGTTACTGTAAGTTCTCTGCTGCCAGTAGTTTTTGTTTATCTGACTCGCTCACTCTCTCTCTCTCTCTCTCTCTCTCTCTCTCTCACACACACACACACACACACTTCTTCCTTCTAGAACTCTCTTCTGTCTTCTTGCTTTCCAGTCAAGTTTGATCCTCAAAAATTTAAATGCAGTGTCAATCGTTATCGTCAGTCTTCTTCATTCCTGTTATTGATTTCTTTCCTTAATGGGGCTTTTGTTTTCTCGTATTCCCTCACACTTGCTTGTATTTTAGTGGCTTTATTCTTTATTGTCTTACTTGTTTTTGTTTTTTTTAATCATTTCACCCCAAGCAAGGCATTCTACTGCCACTATTGCGCTTGGGGCTACATAGGGAAGGTAAATAGAAAGAGTGGTTAGATATAGGAAATGTCAGAAGCGGGATGATAGATAGTTGGGTGGGTGAGAAGAGTGTTTGAAAGAATGGAAGGGAGTTAGTTTGTTAGGAGGTGTCTAGATTGTAGCCGTCGGGGAAGCAGTCTTGTGGAAGGGAATTCCACAGTCGGGAAGTGCGAGGAAAGAAACTGTTGGAGTAGAAGTTGCGGTTGCATTTTATCGGTTTACTGTAAAAGGGTGTGATCTTGTTGCTAATCTAGTATCTAGTGCAAATTCGAACCTAGGGGGCACCAGTGGTCTAAGTTCATCGGAGCAGAAGCCGTGAAAGTATTTATAAAAGAGGTACAGGGAAGCCACGTCGCGCCGGTGAGAGAGAGACTGCTGGAATGATAAAAAACAACAGAAACTAAATTGTTTTGCATATTGTGTGTTCATTTTTTCTTTGTGGTTTCAAATGGCTTCAGGATTATTTAAACTCCTTAAATGGTTAGTGAATGTGCATTGCTGTGCAATGGATAACAGACCGGAACAAGAAACCGAGAAGCTGAGCTCAAATTTTAGTTGAATTTGTAGCATAATCCTTGGGAAATTCATCACTTCTCTTCAGCTATAGGTTAAATAATAGAACAGATTGGGTTCTATAGTCCGGGTTGGCAACCAGTTTACAGCAGAAAGTAATGGAAAACTGTTGGAAAATCATTGCTCAATCAACCATGTCTCGAAACGAGACATGATCGCCCAATCTAAACTGAAAACGTTTAAGGTTGGTTGTACTTCGCCCTGGCATATCGCTGGGTATTTTGGCCTATTTTAAGCAAAATAGAGATTATCTGTACTGAGAAATGGTTGATATGATGTGAAAAAGGAACTTGATTTTCATATTAAGTATGAGAAAATGCTGCGGAAACATATGCCCAATGCACAACAACAATTAGGTTGAAAACATATTGACCAGTTTTATTCTTCTTTTAGATTGGCAGCAAGGTTTGATTATTTTACAATTAGAATGGTTAGATGTTACCGTCAGGTCTCTACTACCAGTGTGATACTACTGCAGTGCAGACTGCTGCCCTCAGGCCAGATCCTGGTCGAAACGGCACCAAATGTGACGCCTCAGGCCAGGCTGGCCGTCTGTCTAATGTGACGCTCGTTCTCGCTGACGGTCGTGACGATCCCAGTTCTGACACTGCCACCTGGTCGTACGGTTAGTTTGGTTGCTGTCGCTGGTCGGGACGATCCCGTCCGATGATGTCGCAACAAAAGCTTGGTTACAGGACGTCTTTTGCAACAACGGGCCACTGTCCCACGTTGTGATTAGATCTCAGAGGTCTCGTCTTGCAATCTTAATAGTCATCCCGTTTATCCAGTCCGGACCCTGGTGTACACTTGTGGTTTGAAAAAAAAATACGGCACCAAAAAAAAGTTAATAAAATAAATGAACGAAGTCGGACAAGCCTGGAGAGCTACGAAGAATGTCTTTATATAAAGAAAAAAAAAACAATGTCTTTCTTTTCCCAAGAATACAGTTGTCGAAAATGATATTTACAACGGAGAGAGAAAGTTCGCCAAAAGCATCATAGCTTCTAATCTTCAAGTAAAATGTCAATTTTCGTTAGCGTTGAAATATTTTTTTTAATCGTGTCACCCCAAGCAAGGCATTCCATTGCTACTATAGCGCAGGGGGTTACATAGATTGGGTATAGGAAATATCAGAAGGAGGGTGATAGACGACTTAGGATGTATATAGGGAGAGAGTTGGAGAGAGTGGGTGTGAGTTAGTGTGTTAGGAGGCGTCTATTGACCTTACATTTAAACTCCTGGAGGTTGTAGCCGTCGGGGAAGCAAGCATGCGGTAGGGAATTCCACAGGCGGGAAGTGCGAGGAAAGAAGCTGTTGGAGTAGAAATTGCGGTTACATTTCATCGGTTTCACTGTAAAAAGGTGGGACCTAGTTGCCAATCTAGTATCTCGTGCAAATTCACATCTAGGGGGCACCAGTGATTTAAGTTCGTCAGAGCAGAAGCCATGAAAGTATTTATAGAAGAGGCACAGGGAAGCCACGTCACGCCGGTGAGAGAGATACTGCAGGCGGTCAGCGAAGTCGGTATCAATCACATTACAGATTCTCTGCTGTATTTTGTCAAGAACCCCGAGGAGAATAGAAGGGGCACCTGACCAGATGTGGCAGCAGTACTCAATACACAGGCGGATGGTGTATTTATATGATTGCAGGATAGATTCAGGCGGAAAGAATTTCCAGGCCCTGCACAGAGAGCAGGCTTTCATAGCTGCAGTTTTAGCAATGGATTCGACGTAGTCATTCCACTTGAGGTCCGCTGAGAGTGTCAGGCCAAGCAGGCGTAGTGATTTACTCTCTGAGAGGCAAGCCTATTCCATGCTAATGGGAGGGAGGTGCGGTTGCCTGTGGTGGTTAATTGACAACAGCTTCGTTTTGGAAGAATAAACAGATCTTTTCAAAATTTCGCCAAAGTCTCTTCTCGTACTTCGTTAAAGTCTTTTCATAATTCTCTATAATCAGGATTGTCAATTTTCCTATGTAACTTCTAAAACATCCAAGTTATTTCGGGTTCTTAACGTAGTTTGCCGAAGTTGAGCGAAGGAAGAATCAGAATTTTCGATTCTCCCGTGATTAAAAAAAATAACAATAACGTTCTTTCAGGATTCATGTCGATAGCGCATTTTTCCAAATAAACTTCTTTGAGTTAATTTGCGGCAGGCTTCATTTGAAATTAACTCTTTAGCCATAAATTCTATGGTGGGCCACCAGCCGTGTGTCATGGCTCCCCGGCTGGGGCCATATTTTCCCCAGTCACTACATTTCGACTGATAGCAGCTCTAACTCAATAACTGTCACCCAACTGACAAAAATAACTGAACCTTTCGTGTCGAGCATCTAATTTTATAAACAATTTCGATCCTCTCTGGGGATCCGGCCTGCTCACAGCCGTCGGCCAATGAAAATCGGTATCCGCCCATTCGATTTGCGGATGTCTTAGCTCGACCAATGAGATCATGCCAACTCACACCGAACCGAATCCAGTTTGGGTCATTTCGGACTGTTGTATTCAACAGTGGCCTTGGACTTCGGGTAACCTTATCAAATCACTCTGACACGTGTTTTGTCTACGCGTTTTCAGATTAGCAGAATCAACATTTTAACTCCAAAAGAAGAGAAATTTATTTAAAAACATGAAAGACGAGAAATGCGTATTTATCCAAAATAACTTTATTTTATGCTCCCGTGTTTTTAGAAGCACTTGATGGCACTAAAATTATTATTTTTCCTAAGCTCACATCGCGTGACGTAATAAAACATCACTAATATCAATTTCTCTCTCTGTTGTTTTAAACCAACCAAAGGAAAGTATCCCCGCGGGAGAGGGGAAAGCATCATTGTGTGACATTGTGTCACAGTAGAATTCTTTTCTTTCCATTCAATTTGATCACCCAAAATTTAAATGCAGTGTCAATTGTTTTATTCATTACTGTTACTGATTTCTCAGTATTTTGGTATTTATTTTAGTATTTTCTTCATATTTTCTCACACTTCTTTTATTACAGAGGCTTTATTCTCTGTTGCCTTGCTTCGGATGAAATGGATCTGTATAACCGGTGATAGCCAGTCTCACGTTTTCACACCACTACACAGTCGGGTATATTTATTTTAGAACCGTGGTGTTGCACTCAATTTAAAAGTTAGAAGTCAACATGATAAATAAAGATAGAAAATATTTATTTCCTCATTCTTAACATTTTTTTAAGAAATTAGTTTTGAAATAAAGTTTAGGCTCTAAATCATACCGTTGCAATTTCGTTCTGGTGATCAGTGAAAGTCTTATAGCACAGCCTTATCAAATTTATAATTTTCTGAATCTTTACAAATTTTATATGGACAAGATGCATGTCACAAGCAAAATGTATCTAAATCTTTGTGCCATGAAATAAGGCTTTTATTTTCTACAATGGAAATTAGACTGAACAATTTATCTCTGTTATGATGTAGTAGTTTCAGTGTAATTTTTAATAAACAATGGTACTGTGCATGACGATAAACTGCATCCATCAGCAAATCCCCTGGTGGGAGAATTAGAGAAACCTGAAACCACTTCTTAATTGCTGTTGCTTCTAGATCCAGCCTAAACTGGGTGGAGGGTAGCACCTGTTAGAGTCCCAGCTATGGAAAGATAGGAGTCAATACACTATGGAAGTATAAACATAGACTTTTAGAACAAAAATTCTAGGAATATATTTTTGAAAAAAGACTTTCCAGCAATACATTCTCGAAAAAAATGGAATTATTAGCAATACTTTGACTCTCGACAAAAAACACTTTTGTATAAAAATATGTCAATAAAAACTGATTTACAAACTGTTTTCTGACAAAGAATACATATTCTATGCATACAAACCTATCTTATAATCATTGTCGGTATTAAATAACCTATTGAGTTTGATATGCCTTACGAGCATATCATGTTGAAACACCGGTTCTTGTAAATGCAATACAAATCGGTATCTTTGTCTTAATTCCTCACATTTTTTCAAGTTCGGTAATCCTTGTATTCTACTGACTTTAATACATTCCTTACTTATAGTGTATCAAAAAATGACCTATTCGAAAATTTAACGATTAGAAGTGAGCTATAATAACTGACCATTCGTCTTGTCATATAATCACCTCTCTACATCAGCAATACCTTCCACAGTTGGACCGTCTAATGTTGTCCAACCTTCCACTTCTGACCGTCCCAAGCTGTCTTTCTTACTGAAGCATCTCAGTTCAAATAAAAGTTCATATTTTATCCAGCCATTTCAGCCACCTGTGTGTCAATGTTTCATGGACACACACAAGATCAGGAACAAATTCTACTTTCGTAATCCATTATAATAAATGATTTATCATGTTTCAAACCGTAATAACCTATTTACCATGTTATCTTTTCCTTTCAATATTACGTCTTTTGCTGCTATATGAATAAAGCAATTACCCTTTGTCTCCTTTTTTGTCACTAAAGGCGTTTGGTCTTCTTGTGCAATGTGATGTGATATGTGTGTGTGTGCGTGCATGTGTGTGTGCGTGCATGTGTGTGTTATCCTTTTTAAATAAAATGTTGCTCTTTGTTTATCGGTTAAGATATTTTTTATCATTTCCCCTCAAGCAAGGCAGAACTGTCACAGGTGCGCAGAGGGTTACAGAAAAGGTGAGAGATGTGAAAGAGGAAGAAGCTACATGGAAGTCAGAGAATGAGTAAGAAAAAGAGGAGAATAAAGGTGTGAAAAGGGCTGCATGAGAGTAGAGTGGAAAGGAAGAAGAACATGATACAAAGGTTGTCAAGGAAAGCATGTGAGTCAAGAAGAAAAGAGATGGCAATTGACTTTGCGTTTAAATTCTTTGAGATTGTAGCTTTCAGGGAAGCAAGTATACGGAAGAGAATTTGATATCTGTCTTACAAAGCAGCGTATGTGTATTTATAAATCCATGCATGTACGTATATCATAATTATGCCCATTCAGATGGTAATGTTTATTCGTTTATTTGTTTGTTTGTTTGTTTGTTTGTTTGTTTTTGATTGTTTGTTTGTACGTACGTGCCTGCGTGCGTGACTGCGTGTGTGAGTCTATTAGGTATTTTTAAAGAAAAAAAAAACAAGAACAAATACTAAAAATAGCAAATTTTTCGTTAAAATGTTTAATAGACAGACATGCATACGTAAATATACAAATGAATATACATTATCATCCAAATACTGCATAGACAAACAAGAATTATGTTTCATATACACACATAGGGATGTGCATTTCGGTGCAGTGGATATCGACACGGAACGACAAATTGGGGTACCGAGTTCGAATTCCAGTTGAATTCCTTGCATTCATTTACACACAATTACCCTTGGGAAATCTCATGGCCAACGGGCTTCTCTCTGACAAACAGTACGGGTTTCGCTTCACCAGGTCTACTGCTAATATGCTAACGACCATTACCGAGTACATATACCGGGCACTCGACAAGAATGGTGAAGCCCGAACCGTTGCCTTGGATATCTCCAAAGCATTCGACAGGGTCTGGCATGCTGGCCTCTTGTGCAAACTGCGGAGCTATGGGATAACTGGACATCTGTTTGACCTCATCCAGTCTTTCCTCTCTAACCGCACACTGAAGGTGGTATTAAATGGGCATGCCTCCCAAAACTACCATACGGACGCGGGCGTTCCTCAAGGTTCCATCCTAGGTCCCACGCTCTTTCTGATCTACATTAATGATCTCCCCGACACCATTAGATCCCAAGTTGGCATGTATGCCGACGACACAACAATCTACTCTCGCATCGATCAGAAACCAGGTCTGGACGACAAAGTGAACCTCGCTGCCGTACTTGAAAGGGACCTCCAATCCGTAGTGGCCTGGGGTAGGAAATGGCTGGTAAATTTCAATGCCTCTAAAACAAAGCTGTTATCAACTAACCACCATAGACAATCGCATCTACCTCCCATTAGCATGGGACAGGCTAGCCTCCCAGAGAGTAAAATACTACGCCTCCTTGGCCTTACACTTTCGGCGGACCTCAAATGGAATGACTATATTGAATCCATTGCCAAATCTGCTGCTATGAAAGTCGGCTCCCTGTGCAGGGTCCGGAAGTTTTTCCCACCTGAATCTATTCTGCACATATACAAATCTACCATCCGCCCGTGTATTGAATATTGCTGCCATATCTGGTCGGGTGCCCCTGCTGCTCTCCTTGGGCTTCTTGACAAAACACAAAGGAGGATCTGTAACGTGGTTGATACTGACTTGGCAGACCGGCTGCAGCCGCTCTCTCACCGGCGTGATGTGGCTTCCCTGTGCCTCTTCTACAAGTATTTTCATGGCTTCTGCTCGGATGAGCTTAGATCACTGGTGCCGCCTAAGCACGAATTTACACGAGATACTAGATTGGCAACTAGGTCCCACCCTTTTACAGTTAAACAAATAAGATGTAACCGTAAATTCTACTCCAACAGCTTCTTTTCTCGCGCTTCCCGCCTGTGGAACTCCCTTCCACAAGTCTGCTTTCCCGATAGTTACAATCTCCAGGTGTTTAAATGTAGGGTCAATAGACACCTCCTATCACACTAACTCCCAACTATTCTCAGAACACTCTCATCTACCCAACCCTCATTCTCGGTATCCTTACCCGCCTATCACCCACCCTCTGACATTTCCTATATTTAATCATCCTTTCTCCACTCTACGTAGCCCCCTGCGTAGTAGTGGCAGTGACATGCCTTGCTCGGGGTGAAACGCTTATAAAATAAAAAATGTATTAATCCAGTTATGGGTGAAATAATAGAACAGATTGGGTTCTATAGCCTTGGCTGGCAATCGGTCTACCGCAGAAATCAATGGCATCCTCCTGCGGGATAATCTTCTGCCCAATCAGTCATGTCACTTTCGAGACATGATCACCCAAAGCGTGTATCACGTATGGCACTTAACTGACTGATACACACATTAATAATATACACAGACACTGCTGACAAGAGAGATGTACGTGGGGTTTGTTGGTCAATGAAATAAAAACAAACGAAAAAAAAAATGATTTTTTTCGGATCCATATTTATTTTCTCATCAAACTTTAATAAAAGCGACGAAACATATTAGTTTTATAAATGTTTCCTATTTGTTCGTCAACCAATCTCGGATTTAAATACATATTTGTTCTATAACTGATCCCTTTTCATACTAAGTTGAACGTATCTGAAAACTTACATTAAGTATTTTTAATCATTGATTATTAACGATTTTAACTTCATATATGTTTTTTTTATCAGCAAGCTCTAAGTTGATATAATCTCCAGCAACTAAACTCTTAACGTATGTACTGCGATAAAAACAAACTTCTCGGAAAATTAATACAGAAAAGTTTCACCGATTATTTCAGATAGCTTGCAGTTATTGCTACTAGACAGTCAACAAATAATTGTCCTCGTCTCTCTGAAGATTGATTTTACATGTTTAGAGTCACACTTCTGGGCAATGTCTCAGATGTCTGTAAAATGAAATGTGTGATACACAGACACGGTTAGATATATCCACTAAATCGCTAAAAACAGCATAGTATGAATAAAAAAGGTAACTTGATAAAAACGAACTTTTTCCATCAAAATGTTTATATTATTATTAAGAAAAAAAATCAAAGTAATTTTTAATTATTTTATAAATTTTTTAATCCCTTCTAACATGACAAAAATTAATTAGAAAATTCTTGCAAAAATCAAATAAGTATCGGATTTTAATGAAACTTTCAGTACTTATTCACAAATAAATGAAATTATTTTTGAAATAATTATTTAAAAAAAATCTTGGTAAAAATATTTTTTAACTCTGTTACCAACTTCTACGTAAATCCATGAAATTTTAATGAATTTTACTTTGTTGCGGTCTATGGTTTTATTCGTTAAACGCAAAACTCATTAGGAAATATAAATCATCTATTCTTTTTTTAAATTTGGCTTCTGTATCCGAAAATCTACTCCGAAGAGTAAAATAAAAAAGGTAATAAAATTCTGATATTATTGAAATTTCATAAGCTTTTAATTGCTCGAATAAATAATAAAAATTAAAGTCATTATAGTCTGAAGAAAAATTATTTTCGATTACTAATGAAAATTTAAAAGAATTGTTTTCATTATTTTTATTATAATAATTTATAAAGTTTCAAAATATTTTTATTATTTTTAAATATTTTTAAAATCTTCAAAGAACTGTTGCGGTTACATTTTTAGTTAAGAATTGATGATTATATTGCCTATCGAAAATTGAAGTTTAATAAAAATCGTTTTGCCTCCATAATTTTAGAATAATTAAAAAATTTTTTGGGTGCATTTGAATTTTTTGTGTGCATTTGAATTTTTTGTGTGGTAATTTCTGTACAAATTAGAAGATTAGAGTTTTCTACCTTACCCGAAAAAATATTTGTACAATTTTGTTACTTGTGAACGTCATACATATTTTATCTTATCTCTAATCAGACACCTGTCAACAAGTTATATCTGGATAGGTCAACAAATTCAAATCTGTGATTAAGAAATAGCTTTATTCTAAATAATAAATAATACTTGTGTAAATTAGATTAATGTATCATAAAATTTGCTAATTTTCCAAAAAAAATAATGTGTCACAGAGATATATTTTATTTTTGCAAGATTTTTAAAACCGAGAATTAACTTTTGTTTATAAATGAATCAATTGCTCAAAAATGGCGGCAAAATTCAAAAATTAAAACAAAAATATCAAACGTTTATATTTCATTGAATGTAATTTCTGTTTCAAATAAAGAAGAGTGTATTTTGCTTACTGGAAATAATATATTTAATCATTTAACCTTCAAGTAAAACTAAAATAAAAGTTTCAAGGAAACTTTTTCATTTTTAAACATTCAATTTAAAAGTAACTATGCAGTTTTTTCGGGCGATTTAGTGTAGATACCTAATATATTGCATGAACCGGCCTGTCCTAATGGTATTGATAAATTGCTAATGGTTTTCCACTGTTTGTATTTTCTCTTTGTTCTCTATCTTTCTGATGAGCAAGGGGGTTTCATAAACCAACTGCGCACTGCAGACATATTGCTCCCAAGTAAGTTTGATATAGAACGATATGTGCTTTTGTTTACAAATGTCCTTAAATTAAAATTGTGTGTGCATATGTTTTCTCCTTCCGTTTCAAAGATCTGCAGCGAGAATGTCCTTCGAAATTTTCTTTCGTCTATTATCTGAACATGGGCCTAACCAACGGAGATATGACTAATTCAAAAGTGATTACATGCAAGGAAACTGATATTTAATGAAGTTGCCAGTTGAGGGTTTATAACCGGTGACAGTCAGTCTCGCGTGATTTTACTGCACCACACACTGGGGCAGGTTTATTTTAGAACCGTGATATTGCACTCAATTTAAAAGTTAGTGGTTAACATGATAAATAAAGATTGAAAACATTTATGTCTTCATTCTTACAGTTTATTTTAAAAAAAAAGAAATTACTAGCAATACATTTAACTATCGACAAAAAAACTTTTTTATATAACTACGTCTATAGAACTTGATCTAAAAACAGTTTTCTGACAAAGAATACATATTTTATGCATACTAACCTATTTTAAAAACATTGTCGTCATTAAATAACTTACTGAGGTTGCTATGCTGTAAAAAAAATAAATCAAACCAAACGAATCAAAAAAACAATGTAAATTAAAATCATTTTGTTATTAAATTTGTGCCCAGCATTATAATGGTGTTATATACACTCATGTCTGTGTTTTTATTTTTATTGAATAGGGTCTCGCTAACGAACCATCATTGCGTTGCCTTTTTATGATGTTTTTTTTTTACAATTTACTTGAGAGGAATTGTTGCCCCTTGATTCCTATCGAAATTCACTTGATATTTTTCTTCTGTTCAGGCCATGGACGATCATAGCTCTTCAAAACATTCTGTCTCTTCGGGCCTTTAGCTAAGATCTTGGCCCTACCCTTTCAAACAAACACGTTAGAAAAGTGACTCACTGCTTTCTTATATCTCTCCTGCTGTCAATATGCTCTGTGGTTAAATTTTCCAATCAATTTTTCTCATCATTTTTTAATTATTTCACCTTAAGCATGTATGCACTAGTGCACAGAGAGTTACAGTGAGAGATAAACAGGGCAGAGAATTTCGCAAAAAGGATTAAAGATGGAAGCAATTCAAGGATAGAAGATGGCAATTGACGTTTTAAAACTACTAGAGATTGTAGCTATCAGGGAAGCAAGCAAACAAAAAGTAGATCCACAGGCGGGAAAAAAGAAAGGAAAAAGCTGTTGAATAGATTCAACGGTAAAAGGGTGAGACATAGACGCTAATCTAGTAGCACGTGTAAATTCATAGCAACAACAACAACAAAAAATCTCATCATAGTAGTTACCGTGATAATATTTGTAGACTATTTGTAAGCAAAGAGAAGCTACATCTAATGAACGTAATTGAAATCAAAGATGCCAAGTCAGGATCGATTACATTGCAGATCCTTCTTTAGATCTTGTTGGTAAACATAAGTTGAATATTTAGGGCAACTGAGTAGATATGGCAATAGAATTCAATGCCTGGTCGAATAGTAGATTTATAAATGTGCAAGATGGACTCTAGTGTGAAAATCTTTCTGGCTCGACACAGCTATAGAGTCGATGTCGTCGTTCCGCTTCAGGTTGGCTGGGAGAGTGCAGCCAAGGAGGTGCAACATGTTTCTCTCCAGGAGACTAGAGCCATTCATCCTGGTGGTAAGTAAGATAGTTTCTCTATGGTGGTTAAAGCAAAGAATTTCAGGTGTCTTTTTATGATTTTGAATAGAAGTGTTCTTTCAGTTTCTTTGTTGCTTACGGGCTCCGTCAGTCCATTATTATTTTCAAATTAATCGAATGAAATCCAGAACGTTCTTTCATGATGAAATAAATTTATTTGTCTTTTAGCGTTATATTACTTAATGGTATGAATAAAATTGTAAAAAAATATGGAAATCTTGCATCAACCTTCTCGAATTCATATAAAATAGTCAAGTGAACGTATTTGTATTATTACTCCTCTGGAAATCCTTCTCAAAACTTAGTCTTGCTTTGGACATTATTTTATTTCATCTAACTCACAATATCTGACAATTTTCTACTCATAGTCGACTGACATTCAGTGGATTAAGATGTAATGCTCTTTATCCTCGGATTTTCAGAACGTTTTAATTTATTTCTTTTTATATCAATATTTCATTATTTCAGACACTAGACATTACGGAACTGAATTTGATTGATTTGATCGATTTGTTTGTTTTTGTTTTTTTGTTTTGCTTTGTTTTTGTTTTTGCTTTTGATTTTTAAGGCTTATCAATCTTTTTCAGGTTAAGGACAGTCTGTAAATATTTTTAGATTTTAAGGAGTTCATAATGATTTTTACTTATACAATTTCTAGTACTGGTGACGAAAAGAAATGATTTCATACATTAACCAATAATCAGTTCTTTTAAGTTTATATAGCGAGTACTGAAATCAGTTAATTTAAATTCATTTATTCACTTTCATATTTAAAGATTGTTAATCACAAAACTTAGTCCAAGACTATCAGGTTCCCAGGTGGTTTTAAGCTTAATTTACACATTAAATTTTAAATTATCCTTACTATATGACAGTAGCTCCGACAAAGTTTGACAACACAAATATCATAGGATCATCCACATGCAAAAGAAGGCTAAAGGTAACGGAGGCATTATAAATAAAATAACAAAACCACAACTCTCAATATTATTGACAACGAACACGCTAACAATGTGATTAACGTGTTCGGAACATAAAACATACACACTACACTACAAGCATACATAACACTGCATACATTCCGATACACGTAAAATAAAAATCATCCTCGATAATAACTAAAATCAGAACCGAAAGCCCATAATACCTTGTCTGTCATTTTTAATGAAACTTGCACACATTTATAAATGGTACTTTGTCTGTGTGTGTGTGTCTCTGAAACAGCTGAACCGATTTTCTTGAAAATTTACACAATTGTACTATAAGCGTCTGCGAGTGTTCTTAGCTCAGTTTTGTGTCGAGGTACTCCCGATAAATATCGAAAATCGATAATCGAAAAAATCGGGTTATAGAAGGAGTGATCCAATTTTAATCAAATTTGATACACTCATAGACAAAGACATAAGAAATGATATTCAGAAGTTTCAAGGTTGCAGTTCTTACAATAGTGCAGAAAATTTGATATCGATACCAGGAAATCAAAATTTGACTTACATCCATTCCATTCGTTTTTCTTTCAGTCTACGGTTGCGCTTTAACTAAAAACAACTATTGCTTTTTAGACTTTCATGCCAACGTCCAAAGAGTCTGAGCTCCAGGACCATGGATTAGATTTAAAGCTTCCATTACACCCGAGCAAAGCCGGGCTCTACTGCTAGTATATATATATATATATATATATATATATATATATATATATATATATTCAGAACAATGAGGTAACTGTTGTGTTGTAGCCCGTACCATTTGACATCCAGACGCCCGGATGTATAAAAAAACAATGTGCGCTTAGCACGGGGATGGTGTTGTCATTATCACGAACTTCAGGAAGTCACACTTACTACTGCAAGAGACTGTAAGTATTGTATATACATCTTGATTGTACCACTCTGTTAATAAAGGAGTTTAGCTACATTTTTCGGTGTATCTCTTCATTCCACAATACAACAGCAACACTGCTTGAATACGAGAAATTTCCGTGCCGCAACTTAAACTATGTTAATTTTAAATAAAAAAAGCAAATTTAATTATATGCATGTACTCTTCAGTAATGAATTGAGTTCTCTCGGTGACTGGTGTATTTGTATACACCGCATATATATAACACGCTAAAATTTCCCTTCTCTCGTTCATGCGCCTAAGGACTTCGACTGACACCAAATCGTTCGTGTTTCGATCCTGGCTGGAAGCAACTCGAAGTCTAGCTACACTTTTAAGCTGTGATACAGTGAAACAGGCTTGTTTGTGGATGACTAATATATATATATATATTTATATATATATGTGTGTGTATGTGTGTGTGTGTGTGTGTATATATATATATATATATATATATATATATATATATATATATAGTTAGCTTTTAAAATGTGTCTCTGGCCAAAGTGTGTCCTTTAGATCTTAGTGTCACATCTTCCATCCAGTGTCAGAAGACTTCCTAGGTATTTACATTTCTTTGCCTGTCTTATTTTAGTTTCTCCGACCTGTAGATGGCATTTTGGAGACTTCTTTTTGCTGATGACTATGCGTTCAGTTTTTGTAAGTTTTTCTATCTTTATTTTTTTCTTATCGTTTTCTCTTGCTACCTCTGTGGAAGGTCCTGCAATCCAAAATAACACCAAAGTGAAGCTAAATCCAAATTCTTTTAATTGCTGTTGTTCAGGCATAAAGTACCATATCAGCCATATTGTTATGCGTGAATAAAAAGCAAGAGTATCACTTTCATTGGTAGATAAGTAACCAGACTATACTGTGTTGTCGTAATTATTACTTGACCAAGTTGTGAAATTAACTTAACAGGATTAACATCTTCGATTACCTCAAGTAAATACATTAAGATTAATTATTGTAATTACTGTAATATACATTTCTTTCTCGCTGATAAAATAATATCCCAAAATACAATTATATCAGGATAAAAAAACATTTACACACGCAAGCGTCGTCTTTCCAAAAACATTTTTAAAAATGCAAAAATACGAACAAGAACATAACCGTCATCATGGTGGCTAGAGAGCGCAACATATGTAACCTGTGCATAAAAGAGTCCCTAATAATAGCTAAATTACACCCGCCATTTAACAATCGGCAAGAGTTAAACCAAGATTACATAACAGAATAGACAACGCTAACACGCACATGACACACACTCACCACAACAACAAAGCCCATACACACGGGCAAGATAGTAACAGTAACCACGCACACACATTTCTCCCTCCCGGCAGAGTAGCGGAGGCGCTTATAACAAACCGCAAACCAGGAAAGAACACACACACACACACACACACACACACATACATACATATATATATATATATATATATATATATATATATATATATTGTGTGTATTTTGGCAGCATTTGTTCATTAATGCAGGTTTCATTGAATAATATAGACAAGTTTTGTCTATTAATTTTGTGTAGGATCCGTTCATACCGTCTGATATACTTGATGGTGATGTCGTTGAAAGACAACAAAAAATCACAGTATTTGTTGAATTTTTTATCGGGTCTAAGCTTTCGGCTCACATAAGCCATTATCAAAGAGTAAATATTAACACACAGTAAACATAGAGCATTTAAGCTATTAATATTAGTATTTATGAGTTTTTTTAGGATGTTTTCATCTAGTTGGTAGTTGAAGTGCATCTGGCTACGGTATAAGAGAGTGATATGTTTAGGATTGGTTGGGTTAGTATCATGTGTTGTTTTTTTCATGTTAAGCCTTTTAAGAAAATAATGTATTTGTTCATCAACTATGTAGTTGGGAAAATTATTATTGATGAGTGTCTGTTTTATGTTTTTTAGTTCACTGTAGAAGATCTGATTTGTAGATGAATTGACTTTTGCACGATATAATAGATTTTTTATAATGGCTATTTTGTAATAGTGGGGGCATTCACTAATATAATTGAGTGTGGAGGGATTTTTATTAGTGGGTTTTTGATACGGTGAGATAGTAAATTTATTGTTGTCAGTGTTAATTAATATATCAAGAAAAGGAATTTTGTTATCTTTGCTAAGTTCATAAGTACATTTTAAAACTGAGTTATTTTGAAACTGTTTTTGAAGTTGTAAGATTTCATCAGTATTTTTAATTGATAGTAGGATACCATCAACATATCGTAGATATATTGATGGTTTTGTAAATTTTGCAAAGGTAGTATTTTCAAGGTTAGACATGTAGAAATTACTAAAAATCGGACCAAGCACTGAACCCATGGAGACAAAATCACTGCAAAATCTGAAGTTGAACACCGTGCTAAAATTGTCAAAAAACTTAATTCACTATACAATGTCACGATCACTCTTTTTCGATTTTTAGTAATAAAAAAAAATAAGGGAGATTTAATTACAATACCACACGCACATAGACATGCACAACGAGCAAACACCACCAGATAAACAATAAAGGCCCCAGCTAGAATACACACACACACACACACACACACACACACACACACACACACACACACACACACACACACGTACAACAGCTAGAATACACGCACATACACACGCACACACACTCACGCGCACACACACGCGCGCGCACACACACACACACACACACCTACAGCATCAGTGGACAAAGCTCGCCAGCCATTCATAGAAGTTCAGACAGTCAAAGGCTTCTCTGCCATTCTGAAGATGAGATTTTAATCTCGAAATATTGATGTAATAAATAGGTAAAACAAACACTTCCTTACCTTCCTTTATTTCCTTGAACGCAATGTGACAGCCTTCAAAACATAACCCATACAATTATATCAGTGTCTAAATAAAAGGAAGCAGAAGTCAATTTGATCAGCTTTAACAGAAGCATTAAACTAAGTGCTTACAACACTTGATTCTGACACACAACAGTTTTCATAAAAACCTATCTTTATTAAAATATTTATTCAAATCAACATGGATATATGATTTTAATAAAACAGTTTTATTTAACTACAAGTATTCGAACATTTTTCAAATGAAAGCTGTTCAATTTGCAGTTCATTTATTATCACCTTATTCTTTTGCATATTTTCTTTGATCAATTATTATACTCATAAAAAATCTTTAGACTAGGCTTTAGACTCATTTCGTTTCATCTACTGAGTTGATCACCTCCAGTTTCGTTCTTATTTCTAACGACATATCCTATCTAAAATTAACTCTTACCCATCGCCCGTGCTGTTGAGACAAAAGCGACGCTCTTAAAACATTTAAAACTAAATTTATAGATTATTAATCTTTCTTCTCGTGTGTGCTATGTCCTTTTTTAACATCTCTCCCAGACACTGATCTGTCAGTCAATCGCTAAACCACATCAGGTAGGTCATGCGGGGCTTTGCTTTGGCCCTCTTATCATCAATTTGTTCTGTGAGTATCAAATTTTCCAAGTCCTTTTGTCTTTGCTACAAATGTTTCTTTTTGGTGCTAATGCTTGAATTAGGATGTTATTTAGTATTCCTCTTTGTTAGAGGTAATTGATTGCATGAAAAATTTTACAAAAGGTGAATCATTTTTAGCTAAGTTTTTTTTAACTGGCATACACAACGACTTCAGCAGCAATCTTTCCGAGAAATATTGCATGGAAATTTTTTTTCAGTTAACAATTGCTAACTTGGGAATGGTTCAGGTTTGAGAACAATGAACATGACTTTCACAGGATAGGTCTGATTCATGATTATATTGATATTTATATGTATATATGTTTTCAATAGTTCTTTGCAATTTACTCGTCTGTTGGAACAGTCAGTTATTATTATATTCAAGATTAAAGCGAATTTCTTTATTCGATCTCAAAGTATCACTTCCGTTTCTCTATGCTTTTTTTCTTAGTCGCTCTTAACCGGTTGTTCTTTTTTTATTTCGTTTCTTATCGCTATTTTCTCGCCCCTTGAATATTACTATTCTGTCATCTTGAAACAATTATTGATTCCTCTTGATTGTGCTTTTCTTTTTATTTTTTATTGTTTTTATTTCAATTTTCCTTTATATCTTATTATTCTTTATTCCCGTTTATTTTTCAATATGTTATATATTGTTATATGTTATATATTGTTATATGTTATATATTGTTATATGTTATATACTGCTAAATGTTATATATTGTTATATGTTATATATTGTTATATGTTATATACTGCTAAATGTTATATATTGTTATATGTTATATATTGTTATATGTTATATACTGCTAAATGTTATATATTGTTATATGTTATATATTGTTATATGTTATATATTGTTATATGTTATATACTGCTAAATGTTATATATTGTTATATTTTATATATTGTTATATGTTATATATTGTTATATGTTATATACTGCTAAATGTTATATATTGTTATATGTTATATATTGTTATATGTTATATATTGTTATATGTTATATATTGTTATATGTTATATACTGCTAAATGTTATATATTGTTATATGTTATATATTGTTATATGTTATATATTGTTATATGTTATATACTGCTAAATGTTATATTTATCTCAGTTCTGCATTCTTTCTTATTTGTTCCTTTTGTTTTTAGTCTTATATATTTTCATTCTTTATTACATTTTTATTCCATTTTATTTTGTTTTCTTTGTATTTGACTTATTTTTATTATTCTTTTCCTGTGTTATTTTCGTCAACCAACATTTTAAAATATGTATTTATTCTTCATTCCCATTCATCTTGCCAGCAAAGTTAAGCAACGTTTAGGCTGGTCATTACTTCGATGGTTGACCGCTCGGGAATTCACTTCCAAATACCCTTACAAAAAGTGTGAATCCACCACTTTACCTCCCAACTATGGTTTAAATAGTAAGGGCTGTGACAGAAAATCATTATTACATAAAAAATTCTTATAGTCAAAAACTATGTTTTGATTCTAAATAACGTAAATAATTGATTAGCAGTGAATTAGATTATTCTTCATTCTTTAATATCTTTTCATTCCTTTTTATTAATTGTTCTTTTTAATTTCCGTTCGTTTTTTAGTATCCTGCCTTCTCGCCACCCGATTTATATTTCTAATTGTTGCTAACTATTTAAGCTTTATTTATCTTCTTTCGTATTCTCTTGTCATTCCTCTTTTCTTCATTGTGTATTATTCTTTCTATTTTTATTCCTTTTCATCTCATTTGATGCTAAATTAATTTCTTATCTTATACTAATTCTCTGTTACTCTTTATTCATTTATCAAAATTAATCATTATTCCTCACGATTATCTGTTATTCTTTATAATCTATTTTTTATTCCCGTTTTATTCGTATTTATTCCTTTACTCCCGTTTTATTTCAATATATTCTTTTATTCCTCGTTTTACTTCCCAATCTTAGTCTTATCTTTATTCTCTATTCCGCTGATAAAGTTCTTTCATCTATTATCAACGTCTCTTTATTCGATATTCGTCGCTTTGACTTTTAAATTCTCTAACAGATTGTTCAATTTTACATTTCTGTTATCTCTATTTCTGTCTCTTTTCTTATTTATTTATTTATTTATTTATTTAAAGTAATTCACCCATATTCCTTTTTTTTTCTTTTACGGCTCTTAAAATGCATTTTCTTTATCAGCTCGGATTCTCGTGATTAACATTAAAATAGATTTTCTCTTTCAAATTTCCGTTCGCTCTTTTCCAATAACCTTTTCATTTCAATTCATTGTTCCTTAAATGGAAAAATTTTGCCATTTCAGATCGTCCGACTTTCCAAAGCCTTTTTGAACTTGCGAAACTCAACTTTGTCAATATAATCATAATTTTAAAATTCATTGTAATTGATTTTTACTAACATTTACTAAGTTTACCATAGTATGACACTAGTTCACAAGCGCAGTTATCTGTTCATTAAGAATTTTTCACTTTTCATCTTCAATCAGCATGGCTAATGCTAACCACTCAAAGTGGGACTCATTGCGACGTCTTGGATTAACGTTTTCCATTGACATTAATTGAAAAGATTATTTTGAATCAGTTGTTAAGTCTGCAGCTAAGAAATTTGGTTCATTATGTCGAGCTAGACAATTTGTCCCCTAAGATTTTATCTTACATATTTATAAGTTTACCATTTTTCCTTACTTCGAATATTGCTGCCATATCTGGTCTAGCGCTCTTGTTAAATATTCAGAAAGTCTTGATTTTAACCCAATGAATAACCTGCAACTTGACCTATACATACAGGCTTTAGTTACTTTTCCACCGCCGAAACGTAGTTTTTTGTTAGTTTTCTATTAATATTTATGCTAATTGTTTCCTCTATGGTAGCTAGACTTTATACATTTAATCACAGTACTAGATTATCGGGCAGGCCTCATCGTTGTACAGACAAAATGGCTAGATGTAACCGTAAATTTATTCTAGCAGTTTATTCTATCGCACTACGCCATTGTCGAACTCTTTTTCGGCTTTTTACTTCAAGATCAATATTAATAGTTTACATAATTTCTGAAAGACATCTTTCATTCTCTGTTTCAATGCGATTTCGCATTGATGTTTTTTAAATTTATTCATCCTGTCTAGTATCATAAAAACCATAATCTGATGTCTAACCGTATTACTATATATGTAGTTCTTTAGATTATTATTTTTTTAATTTCATTTTTTCTTATGTCTTGATAGTAGGTACATAAACATGTTTCATTTCATTCATTTATTCAACTTTATAAAGTTATAAAATTTCTTGCCGTGTGTTGTCCTTTTAATAATGCTATATTGTTTTATTTTTTGCAATAATTATGTCGTCGAGTAGTGAATAATCTATATATATATATATATATATATATATATATATATATGCTCTCAATAATAAAGACCGTTGTATATATATATATATATATATATATATATATATATATATATATACGTGTGTATGTATGTGTTTCTCTCCTGTCATGGTCAGAGTTTTAGATTATTTTTTTCTATGTCTTAATGTAGGATCCTTGTAAGTTGGTACATAAACACATATGTTGCTGTCATTTTAGACGGCATATCGATATAAATATTTTGCCCTCATTTTTTACGACACTCGTTTATGATTAACATCCTAGAAAGTTAAATCGTTGTCTCTGCTTTATGTCATTGTTTTCAATTTTTAGTTGACCTCTTGGGGTGTCCCTATTGCTAGACCATAAAAAAGCAAGGATATGTCTTCTTCTCATATTTATTTAACCTATACAGAGATACGATCCTAAGAGAATTAGTCTTATCAGGATTTATATATTAAATACGCAAATAAGATACGCAAATAACACAGTATTGATAGCAGACACTAAATGAAACTTGCGTGAATTCTCAGACGAGAACATAATGAAAAGAAGGAAGAAGGAAAGAAAGACTAATAATCGAATAGAATATATGATAGTTAGCATAAGGGACAATATGAGATACCAGCTACGAAATGAAGATTGAAGAATCAAGCAAGTACGTACGATGGAAAAATGTGACACAGAAATAAGAAGCATTGCAATAGTGAAATATACTTCGAAAACCTCAAGAAAGTATCAAGAAATATGAAAACTTTGTCAGAAATAAAGAAAAGTATTCTCTTCTTTAACAGGGTCCTGGCCATGACTGTAAACAGCATCCGGCAGCAAGGCCTCTGATTGGGAGGTTGTGACCATGAAACCACTTCTTAATTGCTGTTATATCCACGTCCACCCAGACTGGTAGCACCTGTTAGGGTCCCAGCTATGGACAAATAGTTAACCCCTAAACTGGCGTCAAAGCACTATGAAAGTATGAAAATACACATTTATAGATATATATACATTTTTGAAGGAAAATATTACCAACAATACATTTTTGAAGAAGACAATTGTTCCCAGCAAAACATTTTTTAATACAAAACAAAACATTTGAGTTTTTTAAAATAAAAAATGTTTTAAAAAATTCATTAAAATCTATCTAAATGAACCTTCTCACTATAACCGAACATTAAAAAAATTCTTAAAACCCCACCTTTTTGGCATTAAATAATCCACAGGGGTTGATGTGCCGTTAAACAAAATTCAATTTCAAACTCAAATTCTTCTATAGCAGTGAATACTGGACAACTTTCTTACAGCTGAAGAGAAAACATGTAGCAATAAAGATGTGGGTCAATAGAAAAATACTAAGGTTACCACTGTAGGAACATTGGAAGAACAAGAAAATTTCAATATCTCGGACACATGATAAGGAAAAGAAACTTGAAGAATTAACATTCACAGGACATGCCAAGCCAGAGGAAAACAAAAAATAATCTGTCCCCATGTGCTTGTATAAACAGATGGCAGCACGTGAGCAGAGATGAAAAATAAGAGATTATTACTTTGTGTTACAAGAGATAGGAAGTTGTGAAAAACAAAGACAGCGTAAGTCCAATACGGATCCCGGCATTTAAACGACGATGAATATCAGGACCATATTAGACACTGTATGCTGTACTAATTAAAAGGTGTTTCTTAAGCAACGGAAGGGGCAAAGGTATTCGTCCTGTTGAGGGAAATGAAGCTTCATGTTGCCGGACGACCAATTTTCATCTGGAACAATTTTTTTTATTTCAGAGATTCAACTTCGCCAGCTCTTGGCAATATTAAGCTTTTACAGACCTCACTTGG
This sequence comes from Ascarosepion bandense, assembly GCA_037127315.1. Lineage (NCBI taxonomy): Eukaryota > Metazoa > Mollusca > Cephalopoda > Sepiida > Sepiidae > Ascarosepion > Ascarosepion bandense. The sequence continues at coordinate 2,969,923 of JBBBDQ010000385.1, read as the reverse complement.
CAAAAAAACCTACTCGATCTGTCACGGAACATATCTATAAATGTCATTCTTTGGTTATAAAACATCTCTATGAAATGGAAAACGTGTCAAGATCTTGTCAGTGGTTTCTGACTGTTGCCATCTGGTCGTCATTAAAGAGTAGACTTATTACTGAATCTATCTTGGATAGAATCATTATCAGTGATAAAAAAATAGGTTCTTTTTAATCCGATCTAACAAAAACGACATTGGTCACTTGTCATCAGTTAGTGTATTTTGTTTAGTTAGCGTATTTTGCACCACAATGATCACCACTTTATTCCATCTAAAAATCGTGGTTCATGGTGAATTTCAAGACAGAGTAGTGCAGTTCCTAACCTGTTCCTTTTGCTCCGGGGATGTTAAAGTTACCTCGTCCTCGCTCCCAAAGGTTAAAGAGCCAGGACCTTCAAGTAGAAAGCGGTTTGAATTCAGAGTTGTCCTCCGCCTAGACTGTTAGCCGACTAAGGATATAGAGTATACTATGTTCTGTTATTTACCCATAGCTGTAGAAAAAGTTGTATTCATAACTTTCTCAAAGGTATTAGCACGTAGGTAAATGTAACGAATTCAACTGGCATTCGAACTTGGCTGTCAAATTATCACGAGCCGAGATGATATTCACTACTTTTGTTAAAATATTAATAAAAGTTTCCTACTAGTTCTTTATTTAGTCACCCTGTCGGATTTCATATTTGATCTACATTTTACACACACACACACACACACACACACACACACACACACACACACACACACACACACATATATATATATATATATATATATATATATATATATATATATATATGCAAGTTTTGTTAAAAATGATATATAAGTTGCTATAGTTCAATTTTTTAAATAACTTTTCATGTGATCTTATAATTTATTTTTTTCACAGCACGTAGATTGTTTTATATAATTTATGTTCTGAAAAAAAATAATATAAGATCACAGGAAAAATTTTATAAAAAAACTTAGCCATAGCATCTCATTTGTTCTTTTTAACGAAACTTGCATAAATGAGGGATTGCTACCTAAATACACAATATATATATATATATATATATATATATATATATATATATATATAAACAAGTTATGTTAAGTCATAGAGACAACATTGTCTTATATATTTTCTTTTGAATTTTTTCATATTTTCTGATTATACTTTTTTTATTTCCGAATTATATTTGTATAAAGATTGTCCAAAAGTTGTCCTAGTACTTACGAACGTCATCGTTCATCATGATGGATAAAGTTCTTAATGCCATATTTTATGAGAGTATATTTGTTTTTGTTTTGAAATTTTTTAAACAAAGAAATATAATCACCTGCGTTTTTCCACTGGTTGACTTGCGCAGCAATTCTCAGTAAGTCACAAATGTTTTTTTTTTATATATATATTTGATGGCTTATCTTACCTACTTCAGTTTATATTGGGTTTATGAGCCTGTACGAGGTGCTGTTAAGAAAATTATTTTGTGGTTTCCTATTGTTGTAATTTTCCCTGATATTTTATATATATATATATATATATATATATATATATATATATATATATATATACCGTCGCGGTTACTGGTTGAGATTATATTGATTGTTTATTTGTTGTTTCCTTATGTCTTATCGCAAGATACTCAATAATAGGTACATCAATATATATGTTGCTGTTTTTTAAAATCATGTCGATATAAATATTTTAGTTTCATTTTTGACGGCAAGGGTACAATATATATATATATATATATATATATATATATATATATATATATATAAACAACTTTATAAATTTCGGTTAGCTTGAGGAAAAATCTACAAATTTTATTCACCACAAGAAAATATTTGTTCATTGATTGATATTTGTTTCCGAGTGTTCACATGGCATATTTACAACACGTCGAATTAACCTCGTTCCACTGTTTATATATCATCATTATTATTTAGAATGGTTATTGTTTACCGAGCACCTCGGCTTGATGTAATGATTAACAAGTCTGTCTCGCTAGATAAATTCCAACTAAATAGTGAGTTCGATCGTAATTGACCTTGTGCCACATCTAAGCTACGCTTAGAAAATCATAAGAAACAGACTTCCACCCGAAGTCTACCTTGTCAAACTATCTGGTTTTGAGAGTAGAGGAACAGAGGCGACCTTGTTGAAGAGCAGAGTCTCGTCTGGAGAAAAATAGACTGATGCCTTGCCCTTGCATTATGTAAGGGCTGCAGTAGTTTTTTTTTTCAAGCTTAAGAGTTCCATATTCACACTAAATTAAAAGTTCGGTATTCCCAGATAATGCCATGCCGAAGGGCAGAGTCTTGTCTGGGGAAAAAACAGACTGGAGCCTGGTCCCTGCTTTATGCAAGGTCTTTATGCAAGAATTTTTTTGCCCAGGCTTAAAGGTTCGGAATTCTCACATTAAAGGCCGACATTGTGTCACATCCGACCTCAGTGGAGAGGTTTCTCGTAAATACCCAGCTATCGCTCGCCTCGTTTTCAATAAATCGGCATTACCCGGACCAGGGATTGAATTAAAACATACTACGCCATTCATGCCAAGCACCAACGCTTATAATCCGCTAGGCTATTTGTTTAAGCTGTTTGCCTAATATCACGTTTGTCTTTATCATTTCTTTGCTTTTCTTCTGTATCTATTTGGTTATTGTCTATTTGTGTTGCTGAAAGCACATTGTTGTTTAAACTTTGGTTAAATTTCAGTAAAGTTTCTCATAAATGAGTTGCTGATGAAAAACTAAGTAATTTCCAGCGATTTGATATCATCTGCATATTGTACACATGTACGCTTTTTTATTTCAAGTGGATTTTTGAGAATTTTCTTGCAAAATCAATCTTTTCATAATCTTTACGACGAATTTGATTTTCCTGATTGATTCCATATTATCATCATTATTAGTAATAATAATATTGATATGTTATGTTTATAACATACTTTTCTTTTTAACGAATTAAATGTGCGTATGTTTAAATAAAGTGATTATCAGAACACGCTTCGTCACCAAGCATTGATTCAGACTGCTCACAAAATATCAATTAAATTTTATTAGTCCTGGCAATCATTTAGGTTAATACTTTTTCTCTTTCTTTCTTTCTTTCTTTCTTTTCTTTCTTTCTTTATTTATTTATTCATTTATTTCTTCTTTCTATTATATATATATATGGGGGGGGGTGTAGAGAAAGAGAGCGAGAGACACAGCCGAATAAACAAATAACTATACGTGAAAATAAACCAAGCCTGATAACTCTAAATGAAAACAAGATACTCATTCATTAATGAATTAGAGCACTCTGGTTATTGGGCGTGTATAATGATAATATTCACGCTAAAAAGTCTGCCTTCTTCTACCGAGCGCCCATAACCCAGAGGTAGAATCGCCAACTGACTCCAATTCGGTCTGGTTTCAATCCTGGGTTAAAAGCAATCGGAGTCTAACCGTACTGATGAACTGTGATACAGCGAAACAGATCTGTCTGCGGATGACTATATATATATATATAAAGCAAAAGAAACTCAACCAATCACCAGCGGGACCGATCCCCCAAAATTACACCAGATTCCTCATAAATAGGAATTAGATCGTGTTTTAACAATATATATATATATATATATATATATATATATATATATATATATATATATACGGATGCCAACTTTTCTTTCAAATATGAAACGATCAATATAACAGACATGATAGCTTTATTAATTTTTTATTTAGTTTTTCTAATATTCTTACAATTTCTTTCGTAATTTAGGGGTAAGGAAGTGTAAAAAAAACGTCCGTAGATTCTGTTGTTGCAATCGGTTTCGCCAACTTCCTTAGCCATTTTCAAGGGTGTTTGTTGTTGAGCGTTGTTAATTTTTTTTCTATGGTTGTCTATTTGAGACGAAGTTTGTGATGCTTATATAGTCGTAGCAGAAAGACCAGAGAATAGCAACATATCTGGAATTCAGGTTGAAGTTCTTTATATATAGGTGATGATTATGATGATGATGATGATGATGATATTCATCCTTCACGAGTGAACATGACTACTGTTCTGGTGTCCAGTTTTTGTGCTCTTTTCCCCATGCAAGTCTCTTCTTCTTATTGGCAGGTCGAAGCAAAGACTTCCTGCCTGCCTTGTAAAATTTTGCAAAGAAATGATAACAAAAGAACCATTCTATTTTTATTTAGAATTATCCACTTGGCAATAAATACTAAAAATAGTATGAAATACTGGGGTGGCCTAATAATTATGGCCGGTAGTGTATTTCTTTAAAAAATTACTTTGCTTGTGTTTCGATTAGCAAACGAGCAGATATTAAATATTATTTTTCGTGTATGCTCATGTCTGAGTAGGCGCTTCGTTTATTTATTGAACAATATATTTGTTTGTTATTGTCTACCTGCCAAAATATTCGAAAAATCATATTAAAGAAAAGATACGCCAGCCGGAAGGATTCGAACCAGCGTACCCCTAGCAAGAGAAACTGTCTTTGGTTCCGGCATACTTTAGACTAACTCAACCACAATGTGTCTCAACGATAGTTACTTTAAGTGCAATTTTTCAAAGATTCTCGTGACATTCATATCTGCTCAGTTTCGTACGCTAAGATGTAAAACAGCAAATTTGAAATCAGTAATTAGCTATTGTAATGTTTTACCCAATAGCAAATATATTTTGACCCAACGTTTTCGTCTTATTCTAACGTTTTTGCAGTGGTGTATACATTTACACCCTTGTGTACATTAATTAAAACAAAACAAAAATGGCTTCCTAAAATAATTCAGTTTCCCTGATAATGTAGACGCCGTCTCTTGGCATTGTTTTTCTCTTCTGGTCGCATTTCGTTTACATTTTACACTGATGGATCCAGTTTGTTTGTATGCCTTGATGACACACACACACACACACACACACACACACACACACACACACACACACACACATATATATATATATATATATATATATATATATCCTGAGGATCATAATAAAAAATCAAAATTAATAATATATTATAAAAAATACAACGCTACTAATTTAATTATCCGTATTAAATCTTCCTCACAAGATATTACTTAAAACTAACATTATATATAAATTCTGTCTCTTGGGAGAATGTATCTCCGAAAAAAAATAAATATACACATGTTCGATCTACAACAACTACATTATCAAGATGTTTTACATTGCACATATATGTGTGTGTGTGTGTGTGTGTGTGTGTGTGTGTGTGTGTGTGTGTGTGTGTGTGTGTGTGTAGCGTCAGAATTTTTGTACGCTTTCTTGGAGTAATATTCATCGAAGACAGTGGTCGTAGGACAACTAATCGACGGTCGAGACAGTAGAGTATGGTCTGGATAAAAACCTGATGCAATCACGAGTGACAAATTTCATCATACACTAGATGCATGTTTACTGCACACCACTGCAAATGACCTGATCTAAAGAAAAAGAAAAATCGACTACACCCTTTAACTCCAGTGGCTCTAAAACAGATCTGATAAAGAAAGAAATGAAACTAAATCAGTTGTTTCGATTAATTTGAACAAGGGTGTTGATTACTTTTACAGCATACTATTTAGTGATATAGCTGATATAGCTCTGAATATTTCTAAAAGTGAGTTTCTCAAACTCATGTGAGCTGCGTGTCGTCACTGGTTTCAACTAAAGGTTGAATTACCAATCATGCTTAGCAGAAATCTAGATCGTCTAGGGGTGTGCACCGGAACTTGCCTTACTGTCAAGAAGTTCCATGCTATTATGGCAAAAAGAAGAATATATTTCTTCCCAAGTTGTCTATGATTCTACCAAACCAGCATTTTGAATTTAAAGGCCTTCTAATCCTAATCAGTCTTAGTTTTACCATGTACATCAAAAGAGATAATTTCTCACGATCCCTAGCCTCAATTTGATATTTTCGTTATAGTAAACATATATATATATATATATATATACTGTAGGCTCTATAGTAAGATCGTCAACAAACTTTTCATAACCACATTCCTATTATATATATATATATATATATATATATATATATATGCATGTACGTGTAATGTGTCGCGATAATTCGTTCTCTGCGGTTTTTGTTTTGTTCTTTTTTCCAATTTTTGATCACTTCTTAACTTTTTCTAAATTTTGCTTTTTCTCTTTTCTTTTAGCTGTAGCCAATTGTGGCTATTTAAATCATATATTTTCCACACACACACACACACACACACACACACACATATATATATATATATATATATATATATATATATATATATATATAGTAAATAACCTAAAGAGCCAACAAACCTACCAAGGTTTCACCTAACCGGATCTTAAGGAAAGGTTGGCCTGAAGATCCGGTTAGATGAAAATTTCGTAGGTTTGTTGGCTCTTTAGCTTATTTACTTTTTCTGCTCTACTTACGTATTGAGCGCTTTTTTTGTTATAGATTACTCGTTTCGGGGTTTTTTCTTTTGGCCACGTACTTTGACTGATGTTCACGTGCTTAGCTCTTTCTTTTTTTACAACCATTTTTTCTTTCCGCGTATACACTCGGAGGATTTTTCGATGCGAGTATAGTAATAAGTTTACATTTATATATGTATATATATATTATTTTCAGATATTTGCTAGTCGATTTCCGAAAATGATGAACTGTAAAAGTGCTACTACTAATAATAATATGGTTAAAAGTTAAATACTTTGATAAAATCTTTAATTATATGCTTTAATAAAAGTTTTTAACACCTAAATTAATATTATCATGAATTATAATTAGCGTTATAATTATTCACTGCTTACATTGAATATATGCACTTTGATCTGCTAAACGTGACTTTTTTTTATATTTCAACATCAAATCATTATATTTACATTTTATTTTAACATTTTCGTCATTGATTTGTTAGCAGATATTTATTTTTAGATTTTATTAACCCATGTTTTCAGATTGACCTCATAGTTTTTAAGTATCACATGATAAGGTTTTCTCCTTGGATTTTGGTTATACTGCCGATGATCTGGCATAATAAAACATTCAAACATAAAGTTTTGTAATTTGCTTGAAGCATTCTGTATATTAGGTATATGGTTAGGTCTTGAAGGTTGTCACAATGCGCTTAGGAAAATAAAGGAAGGTAAAGAAGTTTTCGGGTATTATCTATTTATTATACATTAATATTTCGAGTAAGTCCGTGCCTTTCAAAGGTACGGACTCACTGGGACAGACACACGCTCCTCTGCCATTCTGAAGATGAGATTTTGATCTCGAAATATTAATGTATAATAAATAGGTAATGCCCAAAAACTTTTTTACCTTCCTTTATTTTACTAAATGCATCGTGACAGCCTTCAAGACCTAACCTTATTCAAACATAATAACAAATAAATAAGCATACAACCGTAACATACTTTGAATATTGCTGCCACATATCGTAATATCGTATGGTCCGTCTTCTATATAAAAAGAGATTCTTAATAAAATCCAATGAAACTGCAATGTTATTGCACTTGACCTTGCATCTCAGTAACAGTCATTTTTTCACCGCCATGATAGAGCTTCACTGTGCATTTTCTGTGAATACTTTCATAATAATTGTTCTGATTAACATTTCTCTATGGTAGTTAGATGTTATGAATTTAAGTGCAATACTTGATTAGCAACAAGGTATCATCAGAATACAGCAAAATAGATTAGATCTAACCGTAAGTTCTATGATAACAGTTTCTTCCTTCTTCTTGTATTCCAACCAGCATTGATCTTCAAAATTTTATGTGCCATGTTAACCTTTATCTAGTATCTTCTTGATTTCTGTTGTTTTATTGTTCTCGTTCCATAATAATGTTTTCTTTTTCTTATTCGTTTACGCTCAGTAATCTCCTGATTCTTCGCAAATTTAATGTCTTTCTTAGATTGAAATGATTAAAAAAAACTCCATCTTGCATGCTTTGTTCAGTATCATTGTTTCGTATCATTCATTTTATCATTCAAGAAAGTGTAATTGATTTTGTTCCTATTTCAATGTTTACACTGTAAAATAATGTTTCAGGGCAGCTTTTGATATTTTGTGGACAGTGTTCATTTGTTGAAGAGGAAGAAAATGAAACTCATTCGGCTTTTCTGATGGTTGAATGACCTCATTTTATTCAGATGCATAATGCTGAACGAACTGGCTGAGATTAATTTTCTTCTGCGACTATGTAAGTTCAATAAAGAATAAGCCCTGTTTGACGTCTGTTTTGCAACGCTGTAAATGTTCATAGGTTATTTGTTTGAATATATAAACACCTACACAATTTATATCATGATGACATTTGTTTCGTTCACACATAATATTGTTTAATGTTCCCGTGCCATTCGGTGACTCAGAACACAGACAACAATGCAACAGGGAGTGTTTGAACCACATAGTGAAGCACACAGAATTATCAACATATATATACACACAGACACAGACATACACTCATGCCAAACCTTACAACGAAGGAAATTATCTGCAGATTATGTTAAGACGAAACGTTAGCCATAATATTTTTTCCAGAACAAACAAAAATTACTAAATGAAAGAACAGAAGTAATGTCCAGATGTAATCACACCTATAATAAATCTTAGGATCATACAAACATGGATGAAAGTGTTTTAAGATCCTTAAGTAACTTCTTCCTGGTTTTTAAAATTTTCGGTTGTTTTAAAATTACGGCCTCGCGTTTGTATAAATCACTGTCGTACGTTTGAAAAACGTTGGATTATCAGTTATTATAAATAGCCTGAGGAAACCTAGGTTGTGGAAATAATTTATTTTCAGTATTTGTCTATATTTCTGAGATGAGTTAGTATTTACACAATTTACATTATTCGGACTATTGTCCTCACCTTGGTTGCCATTTTTACAAGGTTTCGGCTATTGTACACCGCGGCCTTATTCAGGTGCTAGAACAAATAACTTACAGAGTCGGGTTAAAGGGAGATGACTACCAGAAGCGGCTTCACACATGAATGTAGAATGATGTACCACATTTATCGTAAAGGTCGTAAAAATGGCAACGAAGGACAATAGTGCGAATAATGTAAATAGTGTGAACTTATTTCCAAATGAAATATATATATATGTGTGTGTGAGAGAGAGAGAGAAAGAAAGAGAGAGTGTGTGTGTGTCAATAGACTGATAAAAATTCAAATTATTTATTTGGTTACTTGACTCTAGTTTTGCATCGAATTATTCATCGTGTCCAGATTCCTGATGAATCTGTTATATTGAAATTATCTATTAAATAGTAATACGAAATCTATTACATAGTTATCTATTAAGCGCTTCTTGATAAAGGTTTTGATGGCTTGAAAAAAAACGCGTAAAATTATCGTAAATTCTTACGTATTTTCTCAGTTACTCTATTAAACTTATACAAAATAGTAAGAGAGTCAAAAAGTCACCTTAAAATATTCCTCTATTGATGCTTATTTCACCAGACTTATAGATTTCATTTTCATGATTGAGGTATATGTTGTTTAATATATCGACATACTCTGTTTGATGAAATTCATGGTGATATATTTTATATAATTAAAAACTTTAAGATCCAGTATTGGGTTTCACTAGCAAATGTTAAATATTCGTTAGCCAATATTTTTGAGCATCGTGAAATTTTTGACAATGAAAATTTGCGCCTGGTGACAGATATTTTGAGATTTGAGTGAAAGGTATTTTGTTGAAAAAGGTCAGCCAAAGGAAAACATCCTTGCGTTTGGATATTATTTTGTCAAAATTTTCATGTCCTATAATTGGATTTGTACCAGAAGATAGCTGTCAATGACACTAAAGTGACGTTAAGCTGACATTTCGAAAATATTTAGTATTAATTTTTATTTTTATTTTGAAGAGTCTGGACACAACGGTTGAAGCGAACGGTTGAGTAAAATTGGGTCTCCCCGATGGGGGGGAGCTAACACCTCTGACCAAAACAACCTCATAACCCATGACATGTTACCGAAGATGTCTTTGTATAAACAAAGAAAAGAAAATATATAATTATATTTTATTTACATTTGGGTCTGGTCCTACTGTTTTTGATAGAGGTGTTTTTTGCAGATTGTGTTTGTTGTTGCTAACAGTGATGACGAAAGGACAAAGAAGATGAAGAAGAAGATTGCGAAATGATTCTTAGAAACTAATTTTTGTGAATAAGTCGGGTCGAGTGGTCTCCGACAAAGTGATTTATGATTTGAAAAGTTTAATCGTTGTTCGGAATTTGTTGCGAATATATGAAGTTTAATGGCCATCACCAGTACAACATCAACGTAAAACATTCGTCGTTCGTTTCATCAAGCATCGTTGATTCAGCACCCTGGACCCAGAATTGAATTGTAGAATTATCATCATCGTCATCTTAGTGAGAAAGTCCCGAATCAACAGCAATATTGTTACAGAAGAAATATATACCCGAGAAAGTGGTATATAACACAAATGCCTTATGGTAATCTATCTAGGCAGTACTGAGATTTTCCTTTCTACTGAAGCAGTTTTCCAAGATCCGACTATTAATAATTACTGTTTTTGCCCTTTAATTTTTTCACGAGTTTTAATGTTATTTTTTATCAGCAGAAATGTGCCTGTGTTGTCAGTATATATATATAATAAATTTGTAAGTAGTGAGAAGGCATGTAATTGGTCTGTAGTTTTTGGGACATTTGTGTCGCCATTCCTGGGTAGAAAGAAGGTAATTCCTTTGGTCATAGATGTCGGAATTTTAGTAGGATCATTGACATTTTATTGAAGTTCTTTGGCTAGATTTGGGGTGATGTATTTAGATAACATAGCTAAAAGTTAGAAATCTTATTTATTCCTGGAGATTTCCATTTTTGTGCTTTTTTCAATGCACATTCAACATCCTCTACTGTGATTTCCCACCATGTATGTTTTGGCTTATTTTTTGACCCGTTCTATCTCTTGCGTAATCTAATCTGCTTCTCTATGTTAGGGCAAACCCATATTTTCCCCATAATATAATCTCTTCTATAGTTGGGAAATGTCAGTTCAATTTTTTGTTTGTTTATTACTCCGTAAATTGGTTTGAAAGATCTTATTCTGTCTGTAAAATCTTTTTTCATAGAGTCTGAGTCTTTGAGATTTTAGTTGCGATGTTTGATTTATTTGTTCTTTAACTGATTTTTTATTTCTAATTTTCTATTTTCTATTAAGATTTCTGTCTTTTCTAAGCCATGCGTTTGTTCCTAATCACCAGTTTCTCGAATACTAATATTTCATTTCTAAGTTGTTCAATTTTTTTTCTATTTTTACTTTTCCAAGGTGAGAATGCCATTTTTTATGTTGATGTTTAGTTTTTTTTATGTGCTGCTATTGCTGATGCATACATTATTCTGTTAAGGCTAATATATTGGTCTACTTCCAGAGGTAATTTGAGTGCTGCAGTGTAGAGTTTAATAGTTTTGAAGTTATGCTTTGTTGGTTGTAATTTTAGAAATGTTTCTCCTTCTCCGATTTCAGTATATTTTATCTGACTTATAGGACTCATAATCTCTTCCTTGGCTTGTTCTATACTGTTCTTGTTTTCCGTAAAATAATTCGGTTTAATGTCTTGGACTCGTTTTATTGCAGTCTTGTAAGCGACTAAGATCACGCCTTTCTAACACTTTTAAACTTTCGGCATTATCTTCACCGTAATTGGTGTGTATTTCAGTTTCTTCATTATAATCTGTGGTTTGTGTGATGTTAGTACTTTTTATATCCATTTTTAGTTTCAGTTCTTGTTCTGTTAATTCACCTATTCTGATTGCAGTTGATGCTATTGCATTAATTTACCCACCTGTCACTCTGTAATTTCTTACGATGTACCTTCATACATTAGCTAGTTTAATTTTGCCATTAATTTTCCCCTTGACTTCCATCATTTTTTATTCACTTCCTAACAATCCTTGTATCTTGTTCTTCTCCCTTTTACTCTACTCTCATGAAACTCTTTTCTCGTCAGAATTCCCATCCTTCTTTTACCCACTTAACTGCTTCCGTTTTCTATTCGCTCTGATTTTATGTAAACTTTCATTCTCCTTTTATGTAGGCCCCCCCACCCCGTAACCATTTATTCTTTCTCTTTGATCTCCTGATGTAAACTTTCATTCTCCTCTTATGTAGCTCCTCGAGCACCAGTGTCAGTATTACTTTGCCTGGGGTTTTGGGAATGATTATAAAAAATGATAGAGAGAAAGTCAATAGAAAAGTGGACACTAACGTTAACACCAAGTAGCGACAGTCTTTTTCCTACTTCAACGCAATCTTCATGCGATCGAGATTGTGTTCAAGTATGAAACAGACTATCGCCATTAGGTGCTGATTTCGTTCTGTCCTCCGACAGACTTCAGCATAACAAATATAAATATTTAATTTTCGAATATGTATTTATAAACAGAACTAAAAATGTGATTTATTTTAGAATGTTTAATTTAAAGACGCTCATAATATACTTCAGGCTAACTGAATGCCAGTGTAAATTATGGATGTAATTAAATGTCTAATAAACTATGGACGATGCTAAGTTATGTATTTTAATATCTAATAAACAAACGTGACTAAATGATGCTGAGTTGTTTTTTTTATAATGTTATTGGTATTTACATTATTTTAGTTTGGGATTGATTTTTTAATCATTTCAACCCAACAAGGCAGTTTTACTGCCACTGGTTCGCAGGGGGTTATATAGGAAGAAAGTGATGAAAATGAGAGACAGGTTTATAGGGGGTGTCAGGAAGGAAGTAAGAAAAGGTTAAGAATACTAGTGTGAAGAGAGTGGGGTGCACCGAGAAAAGAGCATGAGGGAAAGGATGCGAGTCAGTGAGATAGGAGAAGATGATTGACCTTACATTTAAATTCTTGGAGATTGTAGCTGTCGAGGAAGCAAGTATAAGGAAGGCAATTCTACAAGCGGGAAGTGCGAGAAGAAAAGCTGTAGAAGTTACGGTTACATTTTATCGGTTTCACTGTAAAAGGGTGGGACCTAGTAAGCTAGTCTAGTAACTCGAGTAAATTCATACATAGGGGGCATCAATGAGCTAAGTTACTTAAAGCAAAAGCCGTGAAAGTATTTGTAGAAGAGACACAGCAAAGCCGCATTACGCCGGTGAAAGAGTGACTGCAGCTGAGCTGCCAAGTCAGGATCGAGCACATTACAGATTCTCCGTTGGATTTTGTCAAGAACCCCGAGGGGAATAGCAGAGGCACCCGACTAGATGTGGCAGCAGTATTCAATACACGCGCTGATGGTAGATTTATAGATGTGCAATATAGATTCAGACGGGAAAATCTTTCCGGTCCTACACACTGAACCATTTGATTATTTATATTTATAGTCATGAGTGTTGGCTTAGAAATGGTATATTTATTTTAGAAAATGGTGTTGTGTTTAGTGGCTGGGAACTGGAAATCGACGATCCAAGTTCGAATTTCAATTGATTTCATTAAAATCACTATCGCGTAAACGGCCTTGAGAAAAGCATGAACCCTTTTCAGTTTTTAAATAGTTTGAGGAGACTTGCCTCATAAGCCTTGGTTGGCAAGGAGCTAAAAACTGCTTCCCGTGAAAAAAACTTTTGGTGATCTAACCCTGCCTTCAGCATGTATTTACGATCCGGATATTCTTCAAGGAATTTCGAACTGAAGACAATTTTTCTCGCCAAAATATATGATAAATAATTATGTCTATCATTCGAACATCCTTTGAACATTGCTGCAACATATTGCTGCAACATTGCTGATAAACATTTAGAGATTCTTGCTAATATACAAAGTAGAATATGCAATGTTATTGGTCCTGAGATAGCATCTGGGATTTAGTTACTTACCCACAGACGTAACGTAGCTTCCCTGTGGCTTTTCTATAATTACATGGTGACTGAATTGGGTGTAAAATTTCATTCTTTTACAGTGGTAATGTTCAGATGTAACCGTAAGTTCTATACTAACAGTTTCTTCTTTCACTCTTATCGCTTGTGAAACTCTATTCCGACCTCTTTCTTTCCACTCAACTTTGCTCTTCTAAAATTTAAATATGATACCAATCATGTCTCCTCATGTCCCGTCCTTTTATTATTCTCTTTCCTTAATAGTGGTTTTTATTTTATTATCTAACATTTAATTTTATTATCCTGCATCGTACTGACTTTATTGCCTTGTATCCATGACCGCCTACATCCTGAAGGGACACGGTGCCTCAAGAAGAAAATAAAATAAAATAATTTAATAAAATATGGTACACATCTACAGAATCTTAGCGAACACACAAGCAAAAGTATAGTGGCTAAAAGTGTAGTGATTTTGATTTATACTGAGTGTCCTATCTTGTTTTTGTCAATGAGTTTGCTAGTTAATGAATTTAATTTTCTATAAAAACCAGAGAGAAAATGAGACCCATTATATTAGCGAAGTAGGGAAAATCGAAATAAAAAGCGCATATACGTAGAATCAGAAAGCGACAATTAAGGCTTCAGATAGTCACGGGATATAATAGAGGCAAGCGAGACAGAGGAGAGCTGTACATAGCCCCCTTAATAATCTTGTGTAGATGTTTGGTAGAACAGTGATTAAAAAAAAATCTTTCAAAAAAGACAAACATTACGAAATGCAAAAGAGAGAGATTGTAGAGTCATGATCAGCTACGCCAAATTGACGCTAAAATTAGCGAATATTTAACCACCACAGTGCGAACCAATGGTTAGAGCTCTCTCTACATATATAGGATGATCCATTAAGACAGATCGAACGAAATTAGCAGTAAATAAAACAGTGTTACTGGTAAAATTCTATTGGTTTCGACGCCACACCTCCAATCAATGGTCAAATTTTTTGGTGATATCTCTGCATAGTTGTTCCTCGATCTCAACAATGTTCCTTATTATCTCATTCTTCAACTGTTGAATTGTTGTTGAATTGTTGGCATAGACCTTAATTTTGAGATGACCTTAAAGGAAGAAACCTAAAGGCGTCAAGTTGCGTGATCATCGTGGCCAGTTGACATCACTGTTTTGAGAGATGATGCGATCAGGAAATTTGTTTGAACCTCGATTTTCGTAATAAGCTTCGATAACTTTAACACGATGTTTGATTGTTAATCTTTCCATGGTTGCAATTGTCAAAGACTGAGGTTGTTAAATTTGAAATAACTTGAAAGAAATCATTAAAAGGTTAAATTTAATTCACATTTAAAATCTGTTCAATTTATTTACCATTTATTAGTGGTTCCCAAAGATTTTTTTTTCTGGGCCGCATTTTCGGAATTAATATTTGTTCGTGCCTCACCAAATTTTATGTGATAAAAAGTACATTCAATTATTTCTGTAGAGAGTCAGTCACTTAAGTACCATACGTGATACACGCTTTGGCGATCATGTCTCGAAAGAGACATGACTGACTGGACAGAAGATTATCCCGCAGTAGGTTGCCATTGTTTTCTGTGGTAGACTGGTATTTGCGCGTAAGTGAATGCAATGAATTCAACTGGAATTCGAACTCGGCTCCTCGATTTCTCTTTCCGAGCCGATACAGAGAGCGACTTGAAGGCAGATAAACACAAATTCATAGTCAGAACTCTTTCTTTTAATTTGCCGACCTTAGTTACTATATACTTAATGCTTGATACAATTCCAAAATATCACAATGATAAAACCCGTCAATAATTATTTGTAACTATTTCTATTGAGAAATCATGCATGAAATTGCAAGTATTCCATAATAATATTTAAAATTTTGAAAGCATATTTATTTACAGCATATGAAATTCTTGAAAGTCTTTCTAAATCTTTGATTGTCTTTCAATCATTCCGCCTCACCTGCTAATCTATGGGGCGCGCAGCACTGTTTGGGAACCATTTTAATAATCTGCACGATTTTACATTTCTCTATTACATGGCCTGAGGCCAAAATAGACTTAATAAAACGTAACATTCCATCAATAAATAATGAACTGAGTTCGTTTTGTAGATTTCGTAATATAGTTTTTTGTTTTTGTTTTTGTTTTTGTTTTTTGGTTTTTGGTTTTTATATTTTTTGTTTTTTGTTTTTATTTTTTCAGTTTTCACACCAATGGTTTATAGTTTTTTTGGCCTCACCTAAGCTGAGTAAATATCAACAGCTTAGGTTTCTAAATGAAATTTTATCCAGAATTATTCTGCATTCATGTGTAGATATAATTTTAGCAGCGGTTGAATACCAATACCAGAGGCAATTCTGTTTGAGAAGGATCTGATCAGTTAGTAATGAAATGAACATAATTAAATGTATCTATGCGTTTTTTATTTGTTTTGTTTCAATGCGTTTTTTTTTAATATTCTTTTTTAATTATGACGATACAGCGTTTATGCATTATTAAGTGATGAATAATCAATATAATGCATACAATGTTTTTCAAAAACATTGTTATGGCGATGAGCAAATGTGGTGAAAGCAAATCCTATTAATTTGAAGCTTCTTGTCAAGTCTTAATGGATTTGCCAAATATAATTTGTAATGAGTTCTAATTGAATAATCATATGTACAATTAGACAGCATATTTTCATTTACAAATGTTTTGTTAAATAGTAGACATATTGTGTCTACATATTTTGATATTGATCATTCAAGTTGTATAATTAGCGTCTTGATATTCAGATGAAATTCACCAAGGAAAACAGCGTAGTTTTCTTTTTAGCCCAAATACTTTTTAACCCTTTTTAAGTTCCTCTTCAGGGTTTAATTACAAAATCAAATTCACTGTGGAAACCCGGATAGGTTGGTGTGAGTACTTATTTGTCAGGTACATATATTAAGGGAAATAGAAAATAAATTCCAACAATGTGAGATAAAAAATAAATATTTGAGTGGGATAACTTTGGGGTAGCCAACATTATAATATTTTGTGTTTTATAACCATCATCAGAGCTTATATTTTTAGTAGTGTGAAGTTTCTGGTGTGAATGAATTTAGAAATGTGATAAAAAAGTTAAACTTCTTAAGCCCGTTAGAAAGAATTTCAGAAATTCGTAGTTGTATAAGAATTTTATAAATTTCTGAAATTTGTAGTTGTATAAGATTCATGAAACACGCGATGAGCTTATTGAATCAACAACTTAAAAATTACCATTAATCAGAAAATTGTAATAGATAAAAAATTGAATATATATATATATATATATATATATATATACACGAAAAATCTAAAGTGAGCCAAAACCTACCATGGTTTCACACTACGGATCGTCAGGGAAAAGGGTCGTGTGTTTTTGCTCTACGATTGTATTTTAGTACTTTCGTATCGAGCACTTTTTCTTGTGTTTGGTTCTGTTTGGGTTTTTTTCTTTACTGCGGAATCTTGAATGTTTTGTTCTTGTTCCGCTGGTTTCTTTTTTTTTTTTCTCCCCATTTATCCGACGACTTAGTACGCTGGATTGTAACGGATTTAGGTTCTGTTTGTTAATGGTTTTTCCAGAGTTTATATTGGCATAAATTTACGGAGTGCATTTTTACAGAGTCTAAGTAGTTATTATTATCATTATATATATATATATATATATATATATATATATATATATATATATATATATATATCAATGTTAGAATAATGCTAAAATAACGTTTTGATATTTGAAATAGTCGTTGAGATGAAATTTAAAATACTTTTTCTGACAGGTTGGTGTATTTTTGTTTACTTGTCTCTATGTTTTTTTTTTACTATTGCTATAGTTATTTATGTTTTGTTGATGTTTATGTGTTATATCAATTTAGTAAATTTTGATTAAATGTAGTGGTGGCATTATAGGAGTTGTAGAATAGAGTTAAAATATAGTGACGGTGTATTTTTATTTTATTGTAAAAATAGAGATTGTAGCTAAAAGTCCGGTGTCAAACTAGAGCTTTTGTGCGTGGTTTAATTTAATTGTATCTAATATAATAATATAGTATAACGGCAAAAAATTTAAAAATATGCGAGTGGCTTAAGTTAAATTGTAATTAATTAGATTATTGGTATGCGATAAAGTAAATTAGTGTTATATTTATGTCGTAAAATATGTGTTGTATGGTTATTACTGTATTATACAATAGTAGGGATTTGTGTAGTTGGTAGATGTACTTATATTTTATAGGTCAAGGTAAGGGTATCTTTTAGTATTATTCTAGCTAGGTATGGAGATAAATTGTAATAACCCAGACGTTGTTCGATAATGTGGAAATTCGAAATAGCGGCAGCCTTCGCTTGTTATCGTAGATTAAGATTAACCTTTTGGAGTTTTTAAAATTAATTATGATTTGTATCCAGAGTATGGTTACAATATGCAGGTTGTATTCTTTATTAGTAATCTTCTTTTGTACAATGCTATTTAAATTTCTGGAGTTTTGTTTCTTTATGAAACTTTGTAAATTACTATTACAGCTATAACTTAGATTGATTGTATTCCTATTGAAAATTTTGTTTAGTTCTGAGCTTTTTGGAAAGTGTTTATCTATCAGTTTAAAACTGTTTGTCCTATTTTGGTTTTTACCTCTAAGTTAAATGGTGGGTTGAACCAGATAATATCTCGCTTCCTATCATCGTTTTTTGTTTGTTTGGTTGAGAATTGTGTTGTAAAATGTTCATATGGCCAGATTTTTTAGTAAAATGTTATATCCACATATATATATATATATAATTACTACTATTATTATTATTATTATTATTATTATTATTATTATGTCTCTCTCAGTTCTTTGGCTAGTACTTACGTTACATTACCCGCTGCGAATTTTTTATAAATAAATAACTATTCTGTTTTGAAAGCGTGGCATTGGAGATGTAACGTGGTTTCCGTAAGAAGAAAGGAGCAAAGAAAGAAACAAAGATGGGGTAACACGTATTTTTTAATGAAATAGAGAAAGTTGTTAGTTTCAAATCTTTACATTTGTACCCACTTATTTCTAAAATAATGCCAAGCATTTATTTTTATGATAGTTATTGCAAAATTTTAAGCTCGAATATCCAATGATGAAATCTGGGCGGATAATTTGTAGTTGTATAAGTGTCATGAAACACGCGATGAGCTTATTAAATCAACAACTTAAAAATTACCATTAATCAGAAAATTCAAATAGAAAAAAAATGTAATTTTTATGGGTAGTTTTAGTCTATATATATTTTATACAAATATATAAATCAATTAAGTGTCATGTATAATACACGCTTGAGCGATCATCTTGCAAAAGAGACATGAATGACCGGCAGAGAATTTTGCCAACCGAGGCTATAAAACCCAATCTATCCTGTTATTTAAGTATATGTACTCGGTAATGCTTTGTACACAGGGAGATTTTGCAATATTAACACACACACAAAACTGTATATACATATATATACATGTCTCGCTCGATAATATATCACACAGCAAACTAGAGTATAAGGATAAATAAAATTGATGTGTCTTACATATAATAATGATTGGAACTCCAGATTGAAAACAGGCCGATTTCATGTATGTCGATCGAGGCAAGGACATATTCTACGAATGGAAAATAGCGATTCTTGGGTTTTCTCACATTGATGACTGCGAGCTGGAATTTCCATTTATGCCTGAAAATCATCTATATTCCCAGAGGGAAAAGACATCGTGGACACGTAAGCTGCAGGGGAGGTAGTGGGTAGATTTAACTTCAATTTGGGCCCTCTTGTTCAGGATAAAAAGAAAGCTACCTTTCGGTTTGCATGATGCAAAACGAATTGAATTTGGTTGCTGCTTTCGTCACTTTATGGACTAACGTCACTAAGCCGCTATTATGTGACTCGCGTGACTTGTCTCTATCCAAGGAAGATAATCGCCTTTCCGATGCTAACAGCGAGTTCAGGGTTTTCTCTTTTGTTAACAAATTCTGAGATAAAATTTACATTTGACCAAAAATATTTGGACGCTTATCCTCATCTTTGTTCTCGTTACAACTTGTGTGCTATTTAAGGCAAGAAAAGCATTGTTCAAGACAGGTAAACAAGAAATGACCAGAATGCTGTCAAAGCGAGTAACACAAAATACCAAAAGGCGTTATGGCCACTATATACACATGACCCGAGCATATTTGAAAACGCTCGATGTGAGTAAACCTTTATTTAAGTAAACCGCAACTTTAACTGGGGAAAATAGCTTTAATTTTCAAAATAAATCAAGTGGACGATTCTCTATTTATTTATTTATTTATTTGTTTATATATATATATATATATATATATATATATATATATATATATATATATACGTGTGTGTGTGTGTGCAGTGGGGGATTTTTATTTTTCAAGTGAATGCTAGACAATCACCCATGGCGATGAAAATGAAAACAAATTAAAAGTGGTCCCACAAAAGGATACCGAAAGGTTCATGGAACGAGGAAGCTTTAAAAGAAAAAGATAAAATTAATACTTATATTCAGAATCAGAAAGAGTTATCTGAAATCTCTAGGACCTATAAAGAGAACCAGATCCAGATAATCCGTGACTCATTAAAATTGCAAGAGGTTACTGAGGGTTAAAAAATATTAAGAAAAAAAAGTCTATCAAAAAGAGGGTATTGCCGCCTCCACACCAGGTCTATTTATGTGAAATTTCGATCCCTGAGGCTCATCCAAAAATATCCCGTAGATCCACAAGCGAGAAGTGCAATAGAATGATGTTGGCGATCATGGCTTTTCACATTTTCCTCTCCTTTGTAGGTCTTAATAAATTTTACCTTTTTGTTATCTCCCCTGAATACTATTCTGTCGTCCATTTATGTTAGGTAGCTTACACTTTCTTTTCCTCATGTGGCCCACAAATTTAATTTTTCTCTTTGTGATGTGTGCATTGTTTTAATATGCTCTCTGCAATTTTGTGGTTGCTTACATGTTACAACTGTGATAATCACAGCATCCTTATATAATGTTAAAGTGCACTTTTTATATTTTTATGCCATTGGAGAACAAGTGGTAACCAGCCTCTCCAAGTTTGTTGCTATCCAAGCTGTCTGAACGCTGATTGGTCAGCGTAAATTATCCATTTTCTTTTCATAGAATTTGAATAATTTTCGCCCAATCAGCCCACGCATTTGACGCGTAACCAGACAGTATAAAAAAAATAAAAAAACGCCTAAATACACCAGTTGGAAAGGAGCCCCAGATGAAAAGGAATACCAGTTGCCGTTAAAACCTGAGTTGGAAATGAACTTCAGTTTGAAAATGAAAATCCGTCACTTATAAAAATTCAACTACTTTCAAAACTTCAGAGGTCCTTAGTGAGAATTATTTTCACTATCGTCTAATTTTGAAATCTCAATCTAAGTACAAACTTTTTAATTTACATTCAAATGTAGAGAACACTGTTGACATATTTATTGTGAAAAACTTTTATTTCGTATTTCATGTCACATTCAACTTTCACACATGCATACCTTTGATATATAAAATTGTTGTTCATTTGTTAAATGATTAAGTTTTGTCAGTCAATTTTTCATCCTAATTCCTACATCTTTAATGCAAAATTACAAATCGTTTGTGGAGGAACAATATTACACACAGCCCAATTTAACAAATGGCCTTCTGATTATCAACAACAAATTGTTAATCCTCAACGGTAGAACCACATTTCTGTTGCTTTCTTGTCAACGAAGAGATTGTCAAGCATTCACAGCCATATAGGAGGGCTGGGTTGATTTTCTAAACGCCGCTTAGATGTAACACAAGACCGAAAGCATGAGGTACCCAGTGAGGATCGAACTCACTACTCAGTTGTAATAGTTTCTAGCGAGACAAGCTTGCTAACAATTGCACCACATGAAGGTGCCTCATATAGAAAAGCTGCTATTCAGTAACAGTTTACCACTCTTTTCTTTGTTTCTAACATTTTTTTTCAGTTTCTTTAAACTTTTCTTGACATAAGGGGTACCTCGATTTGGTGTAATACTTGGCAAGCTTGCCTTGCTAGGAATCATTACAACTGAGTTGTGACTTCTAACTTCACTGAGTACCCCATACTTTAAGCCTTGTGCCGTACCTAATCAGTGCTTAGAAAATCATCTTAACATATGTGAATGAATTAAATTGCAGCGTATTTGTTATGGTGCCTTCTCTATAGGAATGGACTCTTTCTCCGTCAATAAATACTAACCTGCATGATTTCCGGAGACGCAGCTGTGAGACAGTCGTGTGACTGTCTAGACGCAGTAAAGTGACAGTTGAGATGCAGCGTAACTAGACAGTTCCGACATACACTGTTATTTTGATGACTACTAACACTTACTATTATATATATGTTCTGTTATTCTAATATTCTGTTTGAATCTACCTTCTTGTTTCCATGTCTTTCTTCCTGGCTCAAACAGGCCAAAAGAAATTGATGAAGAAGATACTCTGAAACAGTATTTTTTATCCTGAGACTTCAACTCTGTTTTTCATCTGTGAGGAGATTTTCCAGTACTCACGGTCATATAGAAGGGTGATATTGCGTAACATTTAGGAAATCTTTTTTTTGTTTTTAACAATTTTTTTTTGTTTCTTAATACCTTTCTTAGTTTATAGGAAAGAACAATTCAAGTAGTTAAGTGTTTGCGTTTTTTTTTTATCCAGACGTTTTCTTCATCTGCTATGAGTTGTGTTCCTTTAGGAGGGGAAGGATCATGACACTTCACAATTTCATGTCCTTTTTAGCGCCCAATACATTTGTTTTTTTATTGTATCTTCTGAATTCACGCTAGGTAGGTTATGCTTTCTTTTCCTCTGACCCTCATACTTCAATCTCTCCTTTGAGTATATAATTTTCCAAACCTTTTTTTCTCATTTGGGGCTCTAGAAATTTCAACTGTCACATTCTGGTGTTAAATTTTGTTTCTATTTTCTCACATGCCCAGTCTATGGTATTATCAGGATCCACATTTCAGTTGTTTCAAGTTGTTTCAAGTCTCTTCCTCATTTTAGTGATGTTTGTTCAGCATATAAGACCCCATCGGAGGACTGATATTGACTAACAGTAGTATTTTATTTGTTTCTAATCATGTATATTATTTTTCTTAATACTTTGTTTAGCATATGTGAAAGAATTACTATTCAAGTTGATTAAATTGTTGTGTATTTTTTTTATCTTAAGACTTCAAGACTCTTTTCCACTTGTGAGGAGATTGCTAAGCATTCACGGCTATGTTACAGAGCAAATATTGTTCAGTGGATTTTTCTTTGGTTCTAATAGTTATGAAACTTTTTGGCATTTCGATGAAGACTGAATGGTGAGGAAAAACTTTCTTCTCTCACTGTTAACTCGAGAAAGTCAAGTTACTTTGAATTAAAAAGAAAGGTAATAATAATATTAGAAAAATATTCCCAGTGCCATCTCATTCAAAGGAATTTTATGAATCACTTCAAATATCCATTGAAAGCGTACAGGAAAAGAAATATTCAGATTCAGAATCTGAATTGTTTACAAAAAAATCATAAATCCAAAACTAGTATTTATTAACACTGCTTTACACTTAGACGATTGATTTGCGATTTTTCAATACGTTTCCTCTCATAAGCAAAATGTCCAGTAATCGATATTAAAATATTGATTCGATAATTTATGTGACAAGGCTCTTCGACGTGGTGCAACGTTTAGTAAGTGTGTCTCGCTCGATTATTTTGCGAGTTTTATTTTAGTTTTAGAAAAATACGATAAACACTCTTCGTTTTCGATTATGCGAGATGTGTCCAAAATTATCCAGACGTTTGGAATATCACGACAAACGTTGTTGTGGCCTCGATATGTTATATATCAATTTGATTAAGAATATACTAGACCCAATTTGATTAAAAATATACTGGACCCATAATTAAAGATCTTCTCGGTTTTAATGATAAGAAAAACGCCGACACGGACATTATATATATATATATATATATATATATATATATATATATATATATATATATATATATTGTCATCCGCAGACAGATCTGTTTCGCCGTTCACAACTCATC
This sequence comes from Ascarosepion bandense, assembly GCA_037127315.1. Taxonomy (NCBI): domain Eukaryota; kingdom Metazoa; phylum Mollusca; class Cephalopoda; order Sepiida; family Sepiidae; genus Ascarosepion; species Ascarosepion bandense. The sequence goes on along the minus strand of JBBBDQ010000385.1, from coordinate 2,945,932 downwards.
AGTATGGTTAGACTCCGATTGCGTTTTTACCAAGGATTGAAACCCGACCGAAATGGCGTCAGTCGGCGACTCTATCCCTGGGCTATGGGCGTTCGGTGGAAGTAGGCAGACTTTTTAGCGCATATCATTATACGCGCCCAATAGCTAGCGCGCTCTAATTCATTTCACTGAATGAGCGATGCGTACATGCCAGAGTAGCTACTGTTTATCAAAGTCTACTATTTTTCCAGAGTGCTCAATCAGGGTGTGAGAGCGTAAATATATTCAATATTTCTTTTTTATTTATTCCCTTTTCTTCAGTAACGTGTGGTGTAGAGTCGGGGTTTAGTTAGCGATAAGCACACGCACGAATTGACGACTCAACTGCTGTCTGCAACTACTAGACGCAACTCTCTAAACTCTGTAACAGCTGACGTCACTAAAATTTCTGTTGCATTTTGTCTCATCTTAGGCGCTGACCTTTTCTGAACCTCGCTCGTCAAAACAAACCCGCCAGCCACCTGCGTTTTACACCCTCATTGACATATCCCTGCGTTGCCAAAATGCAAAATGCCACACTGACCAAGATATTAGTTAACAAATCGGCAAAATTCTGTCACTTGCACAAGTAATGATGGATGACCCCCAGCATTATTCCACACCGACCAAGATGTTATATAATAGATGTAAATTAACAACCAATCTTAAGAAATTTATTTAGTATCCCATTACAGACATTCGCAAGGTTACATTTTTGAGACGATGGGCATTAATGAATAGAAACGTTGTGAATAGTGGATTTTTATATACCAATAATTAATGGTAAAATTTGTTTATAAACCCATAAGTAATATTCGATTTTTAGAAATTTGTAATTCATACAAGATTTTTTATTTTCATATTTCTCACTAGTACTGGTTATTAAGGTAGACATTAATGTGTTAAAAATAATATAAAACAACTGATAACCAAAAACGGCTGTAAGCCAGTATCATACATATTTTTAAAGTTGCTGCCCAGACAAGTAATTTTGATGTGTTTATCAGTCGCAGTGACTAGCCAGATGGCAGAGCAAAACTGTTAATGTTTAGCGCATCTTTATGTTAATATACGGTGGTGCTACATACCATTACCTTTACAGATTGCCATCCCATGACTTTTGGCACGTCATCGTCATATATGATTAAATTACGTAGTGTGACACAAGGCTAAAAGTGCAAATGGATAGAGAACTTCATTTAATTACTTATAATTAAACCGGGTTTTCTCATAGACACACTGCTCCTCTCTTAACGACTTGGCTGTTTAATGACCCCGGACCTAGGATCATCTATAACATCTCGTTAAAAGAAAACAAAAAATATTCAATACGACAATAAATAATACATTCTTTAAGACAGCGTAGTAAGTAGATAGGTACACTTAGTCTGATATTTCTTTATATACAGCCCCTCCTCGGTTAACGACTTAACTGATTAACGATCCCAGACTTACGATCACCTATAAAATCTCATAAAATAAAAAATATATATATATATATATATATATATATATATATATATATATATATATATATATAAAATCATTCGGCATTGTTCGTTGTACGAAAATCTTTATCATCATTATTTTAAATTCCTTTAAAATAAATCAAAATGAATAGAGTGAAAATTAAATAAAAATTCTGTATGATTTTCCATAATGACTAGTTATCGTTATCAATAATAATATATACTATCGTTATTCCTACTATTATGTGCGTTGTGGATATTGGCTCGGAGTGAGAAATCGGAAAGCAGAGTTCGAATTTGAGTTGAATTCGTTGCGTTCCCATACTCGCAAATACCCATCAGGAAAGCTATGTATCCACTGCTTCTCCCTTTATATATGGGTTAAGCAGCATAACAAATTGAATTCTATAATCTTGGTTGACAACCACTCTCTCGCAGAAATTAATGACAACCTACTGCGGGAAAATTTTCAACCAAGTCAATCATGTCTCTTTCAAGACATGATCACCCAAGCGTGTATCACATACGGCACTTAACTATACTGATACTATTATCGTTATTTATACAATTTCCCTGCAAACTATTTTCCTCGCATTAGAAACAATAACAGATATGAGGACAATCGTTATCATGTAAATTTGCAAATAAAGAAAATTACTTGTAAAATATTCACTGTATGCAAATTAGAATATGGAGCTGATTTCGAATTCTTGGTTTACGTTTACTGTTCAGCATTCTGCTACAGTCTATAAACATATAGAAATAAATTTGATGTATTCAAAATAATGCAAAATTGGTATTAAAAATTTCCAGTCGGCTTCGTAAGATTAACTTATGCACAAATACTCTTGGTTCATCTCTTTTCCATTAGCTATGGTCTGAATAACAGGACAGAATGGTTCCTAAAGTCTTAGTTGGCAACCCGCCTACCGAAGAAAATAATGATAACCTACTGTGGGAAAATTTTCTGCGTAGTCACTTAAGAATCGAAACAGAAATGATCGTCCAAGCGTCTTGTCACGTATAGCACTTGAATGGCTGACTGACTGACTGATAGAAGCTGGTTGAAACAAACCCATTACACGCGAAGCATGGCTGAAATAGGTATCAGTTACATCTAATCATTTAGTGACCAGGTTGTTAGAGGAGGAATTGTACCTATAATTAAACTGAATTTTATTTAGAAAGCTACAAGAAATATACGATTTTTTCTTAAATGAATACTTCATTTTGTGGTAAATATTAATGAACTGAGGATAACACGGGAGGTAGCAGATGGCAATCCCGAAAATAAAATATACAAACAGTTGTGAAAAGCGAATGGAAAATCTTGGATTAGTGTATTGAGTCCTAAAGGGAATATTTTGAAGAAGGATATATCATCATTGTTCGCCCTCAGTTATGGGTTAGTTAGTAAAATGTGTATCACTAAATTATTATCTAAATATTTCATCCAATCTAAAAATATTTTTGGCCAAAAATAACTGGCAAAGTATTGATAAGCAGTCAAAAAAATACAACTCTAAAATCAAGAACCAACACTTTAATGCACTAAACTATTGTTTCGTTTCATATATCAACCTTATCGTTTCGACAAAACCCAAAGAAGGGTCTATAATATAATCGATCCTGACTTGGCACTTCGACTTCAGTCACTATCTCACCGACGTGATGTGGCTTTTCTCTGACCTTTCGACAAATATTTTCACGGCAACTGCACTGACGAACTTTTTTCTTGGTGCCCTGATCACATGAATTTAATCGTGCCACTAGATCAACATCTAGTTCCCACCCTTTTACCTTTAAAATACCCAAATGCAACCGCTACTTCTACTTCAACAGTTTCTTTCTTCGCACTTCCCGCCTGTGAAACACTCTTCCATTTACTTGCTTCCTTGATAACTACAAACTCCAAAAATTTAAATATATCATCTTCTATCTTCTTGAATCCCGTTCATCTTTTATCTTTTTTTCAATATACCCTGTACCCAGTCTTTTCTCTTACTATAACCCCATGCGCACTAGTAGTGGCTCCGCCTTGCTTGGGTTGAAATGAGTTTTCTTTTAAGTAAGCTACTTTTACGTTACTATTAAATAGCTGGGTATCGTCTGTCTGGAGCGTTGTGGTGCAGTGGATACATCGATAAATCGGAGAGCCGAGTTCGAATTCCAGTTGAATTCATTGCATTCACTTACGCGCAAATACCCTTGGGAAAGGTACTAATCCGTTTCTTCCCTCCAGTTATAGGTTAAATAACAGGACAGATTGGGTTCTATAGCCTTGGCTAGCAACCAATCTATCGCAGAAAGCAATGGCAACCTACTGCGGGATAATCATATGCCCAGTCAGTCATGTCTCGTTAGAGACATGATCGCTAAAGCGTGTATCACGTATGAAACTTAACTGATCGTCTGACTATATCACGTGTCTTTAAACGTTATAGAGTTTCCATAATAAAAGAATAATTATTCGTTTCTCTCTTTATCCTTTGTTGGAATTTTCCCATAAACATTTTTGTCTATGAAATAATATTTAATATATTATTATTAATATTTATTTACAAATTATATTTATTATCTTACAAAATGTGAGACAGTTTGGTAAGGAATGCATAGTATGGAATGATCAACATTTGAACAAGGCCAGTTCGCTGAAAACTTTGTCAGCTTAGCACGAACATCAATGGTTTATCACAGTTTCGTTAATCTAATTTCATTAAAAAGTCTTGGGTCAACAATTATGATTTTCTAAGACGTTTCAACGGTGTATAGCAATATTAATTGGTAGCTGTTATCTTGTTAAAAGAGCTATCTGACAGGTATGAATACACCCCCCTCTTGCTCTCAGTTATCTATTAATTAGGAAAATGTGTATCACTAAATCATTATCTAAATATTTCATCCAATTTAGAAATATTTTTTTGGCCAAAAATAACTGGCAAAATGTTGATGTGAAAGAAAAAAAACAACAAATCTATCAACAAAATCAGGAACCAACACTTTAATACATAAGACTATTGTTCTGTTTGATAAATTTAACGCTTCAACCTTATCCTCTTCTATCTGTTGTGTATACCGTGCCTTTTCAGGATAATGGTCATCCTGGCTTTCCACAATTTCGTCTCTTTTGTAACTCTTAGTAATTTATTTTATTTTGTTATCTCTCCTAATCCCTGTTCTGCCATCTATTTGTACTAGTGGTTTAGTTAAGTTATACACTGTTTTCTTCTGTAGTTTTACCTTCAGTACTGTGAGTGTCACATTTCTAAGTCCTCTTTCCTAATGTTCGCTAGAAATTTCAACAACCTCTTTCCGATACTAAATGTAAGTATCCATTTTATTACCATTTTCTCTCAAAATTCGCTGCATGCTCAGCTGCTATTGTTTACAGGAATCACTTATTACCGCTGTACTGCAGTGACATGATTTTGATAGACATCCCTTTGTCACTACTCGTAATAAATGCAATCGTGTCCTAAATTATGCAAAGTTATTGTTTGGTGGTATAATGAAACAACGTATAGCATCCTGCAAGTTTGGTTCTAGAAATTACTGGCAGCTCCGTAAAAGAATAATACTCTGTACTGAATAATACCAAAACGTCAATACCGCCTCTTTTCAATCAATGTGAAGTACTTACATCTACAGCAGACAGGGCTAAATACTTTGCTCGCAAATTCACTTTCAGTTTCATACTTGACTCATCTGGAGTACCCACACCCGATTTTTTACCTAGAACATTGATTTATGCATAACTCCATCTCTGGTATTGAACCATCATTTCCAAATTGGACTCACATAAAACAAGGTGATGGAGTTCTAGTCATCATCCTAAAAAATTGTGCCCCGGAGATGGCTCCAGTTTTTTCCAAACTCTACAACTTTTGTCTTTTTGCTTCCTACTTTCCTGCTTGTCTGAAGTTCTCATCTGTAGTTTCTGTTTTTAAGAACTGTTTTTATGATTTCTATCGCCTCAAGTTTTTTCTTCATTTTTGCGGGGATTCTCCAGCTTTCACTGCCACATACTTGTTCAGATTGCCTTTAATGCCTTTGTTACATTTGACCCCTCGTTCTATCGCCGCTGCTTTTCTTTTTTACTGTTACGGTCAGTGCTTTTCTGTCAGGCTTGCTCTTCTCCGCCGTCGTTATTTCGCATAAAAACGATTTTTGCGTTTCGTTCATGCAATTTAAGAGGAAATCGACTTTTTATTCCGTTTTGGGTATGGCAGTTAACTACATCCGTCAGCAAGGCCTCCGATTAGGGGCTTTGAAAAGCATGGAACAACATTTTAATAGCTATTAATTCCAGGTTCGCCCTGAACTAGGGTAGTAGCAGCTGTTAGGATCCCAGGCTATAGTGAGAATCCCCAGTAATAAATTTTAATAGTGCAAAAAATTTCCAGCAATAGATTTTAATAGTAAAAAAAAAAATTTCCAAAGCTTCCAAGAAAATTATATTTCGGGATTAAATGACATATAAGAAGTTGCTGAAAGAAAGGATTAAGTTAACATTGTTTAGTGATTAGTGTTTTCAGTAAATACATTAACCGAAGAGTTTTTAAAATCCTTGACAACTTTAAAGTAAATCATATCTGTTTAGAAATATTGTTTATTTTGTCTTCCAATGAATTGGAAGGCCATCAAACATATTTCTAATCCTTATCTTTGTCGTTTATTGAAAAAAAAAAAATGAACATTTGTTAACACGTTTCTTTTCTACGATCGCTCATTAAGGATTTGGTGAATTGTTGTTGTTGTTGTTATATCTTTCTACTTTTCAGTTTTAATTAAATTAAATGAGTATGACTATAAACTACTCCCGGCAGCAAGACCTCCTGATGGGAAAATAGGGTTTTTTTGAAGCTTCGAACTAACACTTAATAGTTGTTATTCCCATGTTCACTCTAACCCGGGGTGATAGCCCCAACAATATGAGCACAGTAAAAAAAATTGCAGTGACTCCACCTAAATCCGTTTAAGATACAACCAAACGAATAACATCAAAGGCCTTTCATAACATTAATCCGTATAACATCCTACTTCCTAAATCGAACTATATTCTAAAATATCACTTCAATAAAGCAATATAAAAAACACATCACCTCTTCTAGTAATCATATCTAGACAAATATATATATTCACAGAAGCTGAGTATTGTCGACCATTCCGTTGCGAAAGCAGAATAACATATATCATTATAAACACTATTTAAATTGTTCGGACTGCTGTTCTCATTTCTGTTGCCATATTCACGACGCTTCGAGCGTTTTTCCCTCCGGCCTTCACGACGCTTTGACCGTTTTTCCCTCTGGCCTTCTTCAAATGTTTGAAATTTCAAACTGAATTCTTTATTTTGTCCACCAAAGTAAATTGTTCTAATTCCACGTACCATGACTCTTTGAGATATCTCTATATCCGTTACCACTACTTTTAAATCTACTCTGTAATCACGTTGCTTCCCTCCGTTTTTTCTACAAACATTTTCATAGCAACTATTTTGATTAACATTTTTCCATGATACCTCGACTACATGAACTTAAGTGTGCTACTAGATTAGCAACTAGGTCTTACCGTTTTACTGTTGAACTAGCTAGATGCAACCGCTACTTATACTCTAACAGTTGCTTTTCTCGCACTTCTCACTTGAGTAACGCTCTTCCAATTTCTTGCTTCCCTGATAACTTCCTCTTCTACGTGCCTTGTCCTTTCAGAACATAGGCGATCATGGTCGTCCACGTCTCTCTATCCCTGGTGGCTCTTAACACACTTTCTGCTGTTACACCACGCAACCCCCATTCTGTCATCCACCTGCTCAGGCCTTTCAAATATGTTATCCTTTGCTTTCCTTTCTCCCTCTTTCCCTCCATCTGGCTTGTTAATATCAGGTTCTCCAAGACTTCCTTCCTCATTGCATGTCCAAAGAACTTTAGCTGTCCCTTCCTCATGCTCAATATTAATTTCCTTTTCGTTTACATCCTTTCCAAAACCTCATCATTGCTCACATGCTCCAGCCATAATATTTGCAGCATCCTTCTGTAGAACCATATTTTATTTGCTTCAACTTTTTCCTTCATCTTTGAAGATATTGTCCAGCATTCACTGCCATATTGAAAAACGTACATCACGCAGCAATTCAGTACTCTTTTCTTTGTTTTTAGCAAAATTTTCCTGTCTCTTAATACTTTACTCAGCTTCTGTAACGCGTCTTTTGCCAAGCCACTTCACCTTCGGATCTCTGTGTCAAACTTTCCGTCTTCCGTTAGAACACTTCCCAGGCATTTAAATTTTGGTACCTGCTTGATTTTAGTATCCTCCACCTGTATTTGGCATTTATGGGCTGCTGTTTTTGCTGATGACCACGCATTCGGTTTTCTTGCAATTTATTTGTAGTCCTTCTTTGTCAGTCTCTTTCGCTACCTTCCGTAGGAGGTCTTGCAGTTTCTTTTCCGTGTCTGCAAACAACACTCTATCATCTACTGCAATCTTCAAAAAATTAAATGCAACGCCAATCGCCATCTTAAACTCTTTTCCCTTTTTTGTTCTTTGCCAATTCATCTCGACTAAATTCGTCTCATTCTCTTTCACCTGCAGTAACCCACTTGCGTCTTAGTGGCATTATCTCCTTGCTTAGAGGTGAAACGAACAATTTGTTTTTCCAAACGTGAGTTATCATTGCCGAAAGTTCAATTTCGTGTGAACTCAACTTTGCCTTATTCGTTCTTATTTAGAACCGTAATTGTCTTTTATTACAAAAATATATCATTTATTATTTCAGTTTGTTTACTTGCTTACAATTTGCTTAAAGATTATTTTTCAGGTAAATTTGTTTATTCTGTCATACAAGAAGACGTTCTGCTTTTAATTGACAATTATCTTTGAGGAATTTGTTTATTAAATTTTTTATTGAATAATTGTTTATACTTCTGAGATGAGGTAGTATTTACACTATTTACATTATTCGTAAATAATAATTATTGTCCTCATCATTGTTGTCATTTTTACAACGTTTCGACCGTTGTAGGTTCACGCATTTTTCGGGTACTAGAGATTTTTATCCAAACCCTTTATTACAATTACTGAGGTATTTTATTCTCATACCTTGTGAGAAGCTACTTCAGGTTGTCATGGGTTATCTTCTCTTAACCTAACTTTTTAAGTTATTCGTTCACCACTGAACTCACAACAGTTTGAGTCAATTCACTTGAACTAACCAACGTCTATATCCACTGAGCCTTGAAGACAACAACAAGTGAATTAATGTAAATTATAAACATAATGTTTCAGTAACCATTTTTTACCAGAATTCATATTGCAATTTTTATGTTAATGATTTTGTCTAGTAATGTTTGTTTAACAAGAACTCATATTGCAATTTTTGACGCTAAGGAATGATAATAACATACCCCAGTGACCATAATAAAGAGTTCAATTCGAAAATTCTAGTCTCTGAAGAAGGCCGGAGCGTACAACGGCCAAAACGTTGTAAAAAAGACTAACAAAGAAGAGGAAAATATTACGAATAATTGTTTATTAATGTATTAAATTTAAAAACAAATCATGTTTAAAAGAGAGAAGATACACGAAATGCAATTAGTGATGTTCATAATTTAATTAAATGCTGAAAAATTAAATATTTTCTGTAGAAAATTAATCACTTATCTTCATTACACAATGATGTTCGTGATGTATTTATGTACTAAGCTTTACCTTTTTTTTTTCACACAATGAAAGGCCCAAGCAACACTCGTGGTAGATATTACAGAATGGTGAGGTTGCAACGACGTATAAAAAAGAGAGTAAGTATTGCATATCATGATATCGGATTGATAACTGTTGACACTTAAAGCAATTAAGTTTGTAGTGACTAGGAAAGCATCTCCTGGTGAAAATGTTCCATTATAACACTATTTAGTGTGTGGAAAAATGTAATCCTAAGTTTAGTACGACGGAGCGAAAGAAATTATTATTAGTCGTATTATCAATTCTGCAGATTACTGTTACAATAAGCCTAATAGATGATAAATTTGTTTATTGTCGAACGCAATGTAAATGCGGCAAAGAAATTGTGAAAAAAAAAACATATATTGCAAGTTTTTAAAACCTTGCAAACTGGCTGGAATTGATCAAAACATTTTGCAGGTGTAAAGCGACAGGTCAGATGAGGTCATCATATTGTCAGCTATTATGTGATAAAGCAGGAAGCTTTGTAACTGGTGAAACTGAAAAAAACTCTAAATAAAATACTGTTTCGGGACTGTCACAAACTTTTGATGGGGTCAAGTAAGGTTAAATCCTCAGAGTTCAGTGATTTTTAATCCTGAGAACAAATTCTAAAGTCGGAAAAATAAATGATGTAATCAAAAGGAAGAACACGAAAATAAATGATGCCATTAAAAATATTGTTATTTCATTGGTTAAACCAGGGGAATGATGTAACTTCACCTCAAAGTGTGGAGGCGGAAATAATTTAATTGGCTAAAGGCATGGACACATCGAGTCCGTCATGCACCCCGCCAAGAGAATCTGGGACATGCAGAAAAATAAGGCCTCCAAAGACCAAAATCACTCTCGACACTCGAGGGCTTAGATTTTCACGCACTTCCTTGAGACTTGAGACCAGTCGAGATGTAACGAGACAGAGACAGACGGTTCCCAACTAGGGGGCCAGGACCTTACGAAAAAAGCGGTCGCTTCCAATAGAGTTCCTGACTGAAGATGTAAAGAAACAGAAAAAGCCGAGAAAGAGTTAAAGTCAAATTCAGTTGTTACTGCGCCGAGCTAAGGCAGACAAGATGAATTTATCGCCACCGTCATCCCTTACACACACAGACCACTCTTCGGCAGTTTCCGTAAAGCTTCGGTGGAAAGCTTGAATAAGACATTTTGAATCGTCACAAGCGAAAACTCCAATTGGAGTAATAGACGTTACCAACCAAAAATCTGAATTAATGTTGAGAAGACAAACATTGCCCGTAAATGAAAACTTTCGCTCCGTTGTCAGGGTGACGACTGTTCTATTCTATTTCTTTTTGTTCTTGTTTTATATATATACTTATATATATATATATATAAAGACTTTTTCTACAACTCATTTGGTGTTCTTCAATTTACTTTTGGTGCCGTTCTTATTAACCCAGGTGTGAGCGCGTCCGATCTGGTTAACGTGGTAAAGAAACAGCTAGCAAGATTTCAACGTGCATTCCTCAGGATCAAAGTTCACAGCGTAGGTGAGGAAGAACACCATTGTAATAGACGACCTGAAGACCAACTACTGTGTCGAGTTTGCAGAGTTTGAAGGTGTATATTAGTCCCAAGTCTGAGGAGACCATCCCACTTCGGAATGGAACTGGGTTGGAGTCATTACTTGGCGCCGAGGCATCCCCAAAAAGAAAAAGGCCGAGGGTGCATAAACAAGTTTTGAAAGCTACAAAATCCAACTTTAAACTTAGACTTTCTGTTACATTCTATGTGAATGACCGCTTAGATAAATGCTTATTGGAGACAGATACTCAGCTTGTCACCCACAACAATTTCCGAACTAGATCACCAACAATACATTGGAGAAATTGTGAGAGAGTTAGAGATGTCTTCGTTTTCTTAGACAGTTCTGGAGATTTTAATAAGGCGCGGTTGGAAAGACGTTTGGGCATAGGAAAGAAAGAAATCACCACCTGGGTAAAATTCTGTCTTTACAAACGATGTATTGTCCACTCCCTCAGTTTAATTGATAATGTCGTATGTCTTAACGTTCGCATCTCACTTTTCCTTCAGGTCGCATGTGCTTGTCAGAAAGCCAATGCTTCATTTACAGCCTCCTGTCAGCTGTGATTCTCTGTCAATCTGTAAGTACTTCTGGTTCTGTCAAGTTGGAATGTTTTGAAAACTCTTACGAAATGTCGAAGCGACAGTGAATCGTTGAAATTGAACGAGAATACGTCTTGAGCGTTCAGTTTGATTTTCGTTTACGAATGCACTGTCTTAACCTGAAAATCTAAATTTTCTTGATTCTAAATGTAAAACAAACATTATTAATCGTAACAAAGAAAGAAAGAAAGCGAGTGAGATAGATGAAAATCCTGAAAGGACACCAATGTGGTACTTAAAATTTATCTTGTTTAAATTTTGGTCAGATTGTGTGAAGTAGATAGCGACAAACAACTAGACATGTAAAGAAGAACAAATCAAAATATATAAAGAGAGGGGCGGATTAATAAAGACTGATGGGGGGAAAAGACTTTAAACGTACCGTCTTCTTCTATGTGCCGTGTTCCTTATGAAGGTAGGCGATCATGGCCCTCCACATCTTCCTTACCCTAATGGCTCTTAGCACGCCTTCTCCGCTTACCCCATTTCGCTTCCATCCTCTCCAAAACCTCATCATTGCTGACATGCTCGGTTCATGGTATCCACATCATTCTGTAAAATGACATTTTGGTAGCTTTAAGTCTCTTCTTTATTTTTGATCAGATTGTCAAGCATTCATTGCCATATTGAAGAACAAGCATCACATAACAATCCCGTACTCTCTTCTTTGTTTCTAGCGAAATTTTCCTGTCTCTCTACTGATCTCCTGTAATGCATCCTTGGCCATATCAATTCGCCTTCCGAACTCAGTGTCACACTTTCCGTCTTCCCAGGTATTTAAATTTCTGTACCTGCTTGAGCTTAGTATCCCCCGCTTATATTTGTCATTTTGGGGTCTTCTTTTTACTAATGACCATGCATTTAGTTTTCTTGTAGTTTATTTGTAGTCCTTTCTTTCCGCTTTCTTCAGCTAGCTTCAGTAGGAGGTCTTGTAGTTTCCTTTCCGTGTCTGCTATCAGCACTGTATCATCTGCATATTTTATATTGTTCTGGTTGTGCCCGCCGAGTAAGAATCCTGACATAGCTCTCAAAAAGTCTCCCTGTACAAATAGAATAGATCTGGTGAAAAAACTCATCCCATCCTTGTCTTACACCCCTTTCTATCTTTGTATATCTGCTGAACACGTTTCCAATCCGTATTCAGGAGGTTTGCTGCCAGTAGGGGTTCTTGATCACTCTAATGTCTTTCCTAAATATGTCTTGATTGCTGAGCATTTCTATCAACTATTTGTGGCGAGCTTTGTCGAATACCTTTCGCGTAGTCTATATAACACGGGTACATACACTTCTGCATCTGTATTGCCCTCTCTGATAGCATTCTAAACATAAATATAGCATTCCTTGTTCCAGTGTCTTTGACGAAACCATCCAATCTGAACCTGCTGATAGATAGATAGATAGATAGATAGATAGATAGATAGATAGAATATGATTCACCTCACAAAATTTCACCAAATAGCCAATAAGAATTGAACAAAATCGATTTTTGTTTGTTCCGTGAACTTTTCAGCACCTTTACGACCTCCATTTCTTTCTTTCTACTTCTCTATTCTGATCTATCTATCTATAAAAAATATAGATAGATAGATAGATAGATAGATAGATAGATTAAAATACTAAAAGAGACGAATACATACACAAATTAGATCAGAATATATATATATATATATATATATATATATATATATATATATATTAATGCAGGTTTCATTGAATAATATAGACAAGTTTTGTCTATTAATTTTGTGTAGGATCCGTTCATACCGTCTGATATACTTGATGGTGATGTCGTTAAAAGACAACAAAAAATCACAGTATTTGTTGAATTTTTTATCAGGTCTAAGCTTTCGGCTCACATAAGCCATTATCAAAGAGTAAATAATAACACACAGTAAACATAGAACATTTAAGCTATTAACAATAAAGATAATTGAATTGAAAATATAAGTCCATCCCTACCGTGGCGGATGGCCGAAGACAGTGGTGTTGTGGTCCCTGGTCTGATTACAGACATTTGAGTACGTTGTTGGTTACCTCTAAATCCTTTTCCTTTTCTTTCACATCCAGTAGCCCATGGATATAATTAAGAAAGGAATAAAGAAGGAAAGAAAAGATAATCGAAATAAAGAAAACCGAAAAAGAAAGAAAGAAAAAAAGGTAAAATATTCTGAATAAATAATATGATAATGAAAAATTGTGGAGTGAAAGAGAAAGAGAAGAATCATATGTTAAGAAAGAAAGAAAGAAAGAAAGAAAGAAAGAAACCAGATCAAGCGAAACCAGCATCCAAAACAGTCTTACGTCAAGCTCGTTTTTACGCTTCGGCTTGATCTCTGGATAAACAACGATCGTCTTGACAGATAACGAGGAACACGTATATATAAAATATAGTCTTATATTTTTATTCTTTGTCGTTAACGGTTGTGTGGAGTAGGATTGTAGCCGGAGAGAAATAGCGCCCATACGAAGGAGCTGTTGGGAGTGATTACTCAGCTTCTTCTTTGTCTTCAGTCAAAAACCTTAGATTTATATAATCTAAACTTTTTTTCACATATTTGCTTTTTCAAGTTGTCACTTAATTGACATCATCTACGGACAGATACATTTATCAATCTTATTCGCCATCTATCGCCTTTCAAACCGGTTACCACCCGTATTTCTGCATCTGATGCTGCACCCGGCTGCTACCATCTACGGCCGGATATATTTGTCAATCATATCTTTCCGGTTATCACTTTTCAAGCCGGTTGCCGCCTGTGTTTCTGCTTTTGTTGTCCCGCCGACACCATCCACGGCCGGATATATTTGTCAATCATATCTTTGCCATTCAAGGTAATATATTACAATTATATCTGATATGTTTATCATTAAATCTCAATCAAATTTCATAATTTCATATTTGTTTTCATATCTCATTGAAATTTCATAGATTTACATGTTGGTCTTTAAATCACATTAACACCTCATATTTTGTTTGTTACTGCGCATGTAAACAACCGGTTTCATTGTCCGATTTGAATTTGTTTGCTTTGCTTGTTCACTTGTTTGTCGTATTTTAGCTTTTTTTTTTTATAAGCGTTTCACCCCGAGCAAGGCATGTCACTGCCACTACTGTGCAGGGGGCTACGTAGAGTGGAGAAAGGCTGATTAAATATAGGAAATAACAGAGGGTGGGTGATAGGCGGGTGAGGATACCGAGAATGAGGGTTGGGTAGATGAGAGTGTTGTGAGAATAGTTGGGAGTTAGTGTGATAGGAGGTGTCTATTGACCCTACATTTAAACACCTGGAGATTGTAACTGTCGGGAAAGCAGACTTGTGGAAGGGAGTTCCACAGGCGGGAAGCACGAGAAAAGAAGCTGTTGGAGTAGAATTTACGGTTACATCTTATTTGTTTTTATTTGTTGTTATTAGAATAAAATTAGCTAAATTAAAAGAAAAGATAAAAAAAATCTATTTTCAAGCAAATGACATATGTAAGAATTATTTTTCTGTATTCCAACTAAAAGGTAATTAATTTTTAATATTTTATTGAAAAATATTTTCACGGTTGAATTTTTTCAATCATAAGTTTTTGTCGCTATTATTAAAGCGAAAATTTTGTATTTAAATTATAAACGCTTAATCCTGACGGTTTTAGGATTTATTCCAAAAGTTCCTTATTTGGAATATGAGCTTTTTTTTTCTTTTTTGGTCTTAAGTACAAATTTGAATATGTCGTTGGATTTGAACGCTTCCGTGGACATATGCACTAATTTCAAAATCTATCGCAATGCGGAAAAAATTAGCGTCTGCTAAATTTTTCGTAATAGTCAGCTTGTAAAAATAAAATCAGAATAATCTGAGCGTAACAAGCTACCGGACGTGTTTCAGATATTCTCCGATCACACCTCGAATATACCGAATGAAATCGTAATTTTCTAAGATGCGAAATATTTATTTTGCAACTTAATATTTGGTAATAGATGTGGCATTGTATTGTAAATCACTATAGACGTGTTACAAATGCCCTCTATATCAATATTTATTTATATTACCTGTGTTAATATGTAATTTATTTCATGTTAAACTTATTGTTTTCATAACTTGAATGTAAATGGCTCTTTAGACTTTCCGCCTATAATATAAAAGTCAATTATATTAAATATAATAGGGTAAATATAGCCTGTCCTGCTCTGGAGAGAGAAGAGATGGATTCATAGCTTTCCCAAAAGTTTTTACAACGAACCAGTTTATGCAACAAATCAGTTTTGGATGGTAACTTTATGTATCTAACAGTTAAGTGTCATACGTAATAAACGCTTAGCGATCATATCTTTTTTGATGCATGATTGACTAGGCAGAAGATTTTTTCGCGGTAGGTTGACATTTCTTTCTGTAGAACCTAGTCTGTCCTGTTATTCAAATTATATTATTCAGAGGAGTATTTGTGCTTAAGTGAACGCAATGAATTCAACTGGAATTCGATCTCATCTCTCTAATTTCCCATCCCGAGCCGATTTCCATTAGACCAAAACGCGCATCCATATTTTTTATATACTGATTCCAAAACCTTCAACTGATAGTATTAGTCTTACTCAGCACTGATAACATGTCTCGGTGGTTGGTTTTTAATCAAATTTTCATTGATACATTAATTGTTCACCGTTTTTTTTTTCTGGATATTGGCTGGTTAGAGATTCTTTATTTTTAGGGGACTGAGGTTCTTTTCTTCAATTCACACGTGTTATTGCTTCCATTACATTATTCATTTGAACAGTCTGCCATTGTCATGGAAAAATCTTCTATTTTGTATGGTTAGTACAGAGGAGATAACTTTCTTTATATTCTTGCACTGACTAGTTACAGATGTTTCATACAAAAATTATACAAATACGCTGGACTTATTCTATAACATGTTTAATGTATTATCCTTGTGCAATACACGTCTAGCGTATCAAACTCTTTGTGTTTGAAAATATGGCGTCTGATCGAAAATTAACCATCTATTTGACTCTGCCTTTTTTCAAAGTTATTTGTCTTGAGTGATTTTATTCTTTGATTTTTTTTTTATTGCCTTTTTGCTTTTCAGTCAAGTTTAGTACATTATGTATATATTTTTACAATGTTAAAAAACAGGTAGTCTTTGAACAGAAAATGATAAAACGCTCAGCAGCAGTGGTAACTCATTTCCAGTCTGCCAAGATTCGATGGTAAAGGCCAATTTACTGGAATTGTGCCAAATTTAGGGCCATATGGTCAGTGTTGATCTACTTTATTTATGGGAAACCTAAGAAAAGATGGATTTAGTTTCCTGGCAAAAAGTAATTTTGTGCGAATAAAAGATTAATAATTACTGCTGGAAATAGGGTAATCTACAAATAGAAGACGAGGAGAAGCGTCGTATCTCGAGAGTGTAAAGAAAGAAAAGAAAGAATACAGTAAATAATATGCCAAATAAAAAGTAGAAAAAATTCGAAAGAAAGACAGTACTTAAGAAAGATTGTGAAGTGAAAGAGAAAAGAAAGATTGTGAAGTGAAAGAGAAAGAGAATAATCATATGGAAAGAAAGAAAGAAAGAAAGAAGTGTAACAATACACCTTAAAAAGAGCATTAAAGAGGTAGAATTACATATAAGAATAATGTAAAAAGGCAAAAAAGTAGAAAATAAAAAATAAAATAATTAAAAGGAAGAAATTAAGAGAAATAAAAGATCTTATAAATAACGAATATTCGAAAGAAAAAAGTGGGTGAAGATTCGAAAGAAAGAATATTCATAAGTATAAAAAATATGATAAGAAAAATAACGGAAAAAATATTAAGTGAAGACTAAAGAAAAAGAGAAAAAAAGAAAGGAAGTGAAGTATTTTGGCAAATAAAATATGAGACAAAAAATTCACGAAAGATAGAGTGTTTTAGAAAGAGGGAATCTAAGAAAAAAATGGTAACGAAAGAACGAAAATATTGCTAGAAAGAAAGAAAGATAATAAACATTCATAAAAGAATTTGTCAGAAAGAAAGAAACCATAAGTTATAAAATATGGAAAAAGTACGAAAGTAAAAGAAAAAATCATAAAGTATAAAATACAGAAATGGTACTAATTCCAAGAACTATAAGTCTATCCTATCATTCCTTGTCAGTTGGTGATGTTTGATTTTCTCACCAGCTTCAAGTCACCGACCACCCAAACCCATTCCAAATGCAATAATGATCAGCACGCTGCTCAATCGACTGACTACACTTAGTCATAAATCTCCAAACTTGGTTAATGAATAATTAATGATATATCTTCAAGAGTCAAGAATAACCGATGGGAAAATAGAATATGGGAAAAATATTGATCATAATTTCTTTTCATAAAACATTTCATTTTCCATTGTCTTTTCTTTTTTTTCTTTATATTCTTTGGACCATTGAGATTTATGCATGAATCACTAGAGACGTACTCTTTTTATGATGTGTTGACAGTTGCAGCAAATCCATATATCAGACATTCGGTGACCTCAAGAAATCTTATACACATTTCTTGCCATAAGATGCTAGCACAAAAATAGATAGATAGATAGATAGATAGATAGATAGATAGATAGATAGATAGATGCAAGTTGAACAGACTTGAATAGATAGATAGATAGATAGATAGATAGATAGATAGATAGATAGATAGATAGATAGATAGATAGATAGATAGGATGAAAATACTTACAGTAAACAAAGAAATAAAATAATTAAGAAAGAAAGAGAGAAAGCAAGAAAACACAAAAACTTTAGTGTAAACAAAGAAAGAAACAGGCTAAAGAAAGAAAGAAGTATATGGAAAATGGAATTAAATAATTAAAGTAAAGAAAGAAAGGAACAAAGAAAAAGAAAAGAAAAAAGAAAATAAGTAAGAAAGAACAAAAGAAAAAAGAAATTACTTATAGTAAAGAAAGAAAGAAAGAAAGAAAGAAAGAAAGAAAGAAAAAGAAAAAAGAAAGAAAGGGAAACATGAAAGGGAATGCTTAGCTTTGTGAAAGAAACAAAAAACTTAAAAAAGAAAAATGAAAAAGAGAGTAGCAAAAAATACCTAGCGTAAAAAAGACGCAAAAATAATTACGGTAAAAAGAAAGAAAGAAAGAAAGAAAGAAAGAACACGAAGATGCTTATTTTAAAGAAATGTAAAACCCTTCTCAACTTTTCAAGAAGATAAATTATTCAAAATTTAACCTGAAATCACATGCCTTTATTTGGTCAATGTTAATTTGACGGAATGCAGAGGTTAATAATTGTTTTACGTATGAAAAATTTCGTCACGTATTTTTATCTGACGTCACTAACATTTCAGTTATCTCCAGACAAGACACACAGATGCATCCCACTTTCTCAATAGCCTATCCTCCATGGTTGATGCCTTAACCGATCAAATGTATCACAGTCAGGTGCCCCCTAGTCATTCAACAACCGTCTTTTCTTTTTAACTCAATTCCATCTTTATCGCTACTACTATTTCCTAATAGTAGTAGTAGTAGTAGTAATTGTGGTCTAGACTTAAATTGTGATACAGATAAAAGCTACTCTTTTTATTTCAAATATTGTTTACGTTTCTATATCGTTTTGTTTCTTACTGCAACTTCTTTGACGAAATATTCTTCAGAATTTCTTTTCGAATTAGGGAAGTCAATTCGAATAAAATAAACATTAAAATTGACTACTTACAATATTTGAAATCATAAAAATACTTCATCACAAAATCCCAATTAAAATCAACTCAAAGGTAACGAAATTTCAGAAAAAAAATAAAACCTCCTGAAAAAAAGCATCATTTCATATTTCGTCGAAGACTTCTTTCTTCCAAACTTCCACGGTTTAGAAAAAGAAGTGAATACTCCGTGGGTATACAAACTCAATTTTAAGAATAGAAAAATGTATGTTTTGCACTGCTCTAGAAAATACATGACTGCTTCTGTTATTCTCTATCATTGCAGAAAAGACAGATCAAACCAATAAAAGATCATTACTGTCACATCTATGCAGTACTGGCTGCTCTGTCAATAGATGTCATTTTTTCCTTATAAAGAAACAGCTAATATTAAATTTACTATTACTATTTCACATCTTATGATATCTACTTTTTGCTCTCTTGTAAACCCTTAGAATAATCTCATTTCGTAACCCACTACCTTGAGTTGCTCTTGGTCCCTGTATTGGGTGAACAACGGCAAACAAAAATGATAAAAAAAACGGATGTATCTAACGTAGTAAGAGCTTGAACCCAGTTGAAAGCCAATGATTGTCTAGTAAGAAACCCAGACAAAAACGGAAGTGCAAAGTAAGTTTCTAGGCAGTGTTTTTAGTTCCACCATTCTACCAATTCTGTTTAGATTTGCCAACAAACTGGGACTTCCTGTCCTAGCTGAGATTAAACAAAACGAGACCAAACATCTTATTTTAAAAAAATCGATGAGAAAACAGGCAGACGTTACTTGGTAATTGCTTTGAATTAATTTATTCCTCCGTTGTCTTATAAAGATTTTACGAATCTACTTATATGCACGTCCAAATTCTGAAGAAGAAGGATATATTATTTCAAGAGTTTGTCAGATCAGAATCTTAATATTTAGTTTTAAACGAGTGTAACCCTGCCGTCAAAACTGACGGAAAAATCTTTAAGAGGACATATTATTACCATCATTATTAACTACCAGATGCGACACTGTTCTTTCAACATCGGAACAACATGTACAATTTTGTAGTAGTCATTAGTTTGTACATATTCTAAAGTATAATTAATAATAAATACTCATTGATGTATTTTGATATTGAGCACTGTTTTAAATTGATTTTTGAACGTTGCAGATTGTGTACTTGTTTATATATATATATATATATATATATATATATATATATATATAAGCAAATACACAACGGTCTTTGTTGTTTAGAAAGGATATATATATTCTTCACTACTCGACGAACGAGATAATTATTGCAAAAAATAAAATAATGAGGCACTGTTCAATAACAAACACGCAGCAACAACTTAACAGGTAGTAAATTTTAATAACTGGTAGCATGGGAGAATGAACTAAGCCGACGCTGCCTTGTTACTGTTTCTCTAATAAACCGAGCTGACGCTGCCTTGCTATTCTCTCTCTCTCTCTCTCTCTCTCTCTCTCTCTCTATATATATATATATATATATATATATATATATGAGCGTGACAGGAGGAATATATATATATATATATATATAAGAAACATTAAGGCAGACACGTTATTTCATGGTAAATCGGAAATGTAGGCCTATTTCAGACGAACCATCATCAGCTTCCTTCTTTATTTTACAAAGGATTTTACACGAATGAGATTCACTAAGACCTGAAAAAGAATGAATAAAAATAACGGTCGCTCTCTTAAAAGAGAAAATTTAAGAAAAAATACATCAGTTCGGCGAACACACACATATCTATCTAAACTTATTTATAAATGGAACTTTGTCTCTGTGTGTCTGTATGTGTGTGGGTGTATCCGTTGCCTATAGACTCTGAAACGGCTTGAAAATTTACACAGTTGTACTATAAGCGTCTGTGAGTATTCTTAGCTAGGTTTTGTGTCGAGGTACCCCCGATAAATATCGAAAATCGATAATCGAAAAAATCGGGTTATAGAAGGAGTAGTCAGATTTTAATCAAATTTGATACACTTATAGACAAAGATATAAGAAACGATATTAAGAAGTTTCAAGGGTGCAGTTCTTAAAATAGTGCAGAAAAACGATAATATATATAATTATATATAATTATATATAATATAATTATATAATTTATATAATTATATACATATATAATTATATACATATATAATTATATACAATTATAATTATAATTATATATAATTATATAAATATATAATTATATAAAATATAATTATATAATATATATATAAAAGGCATGTTTGTGTGTGTGTCTGTTTATCTACCTCTATGTCTGTATTTTTTTTCTGCCCTTTTATTTTAGTTTTTGCTTCGGGTTTGGCTCTAAGTAGGTATAATTGTAGTTCTTAGTCTTAGCTATGATACCATTTACTCATAGGCCTTATTTAGCCTTCAAAATTCAGTTTACGATGAAAAAAACTTATTTGATATCGATAGGAGGAAATCAAAATTTGACTTACATCCATTCATTTTTCTTTCAGTCTACGGTTTCGCTTCAACTGGAAACAAGTATTGCTTTTTAGACTTTCGTGCCAACGTCCGAAGAGTCTGAGCTCCAGGACCTTGGATTAGTTTTAAAGCTTTCATTGCATCCGAGCAACACCGGGCTATACTGCTAGTTCATACATAAGCATATATGTACGCAACATATAATCAAAGAACACGCGTAGCGGGGGATGTCAACAAAAGTTGAACAGTTGGATTGAAGACCCGTAGATTTGAAACGAAAAGAAAGTGGGTTAGGTAAGAGCAAGAGAGAGAGAGAGAGAGAGAGAGAGAGAGAGAGAGCGTTAAAAATGGGTAAGTATCTTAAAGGGTAAACGAAAAGGGAAGAAGAAGAAAGAGAGGAATAAATTTAAAATAGAAAGAAAAGATGATAGAAGAAAATGAGAAAATAAAAATAAATAAATAATATAAATTAACGGTGAAAGAAATTGGAGTCTAAAAAATTAAAAATATATTTAAGAGATAATAGTTAGGTAATCTGTTGTGATTATATATATATATATATATATATATATATATATATATATATATATATATCAATAACGAAAGAAAAAATTTACAACGTTCAAAACATTAATTTAAAACAGTGCTTAATATAAAAATAGATCAATCAATATTTATTATGTCTAAACAAAATGTATAATTTTGCAGTAGTTTGTAATATGGATATGTTCTAAAGTATATATATATATATATATATATATATATATCTGCTTCTTTATATTTGTATATATATATATATATATTTATATATATATATATATATATATATACACATAAGGTTTTTTTTTTACTTAAAATTAATTTAATTTACATTGCGACATGGAAGTTTCTGTTTCGAGAAAAGATTTTCTTGCAGTAGGTTGTCAATATCTTCTGCGATAGACTAGTTACCAACTACAGAACTCAATCTTTCTTGTTAATTTACATAAAGCTGGAAGGAAGAGACGGATTAATACCTTTGCCAACGTTACTTGTGCATAAATGTATGCAACGAATTCAATTGGAATTTGGACACGACGCTCCGATTTCTGGTTCCGAGCTGATATCCACTGCCCCACAATTTCAGATACACACACTGTGTATATAAGTCTTAAATGAATTGAAAGTTTTAATGTTGGCTAGCCTGAGAAAAGTTGAATAAAAGCGCGATGTATGTTTACATAACGACAAACGTTTATATATTTACTGGCCATTTCTGAGATAAAAGCTCCAGTGGAAAAATATCAAGAACTTAAAGCAATACATGCGAAATGTAATAACTGAACACGAGTTTGGAAGAAGGAATCTTCTGGCCAATAACTAGAGTCTTCATTAGACAGAAGGCATTTTAGCAATTTCAATCTAAGAAAGCGGTACTATACAGGTGAAAATTTAACTCTGAATATTCATATGCATAACAACCATATAAAGGTCACGATCAGATGAGGCTGTTTAAGAACATGTTTCCAGTTCGGTGTGTAATGTTTTGGTTTTCATCACGTTTAGAACACATAAATTGATTAGGAAACCTGACAGTGAATATCTGAAAAAATCGTGTTTGAAAAAAAAAGAACATGACCCTGTGGACGACATTAAAGATGACTATGACAAATGTGGATGAAACTGTTATTACTGTCATATAAAGAGAACATTCTTATGACTATAATATATATATCTGAAACTCTTATGACCATGAAAGTTACTGACGAAATTCTTATAACTTTGATATATACAGATGAAATTAATATGACCATGACACTTACTGATGAAACTCTTATGACCATGACACGTACTGATGAAATTCATATGACTTTGGTAAATACTGATGAAACTATTATGAGTATGACTCATAGTAATGAAGCCCTTATGACTATAACATATACAGCAAAATAACTCTTATGACTATGATATATACTGATGAAACACTTATAATAATGACTCGTAATGATGAAACTATTATGACCATGACATATACAGATGAAACTTATATGACTATGATATATACTGATGGAATTATAACAATTAGGACATATAGAGACAGAACTCTTATGGTTATCACACTTACAGACAAAACTATTATATATATAATACATATACAGAGAAATGTCTTATGACTATTATTTATACAGAAGAACAGCTCATGATCATAGTACATACAGATAAAATCTCTTATGACTATGACATGTACAAAGGAAGCTAATATGACTATGACATATATAGATGAAATTCTTATAAACTATTATGACTCTGATGAAACTTTTATTATGTCTATATTTCATATGCATAGCGATGCAGATAAAAGAATGTTCATCATATCTATGCGAATTTGCTTTTAAAACAAATGCAATGTTTATTAGTTATTTTTTAAATATTTTCAACAAGCAAGGCAACGAAGCTATTAGCAAGCAAATGGTTACTGGGTGTGAATGAATATACGAAAACATTATTAAGGAGTGAGAATGCTAAAAGACGAGAAATTAAGATGAAAGAAGATAACGATTGAAATTGCATTTAAATTTTTGAAAATCAGATTAATCGGTAAGCTGGAAAAGAGTCCCCAAAGCGCGAGAAAACTTACGGTTATAAATCTAGCCATTTCAACTATAAATTTATTGCATTTCGCCATCAATCTAGTCAGTCAGTTAAGTGCCATACGTGATACACGCTTGGGCGATCATGTCTTTTTCGAGACATGATTGACTGGGCAGAAGATTATCCTGCAGTAGGTTGCCATTGCTTTCTGCGGTAGACTGGTTGCCGACCAAGGCTATAGAACCCAGTCTATCCTGCTATTTAACCCATAACTGGAAGGAAGAGACGGATTAATACCTTTCCCAAGGGTATTTGAGCGAAAGTGAATACAATGGATTCAACTAGGAATTCGAACTCGGCTCCCCGGTTTCTTGTTCCGAGCCGATATCCACTGTACCACAACGCACATCAATCTAGTACTGGGCTTAAATTCAGAGCATTTAGCTACCATAGAGGAGTTTGCGTTTCAGTTTTGTTTAATAGCATATCAACTTCTGTGAGTTATTTAATGACAAAAAGTTACGGTTTAAGGTATTTCTTTTAATCACTGGTTATAGTGAGAATGTTGATTAAGTCAGATTTTAATGAAAATTGTTTGTATTTATTTTTTTATATTAGAAAATTGAACATGTCTTCTAGTTTTGTATTCGAAAATGTTTTCCTTGAGTATAATTTTTCCATCAAAACTGTGTTATGGAAATAAGTTTTTTCTTTAAAAATGTATTGTTGATAATATTTTTCCTTCAAAAATGTATATTTTTTCATAAAATTCTATTTTTATGTATATATTTCTATAAAAGTGTATTTTTATACTTTCATAGTGTTTTGACTTCAGTTTGGGGGTTAACTAATTTCCCATAGCTGGGACCCTAATAGTTGTTACCACTCCGGGTCAGGTTGGACCTGGGAACAACAATAGTTAAGAGGTGGTTCCATGCTTCTTACAACCTCCCAATCAGAGGCCTTGCTGCTGGATGTAGTTGACCGTCATGCCCATGACCACTACATAGAGGAAAGTTCATGGGGACAGTTACCATTAGTTAGTTTTGATAATAAATATTACTTACATTTGACCATACGATCCCGTATACGGCGACGCAATCGGGAAAGGCGTTAGTTTTCCCCTTTAATACACCCCCTACAGTTTATGCTAAGAAGTTTGTATAAGGGGTTGTATTATGTTCGAATAATGATGGCTGATATTGTCGATATCAATGACGGTTTAAACATGTATATTTATCCCATCTATGTATTAGAATATTTCCAGCTGTTTATTTATTATCTTTTATGCTTTACTGAAAAATATTTTTCTATTGAAGCGACAATATATGTTTAAGACTTGGTTCGTGTTTTATTTAGTCCTCAGCTTGGTAAACAGATGTCATTATTGAATAACAATGTTTTTACTTTTGCAATTTACATTGAAGCAAGTTGTTTTTAACACATGTCTAAGAAATTGGTTTTATATCAAAAAGCAATATATTTAAAATGTCACGCTTAAATTGATTGGGATATTACAATAAAGCTTTTTATAAGCTTTTTTTTAATATATTTTTCCTAAATGATTTAGACACGGCATTGGACTCGTTTTGTATTGATCCATCCAAATTAAATCTAACATCGATGCGTGTTTGCTTTTTTTTGCTTTTTTTTTCTCAAAGTATCTTTCGGTTTTCCACGCGTAGAGATGTTTTCTGGAAAGCCAATAGTTGAACCTGGTAGGAGAAGCGAATTCACATTCATCTAACTCCCAAATATCATAACATTTTTTAAAGAGTAAGAGTTCTTACCATAGTGACATCATTAAATAACTTTACCCGCAGATCATTCACTTGTGTTATGATTTCGATCAACAGTTGCTCTATAAGTATAGCAAACTCTTATGACTATAAAGGGATATCGATCTTTATTAAGTGTCAAGTACATGTAGTTTGTGTAGAAAAGCCAGAAGAAAGGACTAGCTATCAATTGTAAAAACATTGAATGTATGGTTGTCCGAAAGACAGACAACCCAACAATCAAATTAAAAAAATGGATACAAGACCCAGTGATCATAAAAATTTAAATAACCAGGAAGTGTTTTAACAGGGGCGGAAAAGATGACAACGAAACCCGAATGAGCATTGCAATAGCAAAAGATGCCTTCCAATAGCCAAGCAAAGTATTGAGTAACAGGAAGATATCGTTAGAAACAAAGAATTCAGTACGGAACTGGTAAGTAATATCAGTTTTTTATGTGGCAATAAATATTGGACACTCTTGAAAATAAAATAAAAAAGAAATATTGTTATTTTATTTCTATTAAATTAACTGAACGTATATTTTCGTTGGCGCAAAAATAAAAAGATTTGTCACCAAAAATGGTACTTTTAGTGTTGTGGATTCCGGGTTAGAAACCACACAAAAAATAAATAATAAAAACAGATATGAAGATATAAAATGTAAGTTAGGTTAAACAAGATATACAAACTAAAACACGGATTAGTACATTTAGGAATACTATTAGTAGAAATAAATATGTCTTGAAGTGAAATAATTTGTCCGGGTATTGACTTTATATGCAAACAACTCCAAATAACTCTGCACCAAATTACTGATTAACTAAGCAACTCCACAACTTACAACTACTTTATAACTATTGCCGTTCTTACTATAGGCAGGATTATTTGTACACATCATTCTTGTGTACAAAGAGGCGATCTCCAACCTTTAGTTTGAAGTTTTTGGAGATGGAGCATCGAAATAGCATTTTACGCTTTATATTCTTCTTCTTCATGTGCTGTGTTCTTTCAGGGCATAGGCGACCATAAACTTCCACTTCTTTCCACTTCCCCGTCTCTTGTTACTCTCAAAGGTTCGCACTGCTTTCCCCTGTCTCTCTTTCCTTCTACCCGTCCTGTGAGTATTGAATTCTCCAGACTCTTCTTTCTCATTACATGTCCAAGAAACTCTGTTTTTTCTTTATGTTAAGTATGAGCTTCTCCTTGTTACCATCCTCCCCAACACCTCGTTGTTAGTCACGGCTCAGTCCAGGGTATCCTTAGCATCCTTTTGAAAACCACAATTCTGCTGCTTCAAGTCTCTAATTAATCCTTGGTGAGATCGTCTAACACTCACTACCATACAGAAGGACAGATATCACATAGTAATCCAGCACTCTCTTCGTTTCCTGCATCTTGAATTGCAAGAAGACAGTAATGCACGATTGCAAAGTTACAAAATGGAGATACCGAAATCAAACAAATATAACTATCTATAAATTTTGGAGGTATTTTAGCAGAGGAAGTAAAGTGCGACACTGAATTTGAGATAGCCAAATGTGTCTCCCAAAAGCTAAGCGAAGTATAAAGTAACATGAAATTTGGTGAGACACAAAGAAAAAGTACTGAGCTGTTACGTAATATCACTCTTTTTATATGTCTGTGTATCCGAAACAATCTCCATATATTTGTGAAGATATTTGAGGCAGCAGAAATGTGGTTCGACTTATGGATACTGAGAATACCATGGACTGACCGTTTGAGTAATGAGGTTTTATGAGAAATACAGACAAAAGAAAGCTCAGACTGAGAATAAGAAAGAAGCAATTGAAAGTTCTAGGGCATCGTATCGGACGAAGTTGAAATAATTGATGGAGAATATCATTAGATGCAAAGTAAACATAAAGAATCAGCACATATGCCAGGCCACAAAAATCTCCTAAGCCAGCTAAGAATGGAAATAAATACAATATAGAACCAGTAATATGGAGTACTAGAGAAAATCATTAGCTTCAAAGATTGTAACATGAGCTCTGATAAAAAATGCTAGAGAAAAACCATTAGCATTAAAGATTGTAATATGAGCTCTAGTAAAAAAATGTATACTGACACTAGGTTTATAAATTTCAAAAACTCATACATTGGTATCCTCAAGGGCATATAGTCTAGTGAATATAGGCTGGTTAGTTTCAGTGGCTTAACCTAAAGAGTTGTGATTTCAATATCTGGCTAGAGCAATGGTGAACAAATAACTTAGAGAGTTGATTTAAAGGGAGATAACTGCATGAAAGTGGCATCCGGCATCGCATACGGAATGAGAATGATATACCTCAGTGATCAAAATAAAGGGTTCGGAGAAGTTTGAAACATACAACGTAACGTCGTAAACATGGTAATAAAGATGAGGACAACAGTGTAAATCATGTAAATAGTACCTCATCGCAAACAAATACTGATGAAAGAGTACTTAAAAATTCCGTTTCTAACAGGACATTAAAAGCAATAACGAGCTTGTGTAAATTAGGAGAGATAGCGAAGAGTGAAAATTCAGCTATAAAGAACGGGAAATTGTGACTAGAGAGTTATGATCGCCCACGTCCGGAGCTTGTGCGTAATTTCGCAAAGAAATGCATTTTTATGGAACAGCAAAAATATGCAAACTGGCTAGCCAAAAAAAAGTAGACATTGTTTTGACAATATTTGACTGTTTTCAAAGTTAAGAATGGGGGCAAAATTCCTCATGTTAGGAAAATATTTGATTGTTTTAAAACCAACATAGCCAAGGTCAGATAATATAGTCCATGAAATAGTGACAAACAATATCTAAAAGATGACATAGTTTCTTATATAAGAGATAGATTAGTAGTAGTAGTCAGTTCGGAAGACAGAGACAAACAGACAGAGAAATCGGGCTTCCCTTGTGCTGACCCCTCCGACCTCACTATTTACTCCATAGCCATGTCACCTGAGAAGCGAATAAAGAAAATATATCTTTATTTATAAATACGTGTTACAGTGATCATTTTATTAAGTGAGAATATTGTCATTTTATCAGCGTGACAGAGGCAAGCAATTTTATAAGAGAGAAGATAACAAATTTTGGGAAATTTATTCATTAATCGTCGTTCCATCGAAGAGTATACAACATATATGTCGTTTTGGTTGCAATTTAATTTTCATCGTCTTGTTATATAGTATACAACACAAGGAACATAGAAGATTTTTCCGCTTAATTATTTTTTTTTTCATTTGAAAACTAAAGATATTTGTATCTTTATAAAAAAAAAAATGTCATCCGAGAAAAGTTAAGCAATTGAAATTATTTTCAAAATGTCAGCATATGATGTGAAAGTAGGATTAGAAGAAGGACAGATGTAAAATAACGTCTACCTTACGTAACGGACTTGTAAGAAGCTTGTTAGAACGGGAAATTGTGGAGTGCCACGATCACGTCTTGAATATACGCAGAATATAGAAGAAGAGTTTATTGAAAAAATAATTATACTTGCAATGTGGTAACGGACGACGCAAAATGTGACTTACAAACGGTAAGTGGCATTTGGAATAGTGATAAGGGACTTCCAGAAACAAAATATTAAAAGATTAGAAAATATCGTTTTTCAAGGTCGGTCGAGTGACCGTTCTAGACGATGAGCGTTCCCGGTCTATTAATCATTGGAAAATAAGAAAACAACTTATCTAAGTCCAATGAACCGTCTCAGTGCAATCAGTGTTATTTACTTGGGCAATAGTTTTTTTTTCTTTTTTTAGAAGAGTTGCATAGTGAAGCTTTGATTCTTTGCTTCACATTGCTTAAAAGGATTACGGATCACAAAAAGTATTTTGGCACATACTGAGGGAAAAATCGTCTTTTTTACAGAAATATCCATATGATAATCGTTCGTGAGCTAGATATTCTGGGTATTCATGTATATTGTAAAACTGTGACAATTTCTGGTGTATATTTTCAATAAAATTAGAACAGTACTAATAAGCGTATCGATAGAAAAGTCGGAATTGAAATACATAAATATATAGAAAAGTTTTCACCTTGGGTTTCAAACAACATAGTTTAAGTGTCGGGTAAACACAAAAAGAATGTTTAAATATATTTAAAATATATGAGAATAAAAATTAAAAAAACATTTGAAATTCAGACACAGTCGAAAATGTCAACTTATTCAAGGTTGTTATTTCTTCGGCAACTTCATTTTTGGCGATGCCCTATAACCTTCAATTTCCAATCATCGTCAAAGGATTATCGGCTAAATTTAGACATGTTTATGAATTTAATTTTTTCTGTTTTCTTCTTCTTCTTCTTCTTCTTCTTCTTCTTCTTCTTCTTCTTCTAGGTCATGTGCAATTATGCTCTCCCTGATTTCTTGATATGCTGATTTTTTTCTTCTTTTTTTGTATGTGTCTGTAAGTATTATGTGTATGTGTGTGTGCGCATGTGGATGTGTGTACGCCTGTGCGTGTACGTATTTTACATGTATGGTATGTCGCATTTATTTTTTCTTTTCATAATTTTATTGTCGCTTGATACCTAGAAGATAAAGACAAGAAATCATCCTGGGTATGACAATAAACTACATCCGACAGCAAGGCCTCTGATCGGGAGCTTTTGAGGAGCATGGATCTACCTCTTATCTGCTGTTATACCCAAGTCTATCCGGACCGGGGGTGGTAGCACCGGTTTGCTTCCAGCGAATAATTACCCCCAAACAGGGGTCAAAACATTATGAAAGCATAAATAGATATTTATACTGAGAATTCTAGCAATACGTTTTTAGAAAAGAAAATATTATAAGCAAAAAATGATTATATACTAGCAATACATTCAACTGTATAAAACCCTTTTTACAAAAATATCTCAATTAAACCTGATCTACGAACTGCTTACTCACAAAGAATACATATAAACCATTGAGATAGATATCTATCTTAATGGTTTTTATATGACATAAAACAAAATAAACCAAACCAAATCTGAGCGACAAACTGATTTCTTACAAAGAATACATATTCCGTTCATATGAACCCATTCTAAAAATCTTGTCGGCATTAAATAACTCATTGATGTTAAAAACAAAATCATCCAAACCAAACCAAGAAAAGAAAGAAAAGGAGATTCCACCCACTTTTTCTTTTTTTTCAACTATGTGTCTCAAAAGATAAAGTAACAATGCTATTTCCAGTCTCAGAATCCGAACTTTTTTATTAATTTTTGTAAATATTCTGGGGTTTACTCAAAACTGAAAAATATGAACAACGTATTTCTAAAATAGACAAAACTATACAAAAATATTAAAAGAAATCTCAGGGTTGTAAAAATCTGATCTCTACAATATCAAATTCATATTAAAATTCATATTAAAACTTGTAAAATGTACATCAAACTTTGCAGAGAAGCTCAAATTAGACATTAAAATTGCATTTTAAAAATTAATTTTTTAATATGCAATTTTAAATTCTAGTTTGATACTTCTGATAGCCTTTTGAACAATCTTTGCCTATACAGCTTTGGTTAAGCATCGTCTTGAATTATCATCCTAGAGACTTATTTTCAAAATGTCAGAAATATTGTAGTTTTAATCACATGACAGACCCCTTCCTGCCTCCAATCAACATGACGTCTCGACTTCAGCTAGCTACTTCCTCATCCTCGCAATGTAGCTTCCCTG
Source organism: Ascarosepion bandense (assembly GCA_037127315.1). Classification (NCBI taxonomy): domain Eukaryota; kingdom Metazoa; phylum Mollusca; class Cephalopoda; order Sepiida; family Sepiidae; genus Ascarosepion; species Ascarosepion bandense. The sequence continues at coordinate 2,914,447 of JBBBDQ010000385.1, read as the reverse complement.
GCTGTTCTATAAATACTTTCACGGTAATTGCCTTGCAGTGTAATGGATATCGACTCGAAATGAGAAATCGGAGAGTCGAGTTCGAATTCAAGTTGAATTCTTTGAAATCACTAAACGCGCAAATAACACTGGGAAAGATATTAATCCATCTCTTTTCCTTCCAGCTATGGGTTGAATAGTAAGACATATTGGGTTCTATATCCTTGGTTGACAACCAGTCTACTGCAAAGATAAATAGCAACCTACTGCGGGAAAATCTTTTGGACCTTTTCTTCCAACACGCATTGAGCCAGCATGGAAGAGTAGCCTCATATAATTAACATGGGAGTAAATATCTCATGCGATGCACAGTCTGCAACAGAGCAGAGTAAGCAAATTCTAATTAATTATTTGGGCGAAGTTTTATCTATGATGCCTAGGATTTACGAATTTAAGCACAGTACTAAATTCGCAGACAGATCTGTTTAGCCATATCACAGCTCATCAGTACGGTTAGACTCCGATTGCTTTTTTTTTTACCCAGGATTGAAACCCGAACGAAATGGCGTCAGTCGGCGACTCTACCCCTGGGCTATGGGCGTTCGGCGTTGTGGTGCATTGGATATCGGCTCGGAACGAGAAATCAGGAAGCCGAGTTAAAAATCCAGCTGAATTCATTGCATTCACTTACTCGCAAATACCCCTGGGAAAGGTATTAATCCACCTATTCCTTCCAGTTATGGGTTAAATAACAGGACAGATTGGGTTCTATAGCCTTGGTCGGCAACTAGTCTACCGCAGAAAGCAATGGCAACCTACTGCGGGATAATCTTCTGCCCAGTCAGTCATGTCTCTGTCGAGATATGATCGCCCAAGCGTGTATCACGTATGGCACTCAACTGACTGACTAAATTCGCAGTTGAATTGGCTAGGCGTGATCCTAATTTCTATGCTAAGATTTTTGCTTGTGGAACTCTCTTTCGGCTTATGGCTTCCCAATCAACTTTGATCTTCAAAGTTTTAAATGTAATGTCAACCGTTATCTACTATATTGATTAATCTTCTATTCTTGCTTTAATGATTCTCCTTGTTTTTCTTGTTCTTTAATTTAGCAACCCCTTAGTAGCTTCACTGACTTACATGGAATGAAAAAACTAAAACAATATATGATTTTTTTCACGGTAACTAATGTATTATGAAAGTTGAAGTCCAACACTTGTTCCTGCAATAAAAAACAATCACGTAAATTATAAAATATTATTCATGTTATTAAACTTTCAGAGAATTTCTATCGAACTTTTAGACGAGCAATAAATGCCATTGCAAAAACTGTTAGCATCGAACCTACGGCTTCAACTGTAAAAAATATGACCTAAATTTGAGAAAAGCTCTCACTATTTTACAGTTGAAATGGTTAGCTCTATCGTTAGTTCAGTGTTAACAGTTTCTTCTCTCACCTTCTCGTTTGTCGAACTCTCTTTTCGCTTTCCTGGTTACCAGTCAATTCAGATTTCCAAAAATTTAAATGCAATATCAATCGTTAGCGTATGTCTTCTTAATGTGTGTTCTCTTATTGTCCTCACTCTAAACAGTCATTTTTTTCTCTTAGTCTCTAACGCTAGGTATACTTTTGCGTCCTAATGTCTTTAATGCCTTGCTTGGGTTGAAATGAGTACAATACGCATATATAAAAAATAAAACACTCAAAACAATATTCAAGGATCAATCATTTTTTCTGGCTTTAAAATTTCTACTTTTACTTTCCGTATGTTTTGTCGATGGCTATAACATATCCATTCTTTTCGTAAATCTTCCGTTCATATTTAGCATACCAGAGAAATATTATCGTATAAAAACAATTACAAAATATGAATGATTATTATTAATATAGACGATTAATTTAATTTTCAAATGCCAAAGAGTAAATATTTTTGAAGATACGAATTATTTACTTTACTTGGTAATGTTACTAATTTGAAATCTGTTAGTTTTTTTCTTTTTTGAGGTAATACATTGTTATTTCGTCTCCCATTTCTTCCTTTACGTCTCGTCTGTAAAGGACACAGAATTTCTTTTTACGTGATATTAGTCTATTTGGTTTATACTCGAGAGCGCCGCCATCCAGTACTACCAAAATATCAATTTGCACCCTGGTTTTTTTCCCAGTCCAGTCTCACCTTTTCTTATGGAAATGATACTGAAACAGACTAACATCATCTGACATTGTACTACACATAAAGGAGTTCTAAAATTAAAATATTCTGTTAATCTTTTTGAATGATTTGTGAGCGTTTTTATAGTTGCCAACACTGTTTGTTTATAGATACGTAATTTGGAATAAAGCTCATTTCGTTTTAAGCTGTATTTAAATTGCCTACGTGTTTCGTCCTGTGATGGAATTTATCAAGCCAAAAAGAAAAGACGAAATTATCTTTGTTCCAGATTACGCATCTATAAACAGCGTCAGCAACTATAAAAAAAACGCTCACAAATCATTCAAAAAGATTAACAGAATATTTTAGTTTTAGAACTCCTTCATGTGTAGTGCAATGTTACGAGATGTTAAAATGAAGGGAATTCAACCGTTTTCCTTGGACTTTTTATTATCTATGATAGTCTGTTTCAGTATTATTCCCATAAGAAAAGATGAAATTGGGAAAAAACCGGGACGCAAATTGATATTTTGGTCGTACTGGATGGCGGCGCTCTCGAGATCTTTCCTTCTAAACAAATTGCTTACTCTTTTTATTAGTGTTTTAAATCTAAATTGTGGTCGAATTTATTTCTGTGAATCACTAATACATTCGTTAGATTATCATTAGTTATGTTTCTTTTGTGTTCATATATACGTTTTTTTACAATTGTACTTGTTTTTCTGATGTACATGGAGGAACAATTTTGGCAATTTTGTTTTGTACATACCTGCTTATTCATTATTATGATTTCTTTTTTTTTTAAATCTGACAATGTTCATAATATTTTTGAGCTAGTTGTTACTATGTGTGTGTTTTTAGATGGGAAAGATTATTTTAGATAGTAAATGCGATGGAGTTGGTGAGTAGTATAATGTATCTCTTATTGATTAGATTATTATTGTTAACAGTTACTGTTGTTGCGGTTTATTAATTGATTTAGGCATTTATCTATAGGAATTAAATGTAAATCATTTGTACAACCAACATCAAACGTTGCCTGATGATGAAAATCTATCTCAAAACATAGAGATTTCCGTGTCGCAATGTACAATTAATTCCTAACTATATAATCATATTAAGCTCTAAAATACTTATTATATTGAGCACAGTTCATAATAAAATAAATGCCGGGGCACTCAAAATAGTAAAATTTTGACTCCTCTTCACCTGGAAATATATATATATATATATATATATATATATATATATATATATATTAGCATGTGTGGTCATCTTAGTAAATTTAAATTTTACTCATTATCTCCTTCTTTCATTTATTCATATGTTGTGCCTCTTACATAGATTAGAATTTAAATTTGATGAATCCGAAGCTTTTTTTTTACCTGAACCTTCTAACCCAATGGTCAACCACTGCATTCCACTACCAAAATAAAATTACTACTAAGTTTTTTTCTCTGCTTGACTCTATCGTAACCAACATTCCTAACCCCTTCTTTTACTAATCCTTGCTTCTGGTACAAAAATGTTTTTTCATTCCTTCGTTGACTAGGGTTGACAATGCATGTCTCAAATTGAAAAACTAAAACAGCTATCACCCTTAAATTTCATCTGACTTTACAGATAAATAAATAAATATATAGTATATAAAAAATTCCGAATTCTATATCCGTTGAATAGCTATTTCAGCGAGAAATTCTCGCTTCTTCAGCAACGATCAAAAACAAAAATTATTAATTCAAATATGGTAAAAAAATCACGTACCCAAAAAGAAACCCAAAACATATCTATACACAGAAAGTTAAAAAATGGGAGGGAGATTAATAGGATCTGGTTTTACCTATATGACATATACTTTTTTGAGATTTAAATATATTGCCGCCTAAGCACGAATTTACACGAGATACTAAATTAGCAACTAGGTCCCACCCTTTTACAAATAAGATGTAACCGTAAATTCTACTCCAACAGCTTCTTTTCTCGCGCTTCCCGCCTGTGGAACTCCCTTCCACAAGTCTGCTTTCCCGACAGTTACAATCTCCAGGTGTTTAAATGTAGGGTCAATAGACACCTCCTATCACACTAACTCCCAACTATTCTCACAACACTCTCATCTACCCAACCGGTATCCTTACCCGCCTATCACCCACCCTCTGTCATTTCCTATATTTAATCAGCCTTTCTCCACTCTACGTAGCCCCCTGCACAGTAGTGGCAGTGACATGCCTTGCTCGGGGTGAAACGCTTATAAAAACAAATATATATATATATATATATATATATATATATATATATATCCCACATGGAGTGAGAGTGAGAGAGAGAAAGAGAGAGAGAAGAATGAGGCGTCGGCTCAGTTCATCATTGAACTTTAATAACTGGTAGTAACAAGTTACTACCAGTTATTAAAGTTCTTTGCTTCATTTTTGGCCTTTAACAGTGCCTTATCATGTTATTTTGTGTAATAATTATGCCGTCGAGAAGTAAAGAATATTTATATATATCCTCTCTGTAATAAAGACTTGATATAGTGTATCAAGGCAGCACATAATTTTCTAAACATATACTGTTAAATATAAGAGAAACAATGAATGTCTATTACGTTTAATCATGGGCCGTTCTAAACATCGTATTTTGACTTTAATTTCAGTTGAAAATAAAGACAAAAATTCTCCAACATTTGGATAATTTTTTTATTAAGTTGGTTCTAAGCTTTCGCTGATGGTGGATGTTTTTGTGTTAACGTCCTTGTAACCTCTCTGAAGATGGCTCGTGTGAGCCGAAAGCTTAGAACCAGAAACGTGATTTTGTAACATGAGAGCAGGAGGCCAAATATTGTAAAACTGGTCAAAACATACTTGGAAACGCTTTAACGAGAAGTCCTCTTAGTTGTATTTACCAGAATTCCTTGTCCGATTATCACTTATTCCGATCGATTGGTACATGGTCAGAATGAGTACCGCTTTCATTCTGATACCAAAAATTGTTTGATTCGTGGTCAGCTTTAAAAGACGTGTTTTTTTCCCAACGAGGTATTCAAATCTTACCAAACAGATGAGGAAAATACTGGCTTGCGATTGACAATATTTTCAGTGACGTGTTTCTTATTAACTTTTGCATATAAAACACCACTTTTCTTAAAAAATCAGCAAGAAGTTATTCCAAGCCCTAAAGTATATATATATATATATATATATATATATATATATATATATACTGACATAAATTAATAAATATACGTATGAAGGTGCACATATGTATAGAATTATTATTCAGGTGTAAAAAAAACAGTGCTCAATATATGAACAGAGCTATTATATAAATACATTAATAATATACATATTATCCTACGTCTATTGCACGACTCGGAGTTTCATTTTCAACTGACAATTGAATAGATTTGAATTTCAGGTCACTTGATGTTCATGGAAATTAAAATATTATAAAGTTAAGCTACTGCTTTTTTAATAACAAGATTAAAAATTTCAATATTCTAAGATTGCAAGTAAATAAAAAATAAAATTTAAATTTAAAATTTAGATTATAAAATAAAAGTATTCAAACTATTAAAATGCAGGAAGAAGAAATCAAAAGGGCGTAAATCATAAAAACGTAAAAATTTAAATTTGCTAATGTTACATATACATAAAATAATTAATATTTTAAATAAAAATAAAAATTAGAATAAAAACTGATATTTGAAATTAAAATTAAAATAAAAGTTAAAAAGTAAAATATGCAGAGATCAAAGATTAAAGGGCGTAATTCATAATTGTTAAAAGTAATATTTACTGGAGAAAAGAAAGCAAGCAAGAAAGAGGAGAGTAAGGAAGAAAGAGAGAAAGGGGCAAACGTATAGCGGAATTGATATCAATTTGGGTCTAAGAATTTAAGTAAGTATTTTTTCTGTTATTCTGTTTTTTTCTGTTAAGTAAATTAAAATACTTAATATGGTTTAAGATGAAAAGTTTTTCTAAAAAAGCATAAGTTACATTTATCACGTCATAAAATTCAGATTTAGCTACGATATTCTGGGTAATAATTGGGTTCTTAAGATTGTTTTTTTTTAAATTTCCAATAATAATTTATAGATAAAGCAGTACTTCTTCCGTGTTTACTGTTGTTTAAAAACAACATATCTTAATATATATATATATATATATATATATATATATAGTATAGCAGATATATAAAAATAGAAAGGGATGTAAGAAAAGTATGTGTTTTATTCAACGTATACAACGAAGAAATTTTGAAAGAACTAAAATTCCAGCCATCATTCGTCATTAGCGACTACAGAGCTGATAAAACACTAAAAGAAAACTACAAAACCTCCAAAAGAAGGCCGCGGAAGGAAAGCGAGATGAAGGGACTAAACATAAACTAGAAGAAAACTGAATGCATGGTCATCAGGAAAAGTGCGTTACGGTTCAGCGGTTATCGGCTCGGAACAAGAAACCGGTGAGCCGTGTTCGAATTCCAGTTGAATATCGGTTATTCACTTACGCACAAATACCCTTGGTAAAGATATTAATCAGTCTCTTCCCTCCATTTATGGGTTAAATAACAGGACGGATTTGGTTCTATAGCCTTATCTACCGCAGAAAGTAAGGGCAAACTACTGCAGGATAATCTTCTTCCCAGTCAGTCATATCTCTTTCAAGACATGATCACCCAAGCGTGTATCACGTACAGCACTTAACTGAATGACTGACAGCAATTTAAATACTTGGGAAGTGTTCAACAGAGGACTGAAAAAGTGACATTGAGATACGAAGGCCTATTGGCATGGCCAAGGGCGCATTCCAAAAGCTGAGTTGAGTATTGAAAGACAGAAAAGAAAAGAGTACTGGACTGTTATGTGATACCTATCCTCCTATATAGCAGCGAATGCTGGACAATCTCCTCAAAGATGAAAGACTCGAAACCAAAAAATGTCTTTCTACAGAAGGATACTGCGGATACCATGGGCTGAACATATGAGCAACGATGAGGCTTTGGAGAGAATGGAAAGGAAAAGGAATCTTATGCTTAACATCAAGAAGAGACAGCTGAATTTTCTGGGACACGTAATGAAGTAAGTGAGCTTGGAAAATCTCCTATTCACAGAGAAGAAGAGAGATAGGGCAAAACAACGTGTAACGTAGTTTGTAAGCCCAAGCAAATGGGTGGCTTAGCAGGTTTCATGAGAATTAGCAAGACAAAATCTATTAAACTAAAAGGGACAGGAAGATGTGAAGGACCATAATTGCCTAAGTCCTAACATGGCACATAACAGAAAGAAGTGGTAACTGCTCTCGAGCGGATAAACTATGTTTAATGTCTCTCAGTTGTGCGTCTCTCAGTTGTGCGGACAAGTGCAAGTAAAAATATTATTAAGACGTACCCGATCTTAGGAATGAGCTGTCCGAGGTAATACCTCCCTCATTTCACGAAATAGGGGAATAGTAGCAATACCGATGCTCTTGAAACAGACGGTTGCAGGGTTTGATTTATAAAAATGTGTTCGTGTGTGTGTGTGCGCGCGTTCGTGCGTATATGTGAACTAATAAATATACATATGGTTGTACACTCAAGTATATGAACATATTATGCACCTGATGATTGCGTAGTGCCACCATTATTTACGATAAATAATCAGGCCGGTAGAAATAAATATATGTTACTGTTTCATTAAAAACAGAATATCCACTTAAATACGAGTATCTATACAAAATAATGTTCAAACAATTCATTTCAAATTGTCGGTTGCTTATAACCAAGTTTCGTTAAAATTCGTTGATTTCCGTAACATGTTTACATTTGTTGACATTACGATACATTTCAGAGCAGATATGTTTGTTTACGATGGATTGAAATATTGAAAATTGTGTTATATAGGTTTGATAAAAACCTCGTTTAGACTGGAGGCTATTCGTGGTCGAGAGGTCTAAGACGTTACTAGATCGAATGGTAGCTACCCCAATACAGATAGGTGTCGCAAGTTCGAATCCTGCCGAATGGCACACATTTTCGTAATAAAAATTTATTGTAAATAATCAGGCCGGTAGAAATAAATATATAAATACTGTTTCATTGAAAAAAAAAGAATATCTCCTTAACTACGAGTATCGATAAAAAATAATGTTCAAACAATTCATTTCATTATATATATATATATATATATATATTAATTATAGTTGTAATACCAATAACAACAGAACTAATTCTGTCAAGATTATCAATAATTAAACTACAACTGAGATCGTCTTGAAACCCACCGGGAACTAACCCGAAGGGAAAAAAAGAAACAAACGAAATACCTGAACAAAAAGTCAAGCATTCGTGAGAAAGAAAAAAATACCAAGACGTAAACATTAACAAAACCTTTATATATATATATATATATATGGTCTGGCCTTGCTGAACACTCTCGGTTTTTCCACATTAAACTGACCTTGTGTCATATCCTGCCCGTGTGGGATCACAATAACTTACAATCGCTTCTCGACCTTTTCGTTACAGTCAAAGTGTAGTATGTGTTCTCATCAGCATAATGTGATTCTCTCTATCCCATTCTCATCTTTCCTTCTTTCTTTCTTTCATTTTCTCATTAAAACCAAGTAATGGTCGTGCAAACTAACCTATAGAAGAATAACCACAATTATATAATTACTATTTTCTTCTTTGTCTTGATAATATAGTTTTTATGGCAGTCTAGTTTAACGTGTTTCAGTGTAATGCAAAAAATGACGAATATATTTGGGTTTTTATCCAGCATCATAACATTTTCCGATTTGTTAAAGATAAGGAATTTATAAATCGTCCATAATTTTTATCGTCTTAATCGCTTTCGAAAATTTCTATAGTCATTTCCAAGAAATGTTTATGAATCTGGTATTGTTATTTTTCCACAATTTTTTTTACTGTTACGTAGTAATTTATTTTGGGTCGTTAGTGAAAACAAGCGTCATTCCAAGTTCTCCCGTGTCTCGCACAATTGTAAATCGCGTGAGATTTTAAAAAAAATTAATATTCTATTTCTATTATTAAATAATGTAAGGTTGATTGTAAGAAAAAATGTTTTATATATAGTGCCTCTCTAAAAGCGAGATGTATTTTTGATATTGTCATTTATATAAAATTGGGATTTCGATCAGAATTTTCGTTAAGGGTTCTTGTAAAATTATGGATTAATAATTATTATTATGGCACATTGATTTGATAAGTATGTAAGACGTCAACACAGGGTCGCAGTATGTCCAATATAGGGGAGGCTAAATAATATCGACGAGCTGACAATTTCTGCCTGTCAAATTTTTATAAAGTTTTAAAATTTTCCGAAAGGAACTTGTTGGTGTTGGTTAATCAAAGGTGTTTCAAAGCATTATTGGTGCCGAAATAATCTTAACACCTTATATATATATATTGTTGCCTCCCAGAGAGTAAAACACTACGCCTCCTTGGTCTCACACTTTCAGCGGACCTCAAGTGGAATGACTATATCGAATCCATTGCTAAATCCGCTGCTATGAAAGTCGGTTCTCTGTGTAGGGCCCGGAAGTTTTTTTCCGTCTAAATCTATCCTGCACATATATAAATCTACCATCCGCCCGTGCATTGAATACTGCTGCCATATCTGGTCGGGTACTCCTGCTATTCTCCTCGGGCTTCTCGATAAGGTTCAGAGGAGGGTCTGTAATGTGATAGATACCGACTTGGCAGACCGCCTGCAGTCTCTCTCCCGCCGGCGCGACATGGCTTCCCTGTGTCTTTTCTATAAATACTTTCACGGCTTCTGCTCCGATGAACTTAGATCACTGGTGCCCCCTAAATACGAAATTGAACGAGATACTAGATTAGCAACTAGATCCCACCCTTTTACAGTGAAACCGATAAAATGCAACCGTAACTTCTACTCCAATAGTTTCCTCGCACTTCCCGACTGTGGAATTCTCTTCCACACGATTGCTTCCCCGACGGCTACAATCTCCAGGAGTTTAAATGTAAGGTCAATAGACACCTCCTAACACACTAACCTGCTCCCATTCTATCAAACACTCTTCTCCCATCTGCCCAACCCTCATCCTTGGTATCCTTACTCATCTGTCACCTTCCTCCTGACATTCCCTATGTCTAACCACTCCTTCTCTTTACCTTCCCCCATGAAGACCCATGCGCAATAGTGGCAGTGGAATGCCTTGCTTGGGGTGAGATGATTTTTTAAAAAAATACAGAGAGAGAGAGAGAAAGAGAGAGACAGAGAGAGAAAGACAGAAAGAAAGAGGGTAATAGAGAGAAAGAGAGAGAAGAATAGAGAGATGGTGATTGAAAGAGTATGAGTATAGGTCAATAAGGATAATCGGTAGATTTCGAAATACCTATACCTGAATCTTATAACTGACATGTTGAAATCCCTATACCCCTACATGTCATCTGAATTTACAGATATATATATATATATATATATATATATATATATATATGGTCATCTGCAGACAGATCTGTTTTGCTGTATCACAGCTCATCAATACGGTTAGACATCTACTTGTTTCTAGCCGGGATTAAAACCCGACCGAATCGACATCAGTCTGCGATTCTACCTCTATGGGCGCTCGATAGAGGAAGGTGGACATTAGCGTGTTATATACAATGTAAACATACGCCAGTAGCCGTGACTGTTTATATACATATATACATATCCGAGTGAATAGGGAACGAAGAATTTTTTTTTTACAACGTCCAAAACATTAATTTAAAAGTGTTCGATATATAATATATAGAGCTGTGAATATTTATTTTAAATTATATTTTATATAATTTATGTTCTGAAAAGAAAAAAAATCATAAAATCACATGAAACATCTATATAAATATATATATATATATATATTTATTTATCCTAAATTATATTTAGAACATGTACAAATTTGTTTATATATCCACTACAAATTGTACATTTTTCTCGACATTGAAACTACAATGTCTCATCACCTGATGAAACATTGTAGTTTCAATGTCGAAACAAATGCACGATTTGTAGTGGTTATATAAAAAAAATTGTACATGTTCTAAATATAATTTAGAATAAATAAATAAATATATATGATTCATTATAAATTACAGACAAGGTATTATAACTAAGTTTTTTATGTGATGTTTCATGTGATTTTGTGATTTTTTTCTTTTCAGAACATAAATTATATAAAATGTGTTCAATTGTTTTGTTTTACAGGCCGCTTTCGGCTATTCGTTTTATTCCATTACTCAGATTGGATTTTATTTTAAATGTGACTGAATATGTGTTGTGTTCATGTAATGTGTGCAGACTCGTGTTTTTTCTTTGCATTCCAAGTACGGTAAGCATATTGTTTCCGTGTTCGTAGTTGATATCATTAAACACACACACACACACACACACACACACACACACACAGACACGCACACACACAAATATATATATATATTTATTTATTTATCTTTAAATTCATATCACTTTTTTTATAAAATAATTTCTCCCAACAAAAGCAGTACTGTTAGTGGTGCGCAGGGGGTTATATAAGTGATGAGAAAGAGGGAACAAGTTACAGTGGGCGTCAGAGAAAAATGAGAACACTGATGTGAAGAGAGCTGTATGAGAGTATAGTAAAAGGGAGAAGAGCATGATACAAGGGTTATCAGGAAAAGGATGCGAGTGAAGGAGATAAGAGATGCCAATTGACATTGCATTTAAATTCTTGGAAATTGTAGCTGTCAGGGAAGCAAGTATACGGAAGGGATTTCCACAGGCGGGAAGTGCGAGAAAAGAAGCTGAGGGTGTGGAAGTTGTGGTTACATTTGATCGCTTTTGCTGTAAAAGGGTGAGACCTAGTTGCTAGTCTAGTAGTTTGAGTAAATTCATGCAGAGGGGGCACCAGGGAAGCTAAGTTCATGAGAGCAAAAGCCGTGAAAGTGTTTGTGGAGACAGCGGAAAACCACATTACGTCGGTGAGAAAATGACTGGAGTTGAGCTACCAGGACAGCATTCTTCGTTGGATTTTATCAAGCACCCCCTCCCAGATAAATAGCAGGGACAACCGACCAGATGTGAGAGCAGTATTCAACGTACGGGCGGATGGTATATTTATACATTTCGAAGATAGATTCAGAAAAAAAAACTTCTTGACCTTACACAGTGAACCGACCTTCCTACCAGCAGATTTAGCAATGAATTCAGTATAGTCGTTCCACTTGAGGTCGGATGATAGAGTTAGGCCGAGGAGGTGAAATGTTTTACTTTCAGGGAGACTAGGCTGATTCATGCTGATGTGATGGGGGAATAGAAGCGATTGTCTATGGTGGTTAAGAAGGAGCAGCTTCGTTTTCGAAGCATTAAAATTTACGAGCCATTTCTTACCACAGTCTACCACAGATTTGAGGTCCTTTTCAAGATCAGCAGCGAGGGATTTGCTTTGTCATTCTTGGCAAATTTCTTATCAAGGTGAGATTAAATAGTGGTGTCATCAGCGTAGATGCTTAGTTGGAATCTGATTACATCAGGGAGATAGTTGATGAAAATCAGAAAAGGCGTAGGACCTAGAATGGAGCCTTGAGGGACACTCGCCACGTTCGTATGATAGTATCTGGAAGCATTCAATACTACCTTCATCACGCGATTTGATAGAAACGACTGAATTAGATCAAACAAGCGTTCAGTTATATCATAGCCCTGTAGCATGCTTTAAAGATACATAGGGTAACAGCTCTAGCTTCAGCGTTTTTATTGAGAGCCTGGTATATATACTCTGTGATGGTTGTTAGCATATATGCAGTAAGCCTGGTGAAGAGAAAACCATACTGTTTATCTGAGAAGAGATCGTGGGCTGTGAGATGTACCCTTTCAACATTAACAATAGCCTCGAAGACTTTGCAAAAAATTTGTTGGAGGCTGATATACCGATAATTACAGAGGCCTGTGGTTACCCAGAGGTCTTAAAACCTGGAACCACAGAGGAGGACTTCCAGCAGGAGCGATAGCTATTTCAACATGTCAGTTCGATACATGCATTGTCAAATCCAGTCAACCAGAGAATGGAGAAGAATCCTTGTACTGGAAGCAAGGGTGAGTAAAAGAAGGTGTGTGTAATGTTGATTAGCATAGAGCCAAGCGGAGAAGAGTCATAGTAGTAATTTTCTTTTGGTAGTGGAAGTCAGGTGATTTGACCAGTGGGTCAGAGGTAGTAAGTAATAAAAAGTTTCGGATTCACCAAATTTAAGATCTAATCTTTGCAAGAGGCAAAACATATTTTGAATTAATAGAAAAAGGAGATATTTAATGAAAATTAAATTTACTACGTTGACGGCACATGCTAATTAATTCGTTACTTTTATTCAGAAGAACATTCTGCTATAGAAACTTTAAAATCCTATTTTTTTCTGCTAAACATAGATTACATTTATTACATAGACTATTAGAAGTATGTGCTTTGCCGTGCCTATCAGATTCCACTTTATCTGTGCATTTAGAAGTTCTTCCTTCAATCTTCAGTATTTTCAAGCGAGGGCTGTCTGATATCTTACAATAGGGTTAGAAAAATAGTGCCTCTGCGCATAAAAATCTTTGTTTCCAATCCCCGCCAAAATTCCGATGTACACCTTATATTTTTCCTTGCTCTCTTTAAAGGAGATGGTATCTTGCTAGATCACATTTGTAGATCTACGTTAATCTTCAACCGGACAGTTTTCTGTGGATCTGCAATTGCACGAGGGTATAATCCCGTGTTTCCTATTAGATTCATTGAAATTCATCATAATTTGGTTATTATGGGAGCTAATAACGTTGTGCATATTACTCGTACATGAATAGCTAATCTTAATTGTTTTCCTATCAAATATCTTACTTAGTTGGTATCGTTGTGAATTTATATATACAAAATTGCCACTTAAATGATCGGCGTCACTTCAGTCAATTTGACTAAAAAGTTCCGTGAACGTATAATAATACGCTCACTCATTAGGTCTGGGACGGTTTTTCTCCTGATATTTTTCAATACTTGTTCACATAAATTCTTTTAAATCTTTATCCCAATCTTGATATTGAGCATTTTTGGATTTAAAAAATGCTTGCCTAAAATGCCTTTTTACCAGTAAACTACTAAAAAGTCAGTAATGTTGACACTAAATATCATACAATACATATATAATTTGGAAACCTGTTATTTCCGAAACATTGGTTTCAAACATTTGAAATCTTCAGGCGCTTTATAACAATTGATTTTCCAACGTTTTCAAACGTATAAACATCACAAATAATGCCCAGATATAATAACACCAAATCATACACCATAAGATCATACAAAACCGAATGAAAGTGTTTAAGTTTCCTTAAGTAAATCATTCTTCATTTTGAAATTTCAGTTGTTTCAAACTTTCCAGTGAGACGTTCGTAAAAATTCCTTTTATACGCTTGAAAACGTTGGAAAATCAATTAATATGAGTCATAATTGGTTTCCAAATGAAAAATATTTAAATGCACTAGAGAATATGTGATGTGTATTGAGCACTTTTTAATACGACTGTGTACTGGTCTAGTTTAATTATGCTCAAAAACTGATTCATAATTTATATATATATATATATATATATATATATAGGAAAGAATATTAAAACGTTTTGAGTTTTAAAATGTTTTTTTGACAGTATTTGTTTATTTCTACTATTATATTTTATATTTCAGACCGCCCTCGGTCCTTCATCAAAAACAAATGATTTTAAAATTTGAATTATTGACGTATTTCGCGAGATTTCGCGAGAGCCTCATTGAAGAGTTTGTTTACATCACGTGACGCGTTTGCTTACATCACGTGACGCGTTTGTGGAGACAGTTTTTGTTTTTACATCAAGTGACGTTGAAAGCGACAGTTTTTTTTTAAAATTATGGTTGTAAACGTAAACCTATCTTTAATAATGCTTGTAAATTTTTGTATATATATATATATATATATATATATATACATAATGTAATAGTTCAGCAACTATTACAGTATAACGCTCTACATTTATATCGCGCACTCTTTATAAAAGTAAATGCATGAACAAAAGGTTAAAATACCTACGAGTTCTACAACTAAGTTACAATATATATATATATATATATATATATATATATATATATTATCAGGGGAGTTTAGAGACACAGTGGATTAATGGGTAGTGGCTGGAATTGCAAAATCGGAGAATCGAATTCTAGTCGTGTTCATTATATTCACTTATATGCTAATGATCTAGGGAAAGATATAAATATCACTACAGACTTAATAACCACCAGTTTAGTAGCAAGAACCTCTGAATTCAAACCGGTTCGCACTACCTTAAATGTTATCAGTACATCCTCGGGGTTTCGCTATAAAAAGCATTCCAGTGTTTCATAGAAAATGAGACGTACTAAGTATAGTAGTGTCACAGCTTGCATCAGTCTGTTCATGTCTAACAAAAAAAAATTCAGTTTTCTAATTTTAGGCAGAAATGTTTCACAACTATCTTTTATTAGAAGTATTATTCTATCTTCATGTTGTTGGGAGTTTATTTCCAATTTCTTTTGCGTGAGGTTGGGTCGTCGTGCATACCAAACAAATGTGTACTGAAAAACCTAATAAGACAGAATAAAACATGTATAATAAAATCAATATTAATATTATAGAAATATAATAATATAACGCTGTAATATTTTTTCAATAAAGAAAAACGAGAGTGCGATATAATTTTTAAAATTATTTATTTCGTTTCTTTTCATTATGTGACTGTTTTTCCTCTTTTTTTCTTTTCGTTATGTGCAACGTGCTCTTTGCTACAAGAAAAAAAATCTCACATTTTCAGTTATTCGTGAAGCGTCGTTTATTAATATCGCTACGTTCACCTCTAATTTACACATATAAAAAACAGAAGATATACTTTTTTGGCAACAATATTAAAAATTATGTTTATACAAGAAGAAAAGCTAAATATTCACGGACAAAAGAACGCAAGGAAAACTAATAAGAATTTATATGCCGTGTGCGTTTAGTTGATATGTCAAATACACACACACACACACACACACACACACACACACACACACATATATATATATATATATATATATATATATAAAGAGAGAGAGAAAGAGAGAAAAAGAAAGGAGAGAAAAAAAGAGATCTAGATATTCATGGTAACGCTATGAGCACTTCCACGTGGAGGAATGCTTGTTTCGCTAGATCATTTAAGACTGAATACTTATTCCGATTTCCATACTTTTCACGTTATTCGACATCTAAGATCAGTAAATCGCTACACGTACGCTACACACACATATATATGTGTGTGTGACATATTATAGATAGATAGATAGATAGATAGATAGATAGATAGATAGATAGATAGATAGATAGATATTGATTGTTTAATTACTTAGTTTTGGGTTATAATAAAATTAGGCCAGTGCACATTTGTATTAAAAGATGTTCAATACAGTTATATGGTAGAACCTTTGAATATATATATATATACATATATAGTTGGATGTGCGTTGTGATGTAATGAATATCGAATGAGAAATTGGAGAACAGAGTTTGAATTCCAGTCGTATTCGTTTAATTCGCTTACGCAAAATCTCTTCTCTTCTCTCTCTACCAATGTAATGAATAGCAGAATAGATTGGGTTCTCTAGCCTTTGTTGGCAACCAGTTTATCGCAAAATCTAATGAGCATCTATTGCGGGAAAATCTTCTGCCTAGTCAGTCATATTTTGAAAAGGTCAGGATCGCCCAATCGTGTATTACGTACAGCAATCAACAGAATGATATACTTAGTATTTTTCTACTGTGAGGAACGAGAAGATTTACCTCCCGCAAAGTGAATTTGCTTGGTGTGTCAGATCTTGCTAAAAGTTCATGATTACCATTAAAAGTGAAATGGATTATTCTGACTTACGTGGTCTCGCGTGCAGGTGTACAATGAAAAAATTAAAAAAGAATTCGAACCAATCTGAATTTATAAAATAAGAAGTTCCGCGCGAACGAGAATTGAGTCTCGTATGCAAATATTAGTTTCCTCCAACGCAGGCATAAAATTTGAAAACAAGTGCTTCAATCGATTTCACGCATCGCAAACGACTGTTGATATAAATGAATTACATCTACATACCGTTTAAAATAAAATGAGACGTCTATTTCAAGTACGAGCATCCACTTGAATAACGTTTCATAATATATATATATATATATAAAGAGAGAGAGAGAGATAGAAAATGAAAGAAAAGTATATACATTTGAGAGAGAAAAAAGAGAAAAAAATGTTTTGCATCGTATCGTAACCGGCGATGAAAAGTGGCTAGACGCCGATAAACCTAAGCGTCGAAGATCGTGAAGTAAACCTGGCCATGTATCAACATCGTCGGCAAAGCTGAATGTCTATGACTCAAAGTTTCTGCTCTGCATTTGGTGAGTTCATTTGGGTGCAGTTTATTACAAGCTGATCAAACTGAGCGAAACCATCACGGGAGATCGCTATCGACTACAATTGATGCGTTTGAATCGAGCATTGATGAAAAAACGACCGCTATGCGAGCAGATTCACGACAAAGTTATTTTACAGCGAGACGAAGCTAGGTTGCATGTTGCAAAACGGATCAAAACCTACTTGGAAACGCTTAAATTGGGAAGTCCTAACCGCCGTAATGGCATTTGGCCTAAATGAAGCATGAAGATGCCCAAAAATGGATCGACTCGTGGTTAGCCTCAAAAGATGTGTCGTTTTTTCAATTTAGAATTCTAATTTCTGCTTAAAATATGGGAACAAGTAGTGGCTAGCGATGAATAATACTTTCAGTGACATGTTTTTTACTAACTTTTGTAAATAAAACATTAATTTTCATGAAAAATCAGCGATAGTCTATTCAAGATTCTATATACTTGTCTATCAATCTACGTTGTTGTTCAGATCTATTTTTTCAATCTATGTATTTCTTTTTTCACACACATATATATATATATATATATATATATATATATATATATATATATATGCGTGTGTGTGTATGTGTACATGTGTCTATTCGAATCCATCTCGTGCTCTTCTTATCTTTTCATCTTACCCTTTCTCTTACAACTAGATTTTTTCCTTCTGTAAACTATCGCGTGTACTTCGAACCAACACAATTATCCTGAAAAATATTTCTCTCTGACTGCATTGTCATTAAAAAACCAATTTACACTTTCTTGGTGCTTTCAATTCTTTTATTTCGAAAGCTTCGATAAGTCAATTACACCTTGCTTAATGGAAACGCTAAGTTATATCGAATACACGAGCTAATCGATTCAAGCGGTTAGGAAATGGAATAAAAGTGCAGATTATATTGAAATTTTAATGCCTATATATGTGCATATGTATTGCATCATCTGCATTGTCTCGGTGGATATAATCACACACAAACACACACACACACACATATATATATATAACATAAAACAAAAATTTCGATTTTTAAATCTGTTGAATAGCCATTTTTACGAGAGTTTGGCTTTTGAACTCTTGACTTGGGTTTGGAGAAGGGGTATGTTTTCTAGTAAGGGGCATAGGAATCTGTCTGCTTTCCCCTTTACTTCCTCAAATTCCAAAATTGTTAATCTCACCCCATTATATTTTCCTATGGATGGAAAATCTTTTTAGGACGTCTGCCGGTATAAAATCTTATCATATTTGTGAATTTGAGTAAATAAAATTTTCATTTCGCCGTTGCTGAAGAAGCGAGGATTTCCTCGTAGAAATGGCTATTCAACGTATTAAATATCGAAATTTCTGTTTTATGCTTTATATTTGCCTTTGTAAATCGAACATAATATTTGCATCGAGCCCTCCACCTTGTTCAATTTTAATATTAATGAAATTATTATTAATTTTAATATTAATGAAATTATTATTAATTTTAATATTAATGAAATTATTATTAATTAATTATTTTGGGGATTTACCTATCTGATCATCATTTTGGATTTAAAACATATATATATATATATATATATATATGCCACGACGTCATGAAATTTACTCGTGCAATTATATTGGTCATCAAGGTCACACTCTTTTACTGTCAAAATAGGCAAATAAAATAAAGCAAGTAAAGAAATTTAAATAAGTGGGAAGCGTGCTGACAGAGGATGGAAAATGCGATGTCGAGATCCAAAGACGCATTGGCATGGCCAAGGACGCATTTTCAAAGCTAACCAGAGTACTGAAAGACAGAAAAATGTCATTAAAATAAAGAAGCGAGTGTTGGACCGATATGTGATGTCTTTCCTTCAGTATAGCAGTAAATGCTGGACGATCTCCTCAAGGATGAAGGAGAGGCTTAAAAATTTTACAGAAAGATGCTGAGGATATCATGAACTGAGCGTACGTGACTAACAACGAGGTGTTAAAGAGGATGGAAACGAGGTGAAAACTCATATTAATAAACAGATGAGGTTTCTGGGACATGTAATGAGGAAGGAGAGCCTGGAGAATTTAATACTCACAGAAAGTATAGAGGGAAAGAAGACAGGGGGAAGCTACTTGATAGGCCTGAGCAACTGGATGACAGAGCTGGATTTAGGAAAGATACCAAGATGAAGAATTTTGAGAGTGACTGGAGACAGAGCCAAATGGAAGTCCATGATCGCCTACGCCCTGAAGAAGAAGAAGAAGAAGAAGAAGAAGAAGAAGAAGAAGAAGAAGAAGAAGAAGAAGAAGAAGACAAACCGCCAATTCTACACTATCAGTTTCCTCTCCGTGGAATCTCTTTTACGTATACTTGCTTCCCTGATAGCTACAACCTCCAAATGTTTAAATGTAACGTCATTTTTCATCTCTTACCTTTCTAAATCCCACCCACTTCCCTAAATTGTGCCCATTCTTCTGTATCATCAGACCTGCTCGGAGATAAACCATTGTATATATATATATATATATATATATATATATATATATATATATATATGCGTGTGTGTGTGTGTATGTGTGCGTGTGTGTGTGTGTGTAATGAGGTAAATTACAAAATATACATATGAAGAAGGGTGTATATATATATATATACAGTATTAAACTGTTAGCTTGAAATATGCACCTGATGATTGCATAACGCATGAAACGATGAGTCATGCTACAGACGTGATATAATATTTATATTCATTAATATATATATATATATATATATAGGTAGAGAGAGAGAGGGGGGGAGACTATTACATCCAACAATAGAAACGCATAAATATCATTGGGGCTATATATAATGGCTTGCCATTATGTGGGATATGTTTTTGACGGACATTATATATATATATATATATATATATAATCTTCGTCAGAAATATATACCACATAATGATAAGTGATGCTTTCATCTGGACAATGTATTACCACAATGTGGGAAGTATTTTTGAGAAAATATTTCGGACGCTCTTTCTCGCTCTGTCTGTCTGTCTGTCTGTCTGTCTCTCTCTCTCTCTCTCTCTCTCTCTCTCTATATATATATATATATATACAGAGAGAGAGAGAGAGAGAGAGAGAATGAACAAAACCGCTGAAAAATGAAGTTATTATATTTTCACGAAACTTCGATATCGGTATGACTGAAACAACACTGCTCAGTCAAGTGCAAAACCTCTTCACATATATTCTGTATGATGTGTGTGTGTGCGTGTGTTTAATCTCCTAGATATGTTTAGAAACAAAAAACAAATCTCACCAATAATATCATGGAAAATAAGGAAAGCAAACTCTGCTCGGAACAAACAACCCAATAACAGTAAACTCTGCCCGAAGGCAAAAATAACTATAATTAGCTTCCCAGAACAATACAAACCATTAAATGCAAGATCAGAACTCATCTCAAGATGTAGACACGAAAATAAAATCTTACGATGTTACTTAAAAACTGAAAACGAACAAGAATAAACAAAAATATAATAAATAATAAAATAAAATAAACAAAAATATAATAAATAATAAGATAAAATAAAAAACAAGAAGAAGCAGCATAAATTAATCCAAACTATTAAATAACTAAATAAATTGTAAATACATGAACAAGCCACGAACGCGCACATGAATACAAGTAAGCATAATAATAATAATGTCAATCAACAATAAAATAACGAAAAAAAAAGTTAACGAACAACAATATAAATCGCCAAGAAAGCTGCATCTGGATTTACAATTATTTCTTATCAATAGCCGCGAGAATAATTCGAAACACGACTGCGATAACTACCCACCGAAATAATTGTTAGAATAATACATATTACCCATAATGTGTCACTAACCTGAATTTGTAAATAGTAGAGTAAAAATAGCATGAAACTGATTGTAGCCTATGGCTGCTAACTTACATATATATATATATATATATATATATATATATAAGGAAAAATAAATATATATATATGTATGTATGCCTCTGTATATATACATACTCTATTGGCCATAATTATTAGGCAACCCCAGTTTTTAAAGAAATTATGTATTTCATATTTTTAGTATTTATTGCCAAGTGAATAATTCTAAATGAAAATAGAATGGTTCTTTTGTTACTATTACTTTGCAAAATTTCACAAGTCAGCCAGGAAGCCTTTGCTTCTCCAGCTAATAAGAAGAAGAGACAAGCATTGGGAAGAGAGCACAAAAACTGAACACCAGAACAGTTCATTTGATGCAAATGCTATTGTGCAGTATTAACAAAGACCTATTCTATTTTTAATAAGAATTTGATCCTGGACATGATGCTAAATTGCATCCGGTAGCAAGGTCTCTTATTGAGAGGTGGTGAGGAGCAAGAAACACCCTGACCTGGAGTGGTAGCACCTGTTAGGGTACCCGCTATGGGTAAATAGTTAACCTCCAAACTGCGGTCAAAACACAAGGAAAGTATAAAAATACACTTTTATTGAAATATCTCTATAAGAATAGACTTTTATAGAAATATATACATTGAAATAGTCTTTTGTCGAAAAATATACATTTTTGAAATATAAATACTACTAACAATACATTTTTGAAGGAAAAAATTATTCTCGGCAAAACATTTTTGAATACAAAACTAGAAGACATTTTTTGTTTTCTAAAATAAAATAAAAATTTTAAATTCATTAAAATCTGACTAAATCAACATTGTTACTATAACCGAACATTAAAAAAGAAATACCTAAAAAAAAACACCTTTTTGGCATTAATTAACCCACAGAGGTTGATAAACAGTAAAAAAAAACAAAAACATATACTCAAAACTCATTTAGAATTATCTACTTGGCAATAAATACTAAAAATAGTGAAATGTCCCGGAAAGGGATATATATATTATTCGAAGTAGCTAAGTGGTTTTGACAAATGTAACCGGGTAACGGGTTACAACTATTTACTTAGCAATAAATACTAAAAGATAATATGAAATACATCATTTTTTAAAACGCTAGGGTCGCCTAATAATTATGGCCGATAGTATATATATATATATATATATATATATATATATAATAGCAAAATAATGGCTAGTTAGACCAGCAGACGGTAGTTCGAAAAAGTTGCTCAGTGCACAACCAACAAAAATGAACTGAATATGCAGAGACGACAATATGTTAAAGAATAGAACAAACATCACTTACTTGCTACCCAGGTTTCTCCCACGCAGGTCTTTTTAGGCAAGGCTTCCTGAAAGGACCTTCGTGGTCGAAATCTGGATAGCAAGTAAGTGGTGTGTATTCTGTTCATTAACACACACACACACACACACACACATATATATATATATATATATATATATATATATATTGTAAGAAAGTTATATAGAACGCGTAGATTTTAAACCCACTGTTCAAGCATTTACTTTTATAAAGAGTGCTCGATACAAGGTAGAGCGTTATATTGTAATTCTCTTGTTACAATGGTTTATAAAAGCATAGTATCACTACACAAAAATGTTTATGTTTTGGAGCATTAGAGCTGGTGATAAGTGGAAATGAAAAATAAATGTTGAAAACGATTTATTCTTGGTAATGTGATATGTACGTCATGTGTGGGATGTGAATTTAGTATGTTTAAGCCGGTCAGTTGGAAGTTTGTAACCATAGAGATACAGCGTTGGTTTAGGAGAGTGCGGCGGGGTAGCACTAATTTTGGTCACTTTTTAGTTTTGTCTAGGTAATTCTTATATTGGGATGTAAGGTTTTTAAGAAAGGGTAGGCACTTTTTATTTTACTACTATCTATGAGTGAATGGTATAGAATGACTTTTAGTGTTATGTGGGTTTATTTTATTTTATTAATACAATATTCGTTTTTTTTTATTTTGTGGATTAAACATGGATATTAATTTCCTTTTGGGGAGAAATATTTTATGTTAATGAGGTATTTTTTGGTTAATTAAATTTTAACGAAAAATATTTTCGATGTTTACATAACACTGCTAATTCATCCCTAGAGTTCAATAGTTCGCCATTTTGTGGGTACTTTAGAATGTTCAGCTTTTCACTTAAGCATAAAGGGCAGATGTTAAGCGAGTAACAGGTTCTATTTTTTGGCAGGATTTTCCAATTTTCTTTTGGGTTTCTTTTTTGTGTCCTTTCCCAAAATATACAAAAAGGGATGTTTGGTTTCGATACATGTTGTTTTTTAATGAAGTTAAGTGCATGTACCATCGCTGCTTATATATATATATATATATATATATATATATATATATATATATATATATACACTCCCTCACCAACCCTAGGATAAGTTATCAAACAGCCCTTTCTCGAAAATACTGGAAACTAAAAGAAAATAAATTAAATCCACAGATAAAAAGGAAGCTGATAGGCAAGGCTAGGACCTCTAATCGCTTAAGAGACAGATGTAATCTATGTTTGACAGAAAAAATTAAAATTTTGAAATTTCAATACCAGAATATACTCAGAAATAAACGGGTGGAGATCATTAGTATGTGTCGTCACAGAAATAAGTATAAATTGCAGTAATTATCCTATTCTTCCAATTAGTCACAATATATTAAATTTAGCTAAGCAGTTACTTCCCCACTACCTACCACTACTAACTCAAGGTTCAAAGTTACATATCTTCCACAACCAAAGAAGAAATTACTGCTAAAATTCCGCTAGGTTAATTCTATAAAATCCAATACACCCTAACCTCTTCCTTTACTGGAGCAAACCTCTGGGCTTAGAATTTTTCCTCATTCTTTGTTTTAATTGGGCTGAGAATGCATGTCTTAAAATGACATGTTGAAAATGGCTATTTCCCCTCTAAGTTTTATCTGAATTTACAGATATATATATATATATATATATATATATATATATATATATATATATATATCCGAGTATAGGGTACGTATGGATGGAATAATATTCCTTGTCCAACGAAACACTATTCTTAAAAAAGTGTTCAATACAAAGTAGAGCTAATAATATTTATTCAGAAATTATAACATGGATATATTATAGCTATTTTGTTTCGACTCTTCTGGTGTCTTGTCAAGTGATGTGGTTTATTTTAAACTGAATGGTTTTAAAAGATTAAAAACATGCAATACCCTTTTAATCAGGGAGGAATTGTTGTATGTATAATGTGGACAAATCAGAGTAAAGCAACTTCTAATTTAGAAAATATGTGAGCAGACTTAAAAATACTCTTGGAGGCATTAGTATTAATATTTGATTAACTTGAGATCAGCATTATTAATTAACTATTATTAGTATCATACATTATGATTGTTGCTAAATTAAAATTTTAAAAAAAATTCTAAGTTTAACAGTTTATTATAATTAGAAAGTTATTCATATATTAAACGAGGAAGTGAAAGAACGCATACATAAATAAACCTACAAAAATCTACACGTGGAAAAATAGACGAGTATATTCACAAATACTGGCAAACAGACACATATACACAGATTAATATATCCATGCATATATACATACACAAATTACAAAACTTAGCTTTTATCGACTTGTCAATTTGTCTGTTAAATTTTAGAGCTCTATTTGTATACAGACTAAATTGCTTCATATTGGATACAGTCGAGGCGAATTCATAACGTGGCCAGCCTTGAATGAATGAGGTCGGGACAGACATAGTCATATTTCAATGCATGAACACATAAACAGAATTAGATATATACTTACGCAAATACACAAGCTAAAATTAAATGCGTATGCATGGTCAAATATTAACTAACCCCCGCGGTAACTGGGAACTAATGTTGTGTTAGCTGGTTTAAACATGTCTTAGCTGGTTATAGCTTGTCAAAGCTGGTCGTTTCTCAGCTAAACCTACACACCCTAGTGGCGAGTGAGTATTTTGCTGCGGGTTTTATTTTCCTTATCTTCACCCCATTGAAACAAGATGTAACACAAGATCGGTTTTTAAAGCGGGAAACCCAAGCGCATATGCTCAAGCCAATGGTCAATGATTATCCCAGTCCCCGCATACGGGGTAACTGACTACTAAGTTTGTCTTAGCTAGCCATAGCTTGTCAAAGCTGGTCATAGCTTGCCAAAGCTGGTCGTCCCCCAGACAATCATACACACCCAGCACCAGGTGGCGAGTAGGTATTTTGCTTGGGGTGGAAATGGATTAGTTTAAATTTGACGAAAATTGGTTTAGAATTTTCTTAGTCTTTTAGGCTTATTTGTTTTGCATAATAACTTCAGACAAGTTGTAAAAGAAAGTTATGAAGTTTGGTTAATTTACCACCAATCATACTAAACAACATATTCGAAAAGTTCAAAGATTTAATTAAAAGATCAGTAGACAGAATTTGTCTACATTATTTAACAAAACATGCTTGACAGAATTCGTCGTGCTGAAATACCCCTTAAATATATATATATATATATATATATATATATATATATATATATATATATATATATATATATATATAGTGTATCGAGGCAGCAAGTAATTTTCTAAACATATGCTGTTAAATATAAGAGACAATGAATGTCTATTATGTCATGAGCCTTTCTAAACGTTGTATTTTGGCTTGAATTTCAGTTGAAAATAAAGACAAAAATTCTTCAACATTTGGATAATTATATATTGATTTGCTTCTAAGCTTTCGGCTCACATGAGCCATCTTTAGAGAGGTTGTTTAGACTGAAAAATAATAACATCCACCATCACCGACGATTTTATTTTGTGTTGACATAAAGCTCCGCTTGGCAACGGCAATAGTTACCAAAAATAATAAACGCAATTCTCAAATTTGCGATGCGGCTTTATGACGTCACACCGCGTGATAGCGCGAAATGACAACAAAACCATGTAGTCAAATGCAATATCTGCCGGTTCCTCTTACTGTGTGTATGAGTAAGGATCACCGTATTGTTGACCAAAATCTGTCTGATATTACCTACATGTTTATGTTTTTCAGAGAAATGTTGTTTAATAGTACTCTGCTCATAAAGATGACATGTAAGTCTATGGGATAACGTTGTTGTAGTAAAACCAATATATGTACTGTTTTTTTATTAGTATCAGACATGCAATCTCTGAATGGGGATGTAAATTGGTACACTACATTGTTTTTTGTAGAGAATCAGTGGTGGTGGATGTTATTATATTTCAGTCTAAACAACTTCTCTGAAGATGGCTCATGTGAACCGAAAGCTTAGAAGCAAATCAATAAATAATTATCCAAATGTTGGAGAATTTTTGTCTTTATTTTCAACTGAACTTAAAGCCAAAATACGACGTTTAGAGCGGCTCATGATTAAACATAATAGAGATTCATTGTCTCTTATATTTAACAGCATATGTTTAGAAAAAAAATATATATATGTGTGTGTGTGTGTGTGTGTGTGTGTGTGTGTGTGTGTGTGTGTGTGTGTGTGTGTCGGAGCTAAAATATATATTAAGAATTTGATCGAAAGAAAAACTGCAAAAAGAGGGCTACCTTATTCAGATAATATTTAGCAGAGATAACAGTGAGTTCCATTAACTAACTATTTACCATTTCTGCTCTGATAGCATCTGGTTGCATTATTCAATACCTGATCCACCTTTTGGTTCGCATCTTTGATTTTTATTAAGTTTTTTTTTTCGTAGAATGATGACGCCAACTTCTAATTTCCGTTGCTAAGCAAAGAAAATTGGAAATTCGAAAATAAGATTCTGGAATCGAACTTTGATAAGAAATAATGGTGACTTTAACTTTAATCTTGAGAATAGGTCAGATAAAGAAACGTCTTTACAGTGGAACAAATAATGATGGGTCGTTAAACGAAAAAAGTTTTATGCTTTTGTCAGATAGATAGATAGATAGATAGATAGATAGATAGATAGATAGATAGATGTCAATATACAGATATATCGATATAAAAAATTAATTGGAAGAATAAATGTGTTAACAGGCCTAGAGATGTTGAAGTATATTCTTCCCGATTTATAAGAAATGCCTGAAGCTATACATCGTACATTTCCATCCCATATATGCACACACCAGTTCCTTTATCTCTTCCCCAAAAAATTCTAATCTCTGATCATTGAAATACTGAGTTTAAGAAATTCGAGTTGAAAACCTTTTAGCATGACCTTTTTCTTAATTAATTATGAGATTGAAGGACAAATGGCTTCGTTCAGAGGAGATAAAAGACGACTTCAATAAATCCCGTACCTGGAAAAAAAAAGTATTGTTTGACTAAAGAAATATATTTCAACATAATTTCCTTCCCTATTAATGCACTCAATTCAAACAATATATATATATATATATATATATATATATATATATATATTGAATGGTAATGTTTCTTTTAAACACATTTCTTCAAAAACGACCAGCAAGAAAGATTTTATTAATTTTCATTTAATTTTTCCAATATTCTTACATGTTTCCTTTTTGTTAGAGATAAGGGCTGTAAAATTTTTCAAGACTTAAATTTACAAGCTCTTTCAGCCGCATCACTGACCATTCACAAGAATGTTATATACATAAAGTTATATAGATGTCATTTGCAACACAAACACACACAATTCTTTATATATATTTTCTTTTTTTCTGATTTCAAACATACGCACCGTAATGGGGACTTAGAGGGTGTCGTCAGTGATGTCATCGCGAGGATCACTAGGGAGTTTCGGGTCTTTCAACGTCATACCCCCCTCACCGCGCCGACCTGACCAGAGATGATCAGCCTCCGGCCCACCCTCGATAAGCGCTTTCAGACACTGGAAAATTACGTTTAGGCCCGGTACGAAACCCGGCCAATGCTTCCGATTGGCGACAGTCAGAGCCACTTTCCATTTAGAGGCGAACCGCGCATGAGCTCGTCCGAAACATTAATCTAGACGCAGAATTTTGGGGAATTTAGCTAACAATTTGGAATCCAGGCCACTCTCTCTTTTGATCCATAACCAATTAGCTGTTCTTTCT
Organism: Ascarosepion bandense; assembly: GCA_037127315.1. NCBI lineage: Eukaryota > Metazoa > Mollusca > Cephalopoda > Sepiida > Sepiidae > Ascarosepion > Ascarosepion bandense. Next base: position 2,885,914 of record JBBBDQ010000385.1, on the reverse strand, counting down.
GCTGTTTCGGTTATGGACTTGAGTGCTTTTCTTTTTTTTTTTTACTCCCACTATCCCAATATCTGTTAAGGCTTTGCATAAGGACCTTGCTGCAAATCCTCTAGTCCCCACTTCTATAGGAGTGCAGCTAGCCCTCCAGCCTTTAACCCTGCAACTCTCCAGCAGTTCGTCATATTTTAACTTCTTCCTTTCATGAGCTTTCCTCTTTTCTTCCCAGGAGACCGTCAGTTCCCACAAAACTATCTTCTTCAATTTACGTGAGAAGAAAACTATATCTGGGCGAAGTTTTGTGATAGCAATTTGCTCTGGGAATTTCAATCTTGAGCCTATATCGGCTCTTAGTTCCCAGCTTGTTGCAGAAGATAGCAGGTTTGGATTTATCTTTCTATTCCGTGGGATTTTCGCGCCCGCTTTAATAAATTTTATCTGCCTTGTGTCTGGGTTGTAAACATTCTATTTGATAGCATTTTGAACTATTTGCACGATCTCTTTTAGAATTTTGTCATGGCGCCACCTGTAACGCCCATCAGCTGGTGCAGATTTACAGCTACTCAGGATATGTTTTAAGGTACCTCTGCGCCCACAAAGATGACAATTTGGCGACTGGGTTTTATACCATAAGTGTAAGTTTGTGGGACTTGGCAGGGTGTCGTATACTGCCCGAATCAGAAATTTTAATCTGGTGTCACCGTGCCATATTTCGGACCATTTGATTTGGCGTTTCAACATAGAGCTGCATTTGGTCCATGCCCCTTGCTGTCTCATCCCGACTTGGATTGCTATTCGTTTCTCTTCTTCGCCGTTTCTGATTTCTTCCTGCAAAAGATGACTTCTCTTTTTTCCTTGCAGTTTGTCATTTTTTCTGAGGGAAAAAAACCCGAGTCCCGCGCGTCCAGTAGCTATGGTCCCTAGTATTGTCTTTTCTCGGATTCTTTCTTTCGCTGTATTCAGTTCTTTCGAGACGTTCCATTTTCTACCTGTATATACTGATATTCCTGCACCGGCTACTTTGGGATCTTTCGAGCACTCGTACTGGATTGTAGCTCTCACTTTAGTTACTTTAAATTCTTCGTGTAGGCTTTTAAGCGGGAGTTTCAGTGCTTTTGTTCTCCCGTATAACGCTGCGCTGCATAGAGATCTTGGGAAACCTAACCACCTACGTAGTAGTGATGTTATGCTTCTTTCCATTAGTTCTACCGTGGAGGAAGTGAAATCATAGATAGTTACAGGCCAGAGTATTTTCGGAAGAATGACGTGTTGATAAATCCAAGCTTTATATCTGCCAGGTAAGCCAGAGTTATCAACCCTGATTAACCACCCTTCTAGATTCTCCTTTGTTAATATTACGGATCTTGAATCTTTTAGGGTTTCATCGAACTGCTTCCCTAAGCTCTTTACTGGCTTTTGATGTATTGTAGGTATTTCATCTCCAAAGAGCTTAAATCTTTCGTTTTTCGAAAGCTTACCTTTCTTCATTACTAGGGAACGTGATTTGGAAGCGTTAAAACTCATTCTTGCCCAGTTGATGAGGTCTTCGATGTCCTTCAGCAATCGCCTTGCCTCAATGGCGGACGTGCTGGTTATGGTCATGTCATCCATATACGCGCTAATCGGTGGTTGCCTTACACCGGATCTGTAGACTGGTCCTTGACATTCCACTTCAGCCGCCTTTATCAGCATATTCCTTGATAATGCGAAGAGAGTCGCTGAAATGGTGCAGCCTGTTATTATCCCTCTTTCAAGATTGTGCCACGCTGAAGTTGAGGTCTTTGTTACTGCCCTCATTATAAAATCCTTATAGTAGTTTAAAATGCCTGGTGAAAGCATCGGGTATATGGTACCGGATTAGAACTTCTTCTACCAGACGATGGGGAATGGACCCATAAGCATTCTTAAAGTTTAACCAGAGGACTGCAATATCTCCCTTATTTTCCTTGGCATCTTTTAGTAGTTGGATAATGACCCCTGTATGTTCCATGCATCCTGACATGCCTGGGACTCCTCCTTTTTGAACAGAGGTGTCAATATATAATGTGTCACTGGCACGGATCTCCAGATAGTAAGCACAATCGACCTCGTTTTCAAGTTATTAATGATACTCTGCTGCTCAGATGATGTGACACGTAATATATATATATAAGAAAATTCGTGTAAAATGTTTTGTAAAATAAAGACGGAAGCTGACGATGGTTTGCCTGAAATAGGCCATACTTCCGATTCACTATGGAATAACGTGTCTGTCTTAATTTTTCTTATCTTTGCTCTATGTATATTTATATGCATATATGCTTAGAGCTCTCTTGGAGAGTTATCCTACCACTGTATGTACAGGATACCCCTTTGGATTCTGATATATATATATATATATATATGGTTATAGAGTGTAGAGTCGTAAAAGAACATGTTTCTGAAACACTTTTGTTCGAAGGCATAATTATACTTGTATCTGGGATTTACAAAAGTGATGATAATGAATCGTTTAATCTTACACCAAGAATTAGTATATATATAGTCCTCCGCAGACAAATATGTTTTGCTATATCTGAACTCATCAGTACGGTTAGACAACCGATTGATACCCGACCAAATTGACAAAATCTGCATAGTTTAGCCATTTTCCGCCCTGTCTATTCATTTATGATAGTGAAATCAGATCATGTATTCAGTTGTAATTTTCATATCTATCTATATATAATATATATTTTTTCTAAACATATAGTATTAAATATAAGGGACAATGAATGTCTATTATGTTTAATCATGAGCCGTTCTAAACATCGTATTTTGACTCTAATTTCAGTTGAAAATAAAGACCAAAATTCTCCAACATTAGGATAATTTTTTATTAAGTTGTTTCTAAGCTTTCGGCTCACATGAGCCAATCTTCAAAGAGGTTATAAGGGCGGTAACAGAAAAACATCCACCATCTGATTAGAGTACAATTAAACAATATTTCTCAGAAAAACATAACTATGTAGGTAATATCAGACAGATTTTAGTCAACAATACAATAATCTTCATACATACACACAGTAAAAAAAAACTTCAGATATTGGAGGCCATCTACATTAAATCCAAACAACCTGCAATTAATAAAATTAAGTTTCAATCTGGTCATAACACATTACATTGCATTTGAATATATGGTTATGTCATCATTTCGAGCTCTCACGCGGTGAGACGTCATAGAACCACATTGCAAATTTGCGAACTGCGTTTGCTAGTTTTGGTAACTGTTGCTATTGCTTAGCGGAATTTTATGTCAACACAAAATAAAATCGTCTCTGATGGATTTGATATATCATAGCAATTCAACAATCTTTTCCTGTTTCTTACTTATCTAATTGGGCTTCGTGTTGCAACGGATATCATCTCGGAATGAAAACTTGGAGAGCCGAGTTCGAATTCCAGTTGAATTCGTTGCATTAACTTATGCGTGAATACCCTTGAGAAAGGTATTATTCTATCTCTCCTCCCTCAAGCTTTGGGTTGAATAGAAGAACACATTGAGTTCTATAGACTTTGTTTGCAACCAGAAAGAAATAGCAACTCACTGCGATAAAATCTTATGCCTAGTCAGTCATGTTTGAAAAGAGACATAATTGCTTAAACTTGTATCATGTGTGACACTTAACTGACTGATCTCGATAAATTGAATAGCAGGACACATTGGATTCTATATCCTTCGTTGGCAACCAGAAAAAATGCAACTCACTACGATAAAATCTTACGCCTAATTAGTCATGTCTGGAAAGAGACATAATTACTTAAACTTGCATCATATATCGCACTTAACTGACTGATCTCGATAAAAGAATTGATTAGCAGGACAGATCGCGTTATATAGCCTTCATTGGACAACGAGAAAGAAATGGTAAGCTACTGCGGGAAATTCTCTTTCATATCCATAAACATCTTGGGTGCTCCTGGAACCACGTGTTGGTAATTATACGATTGTTTTCCATAGATCCACTGGACCCATTTTTCGCTGCGATCGTTTCAGTAGCCAAGTTTGAACATGCCAACTATTTCTCTTTGTTTTTTTTCTTATATTGATATACATGTCTTCTGTGATTATAGTGAGTTCCTGTGATGCACACTCGTTGAGCTGTAAAAGTTATCAATTTCTTTATCCGTGTTCTATGATGTCAATTCATCTAAAACAAATCTCAGACAGATTTATTTTAGTTAAAAAGAAATGGAAACACTTTAAAACAGGTGGCATTTTTATTTTATTAACTATATATATATATATATATATATTAACTATATATATTAACTATATATATATATATATATATATATTAATTATATAAGCATGCGGCGTAGATATAGAAGAATCCGAAGGATTTTTATTCCGTTTTTTGGGGGGGATCTTTGTTTGTAAATTTCATTCGTGTAAAATCTTCTGTACAATAAAGACGGCAGCTGACGATGGTTTCGCCTGAAATAGTCCTACACTTCCGATTTACCATGAAATAACGCGTCTGCCTTAATTTTTTCTTATATATATATATATATATATATATATATATATATATAAGAGAGAGAAATATAGAGAGAAAGAGAGAGTAATATACACATACGAGCAAACTGAAATATTGAAAGATATTAGCAAATTCAAACGAATTTGTATACCTATCTCCAGATTTGTATGTGGATACAGATATTGAAGGAGATAGATAGATAGATAGATAGATAGATAGATAGATAGATAGATAGATAGATAGATAGATGCAGACTGAGATAGAAAACCTCTATAGTATTCGCTATGACCACTTTAATGTATTGCAGACACTCTCTGATTTTTTGGTTTTCTGCTATGAGTACCAAACCGTTTTTAAGTTCTTTTGTTTAAAAAAAGTGTCATTTTCCTCAGCGTGAAATACTTACGCTCAAGTTTTTTTCTTTAAGCAAAACTAAATCCTGTCACCAACATGTCAAAACAAAAACGGATTTGTCCGTTTTTCCTTTGATATTGAAAGCTTCTGAAGTAGATGTGTTACCTTTCTTTCTTTTTCTCCCTCCTCTCTCTCTCTCTTTCTCTCTCTTTCTATCTATCTATCTATCTATCTATCTATCTATCTATCAGCGTATATATATATATATATATATATATATATATATTAACAGAGATAGAGAGAGATGTGAAAGATATCACACCTCTTTCAGACGCTTTTCAAAGTAAATACGACCAAATCTTATCTTTCACTTTCTTTCTCTCTCTCTCTCTCTCTCTGTGTGTGTGTGTGTACGTGTATATATATACATATATATATGTATATTTATAGTATATATATATATATATTTATATTTATAGTATATATATATATATATATATATATATATATATATATATATATATACGTATAGAAAGAGAAGCGGGGAAAAGAGGTAAGCAACTCCTTCAGAAGCCTTCAATATTAAATCTTTCTTTCACACACACACACACTCTCTCTCTCTCTCTCTCTCTCTCTCTCTCTCTCTTGCACGCTACCACATCTTCCCCACTTACACACGCATAGAAGTAAACATCTCCAACAAGTCATCAGCACTACAGCACAAAACAAGATATATTCATCCTTTCCATTACAGTATATAACTGCTTAAGAGGCCTATTTTTTATGCATATGAACAAAAGCCGAAAAGACAAACATCGGCGTATTTGTAGGTACAGTCTCAGATTTGCGTAAGAAATTGAATTATATATCAAAAAAGAAAATGATTCGAATAAGAGAACAAGAGCTGTCTTCATCTTTATTGTTGTTAACACAATGTTTCTCCAACGGGTTTTTGAAGTTCTATTGAATATTACTTTATTTAGAAAGAATTTATTATCAGCTTCTATGTTGTCATTGCACAACATAGCAACCTTAGTTTCTATACACTGGTCAAAATTTATTCAAATCTATCTATCTATCTATCTATCTATCTATCTATCTATCTATCTATCTATCTATCTATCTATCTATCTATCTATCAAGAGGAACTATATATCCTCCAAGTGGATGGGCATATTTATGTACAGTAAGCGATAGGTAAATTGTCGCTAATTTACTTTTTTAATTTCGCGCGTGCGCGTTGTTTCTTTCATTGACGCACACTATAATAGGGTTAGTTAAGCAATGTTTGTAAGAAAAATAGCACCAAAACACAATTCAATCCGCCAGAAATTTGGAAACGCCAGCCTGTAACGATTGGTTTTTGCACTGAAAGTTCTAAAACGAACATTTCCTAGTGTGTCGATGTCAGTCTGAGGACAGTGTAGACGATTGGGAATGAGTTGGATGATATATCCAGTCAACATCATGGTCTTTGGAGGGATAATCAGTGATGGGAACGTTATTTTTCCATTCATCTTCCTACATGTCTACGGACTTAACAAGTGTCTTGTAGAGGTAATAATGCCCTGGATCAAAAGGATGACTACTGGAAGACTCTATCTAGCAACCGGACTTTGAGTCCTCCTGTTTGTATAGCATGGTGCAATAGCTGTTAGGCAACTTTTGCTCGCACATCACCACTTACATCTGGCAACCTATCTCCCCAGACTGCAACCCCTTTGTTTATTATGTGTGGAAGGCAGTTGAGCGAGAGATCATCAAAAATCCTTTTAACACCAAAGATGAACTGAAGCCAAGGATTATGGCTTCCTTCACCAACTGAAACAAGGAAATTGTCCAGAAGAATTGGAGATGATTCCGAAGTTTTCTGGAGACCATGGTTAAAAATGTTGTGGTAAGTTAACAGTTATCTACGAGGTGTGGTGCAGTAGATATCAGCTCGGAGCATGAAATCGGATAGCTGAGTTCGAATTGTGGTTGAATTCGTTACATTCACATACGCGCAAATACCCTTGGAAAGTTATTAATCCGGCTTTACTCCCTCCAGCGGTTAGGTTAAATAACAGGACAGATTGGGTTCTATAGTCCTGGTTGGCAACCACAGAAAGTAATGGCAACCCACTGTCAGTGTCACTGTCACTGTCTGAAGTGTGTATCACTTATGGCACTTAACTGACTGACTGACTGACTGACTGAAATATGTGTGCCATGTTTAAATTCTGACCGAATCTGTTCACTTTGCAGTAAGGTCACAGTAAAAAGGTACGCGTTGTGGTGCAGTGGATATCGGCTCGGAACGAGAAATCGGGGAACCGAGTTACGAAATTCCAGCTGAATTCATTGCAGTCACTTACGCGCAAATACCCTTGGGAAAGGTATCCTCCTCTTCCCTCCAGTTATGGGTTAAATAATAGGACAGATTGGGTTCTGTAGCCTTGGTCGGCAACCAGTCTACCGCAGAAAGCAATGGCAACCTACTACAGGATAATCTTCTGCCCAGTCAGTCATGTCTCTGTCGAGACATGATCGCCCAAGCGTGTATCACGTATGGTACTCAACTGACTGAAAAAGGTACGCATTATTATTTCTCCAGTTATATATTAAATAGTACTATCGACTAGGATCTCTTGCGTTGATTTTAATTTTTTTCATCAGAAAGAACATTTTAGTTTAGGGCAAGCATACTGAATATCTGCAGAGCTCTTTGTCATGTGAATGCGATAATTAATCATAATCAATTGCCTATTAATTTATTATAACAGATATTAATATGAAAAACATTAATTAAATCTGAAACTAAGTTTCATAGTAAACATAACATAATATAGGATATGCTGCAAATTTGGTCTGATCAAATTTTCCAAATTTTTTCACTATCTGTATAAAAGGCTCTTTCCAAAATCAGTGTTTTAATGACCAAACATGACAATATTGATTTTAAGAAAAAGGTCGATCCAACATCTTTTTATTACTTGCGAATTTTCAATGGCATACTTCTGGGTTTGTAAAAGGAATCAGATTTCCCTTTTCTATATTTGAAGGAACGCGTTTCATTGCGAGATTTTTAATAGCGAGTGAAGCAATAAACTTTCATCGCCCAATTAAGTTTTTAATCGACTGAGTCGACTAGGCGAGTGAAATCTCGAAGGCTATATATATATCTCTCATCCACAGACGGTTCTGTTTCCCTGTATCATAGCTTATCAGTGAGGTTAGGCATCGGACTCATTCTATATATATATATATATATATATATATATATATATATATAATTTTGTGCAAATTAACTTCTTTAGGTTCTTTTTTTCCACATACGATCAGTTTTAGACCGACTGAAATGACAGGATTTAATTGATTTCTATTTTTTTCTCAGTTTCTTCTAACGCACTTGTATTCTGTTTCATAAATACTCTTGGCAGATCCCCAAACATGGCACTTTGTTTCTCAAAGATTATTTTCGTCATAACCTTTGTCAAAAATGATTCTCTCTTTCTCAAACCTCTCATTTTCTTTCTTTTTTATCATTTCCACCATGTCCATAAAGAAGTAACTTAGTGTGAAAGAATATGAAAAGAAAAAAAAAGAACAATCGTTAAGAAGCGAAAACAATAGAAGAGTAATCAGAGAGAAGGTAGATAACAATTTATATTGCATTTAAATTTTTGAAAACAATTTGGCTGTAAAGCACGAAACCGGAAGAGAGTTAGACAAGCGAGAAGTGCGTTAAGAAGAAACTGTTAGCATAGAACTTACGGTTGCATCTAGTCAGTTAAACAGTAAGTTGATGAGATTTGGTTGATAATCTAGTGCTGCCCTTAAATTAATAAAGTCAATGTCAACTCAGTCATTTTTCTTTTTTCTGTCGCTTCTATTCCTCTCCTGAGTGTTACATGCTAGATAGTATCTCTGATAATATATATAAAGCCTTTTTCTATCACCTATCGCTATTATATTTGTGTTCGGTGACTTTAATACCCACCATGTCAAGTGGCTGAAAAACATCTGTCACTGATCTTGCGGGCATCTATATCCTGAACTTTGCAATCACTTAGTCTCTCATGCAAGTGGTGAATATCCCCATGCGCTTCCGTAGTATCCATGAAGGATATGCTTCTTTGCTAAATCTCTGATTCACTTCTATTCTTGATTTTTGCTGTGCCATGCATCTCTGCACTCTTTGCAACTCTTATTATGCTGTGGTTTCCGTTAATATCTCTCTTCCTTTTCCTTCCTCTTAGGAAATTCCTACCAACAGAATATTTTACTGCTATCAAAGAGCGGACTGGATTTGGTTCTGTTATTTCGTCTGTGACGTCCCTTAGAACGAAGTGTTAAGACTCCCCGTTGAAGACTGCTTCTGTGAGCTTTCGTCTTGAGTGAAAGTTGGCATCGATGCTTTCATCCTAGCCTAAAAGTTCCGATTTAAACCTCATTCATCCCCATAGTTCCCTCCTGCTTTCACAGGTGCCATTTCCCAGAAGATTCCTTTATTTTGGCTTTACTGGAGCGATGCGTCTGACTATAATAGCCGTCTTTTTTGTCTATTTTCGTAATGAGTGCAAGAGGATCTTAAATAATGCCAAGCTGTTGTTTGCAGATATAATGAAGCAGCGTATAGCAGCCCGCAAGTTTGGTTCCAACGATTACTAGCGGCTTTCCAAAAGTGTGTCAAGCAAAAGCAAACCCACGATCCCTTCTTTATTCAATAGATTTGTGGTCCTAAGTCACAGCGGACAAATTCGAGTGCTTTGCTCGCAAATTCTCCTCTAACTAAGCATTTGATTCGTCCACACTCGACTTTCACCTAGGATTGAACCACAACTGAATCATGTTTACATAAAGTTTTCTTCGTTGTCTAACATAATTTCAAAGCTTGGCACCATTTCGCAAGCAAGGATAACGGAATCCCAGTCGTCATTCTAAAAGAATGTGCCCTTGCTCACTCCTCTGTCCTCTCCAAACTCTACAACTTCTTTCTTTCCTGCTTGGAATTTCTCCTCTGTAGTTCATGTCTTTAAAAACACTGGAGAACCCTCAGATGTCTCTAATTATCTCATCTCACATCCCACAACCTATTCTCTAAAGATTAGTAGGGCCTTCAGGGTTGACAAAGAAAATTTTGCTGCTGCTCTTGAAAAGGGACATCCAATATGTGATGGACTTAGGCAAGAAATGATTCATAAATTTTAATGCTTCCAAAACTAAGCTTTGCTCCTTTAATCACTATAGACACTCGCTTCTGCTGCGCATTAGTATGGATCATGCTACTCTCCCAGAAAGCAGGATACTGCGTATCATCGGCCTCATGCCCACAGCAAACCTGCAATGATTATATCGAATCAATAGCTACAACTATTGCTACGACGGTCGGGTCACTGAATCGGGATAGGAATTTTTTCTCTTTAGAATCCATCTATAGAGTCTACCATTCCACCGTGCATTGAATACTGCTGCCATATCTGGTCGAGCGCTCCTGCTATTCATCTTGGGTTACAAAAAAATTCAAAAGAGAATTTGCAATGTAATCGATCCCGATTTAGCAGCTCGATTTCAGTCACTTTCTTTGTAATTTTACCAGTTTTTTAATCGTACAGCGTTGCATCCAGGATTAACTGTTTTTATTCTCTATTTCCGGTTTCCAAACGTTCAACAAGATTTTCAAGGGAAGGTCAGTTTCGTGTATGTGGGCTATTATTTTATTAAAAGAAATTAGGTAAAAATGTGCCTACTCTATTGACCTACCAGGCGACTAAGTAAAATAGCGTTGAATTGATGTCGTTATTAATATCAATGATAGAAAACTTATCGACTATCGCTGATTACCGCTTTTATAGAAGAGAGAATCCAGAAGCTATTTCATATGGAAAGCAAAATATTGTTACTGAGGAAAAATGGGTTAACAGTTGGTATCAATGCATGGGAATTGCAATTTAACTCATAACAAGGAAATGCTTTTGCCAATATTGAGAATCCCTTATCCGAAATTCTTAAGATCAGAAGTGTTGCGGTTTTAACATTTTTCGGGTCTTGAAATACAGGTTATTTAATTTGTATATACAACGTTGTGTAAATTAGCTAAAACAAAATGAATAATGTCTTCCTAAGATCTTTTACACTTTACATGATCACGTATACGTAGTCTCTTGTAGTGTTTTTTCTCTTCCGACCGCATTTTTCTTTACGTTTTGAACGTTTTGGAAGGATGGTTCTAGTTTGTTTCTTCGCCTTGATTATAAGACTGAAGGTTGAAAGGTTGTCATGAACAATATCCTGGATCTCACTGGAAGGCTTACCAGGATTTTAGTGTAGCGTTACAATTTTTGTACACTTCCTTGGAGTAACGTCAATTGCAAACAATGGCCGTAGGACAAATAGTCGACAATACTGTCTGGGCGTGATAAAGATTTGATGAAATCACGGATGACGCAATATTTTTCAAAGCAAAACAAATTTCATCATACACCCCGAAAATAGATTCATATAACTGCATGCCACTACATATTACCTAATCTGAGAAAAAAATAGAAATCAATTAAATCCTGTCATTTCAGTCGGTCTAAAACTGATCGTATGTGGAAAAAAAGAACCTAAAGAAGTTAATTTGCACAAAAGTATATATATATATATATATATATATATATATATAGAATGAGTCCGATGCCTAACCTCACTGATAAGCTATGATACAGGGAAACAGAACCGTCTGTGGATGACGATATATATATATATATATATATATATAGCCTTTGAGATTTCACTCGCCTAGTCGACTCAGTCGATTAAAAACTTAATTGGGCGATGAAAGTTTATTGCTTCACTCGCTATTAAAAATCTCGCAATGAAACGCGTTCCTTCAAATATAGAAAAAGGAAATCTGATTCCTTTTACAAACCCAGAAGTATGCCATTGAAGATTCGCAAGTTACTCAGAATGACCTACAATGACATTATTGAACTATTGGCTTTTATCGTCCCGGTCAGTGTAAACATTCGTTTAATTAACGCTTCCAGAGTGGAGCCTAAATGTCTGGAAAAAAAATAAGTGTACTTCTTTCAACCAAGCACCGAAAAGCAAATTATACAAGTAAGTAATTTTTTTATAGAAAATCGTTGAGAAAATAAGATATGTTATTTTTTATCATCTATGAGATGGAGGTTGAAGTCAAACAGAAAAAGAAACTAAAAATTTATGTACCTCCACTCAGTTGCCAAAAAAAGAAATCATATCATGATGTTAAAAGGACATAAACTTAATAAAAACAAAGTTTTATCATCAAAATGTTTATACTGATATTAAGAGGAAAAATCAAATTTTTTTATTATTTTTTAATTTCTGACATGTTCAAAATTTTCATTTTTTGTTTTCCGTCAGCGATTCACCCTATGTTTACGTAAGGCGACTATTAAGAAAATGAAGTCGATCGAGTAAAATGATTTTGGAGCGAGAAAATTTTCGCTCGCTTTCGACCGCTGGTCAAGTGATTTCTTTTTCAAATCTCAAAGGCTGTATATATATATAACGCCATAATTAAATTTTGTACCATTATATATATATATATATATATATATATATATATATATATATATATATTTCCTTACAAACCTGAACAGGAAAAAAAGAACACATGGTAATAGCCCAACCAACACCAAATATATCACTCTCTTATATCTTAGCCAAATGCACACCAACTACCAACTAGATGAAAATATCCTAAAAAAACTCATAAACACTAATATCTCTCCGACAGACCCCAACAAAAGAATTAAATAATATCATATATTACGCTAAATCCACAACATCCAACTCAATCGTCCGCAACGATTCCTCCCCCTCCGTTAGCGATTTGCAAAAAAACAATGTAGTGTATAAATTTAAATGCCCCTTTCGAGAATGTATCTCTAACAAACTAAATAATACCTACATTGGACATACTACGAACTCGCTTTCGCGGAGACTTTTCATTGCACTTAAATGAAAATTCTAACATATTCCGACATTTAAAACACCATGGCTATCAACACACACTTCTTAGGAAAACACTTGTTGAAAATACGTATATACTTAAACAAGAAAATAATAAACGAAAACTTACAATTCTAGAAGCTATCTACATCAAACTGTTTAAACCTAGCCTAAATAAAATAAATTTCGACACCTCCACTAACATACTTCAATGCCTATAATCGACGGGAGAGGTCATAGTTATTATACTTACCCCCTACATCATAGTAGCAGCAGTTCCCAGACCAATCCCTCATGCCACTATACACTCAATTGAACAAAAAACCCACTACCACCTTCTCGGCCTACAGTCATGTGCGACACAAAAAATGGACCTGTCTAATTTTCTCTGTATAACACCATTCTGTTAATAATAATTTAAATGTTCTATGTTCACTGAACATTAAATGTTCATCCTTTGATAATGGCTTATGTAAGCCGAAAGCTCAGACCTGATAAAAAAATCAACAATTATTGCGATTTCTTGTCGTCTTTCCATGACAACACTATCAAGCCAATCAGATCATACGAACGGATCTTACACAAAATAAATAGACAGAACTTGTCTATATTATTCAATGAAACCTGTATTAATGAAAAAATGCTGCCAAAATACACACAATATATATATATATAATTAAATTTTGTACCATTATATATATATATATATATATATATATATATATATATATATATATATACATATAATGGTACAAAATTTAATTATGGCGTTAAAGACAAAACATTTTTATTATAATCGGCCATGCCAAATTTTAAAATAAAAACACCAGTTGTCGGGTTTCGTCCCCTCTCTTTCAGAACTGTAAAATGGGGAAAATTTTGAGAAAAGAAAAAAATATCTGTTATGGGTAAAATAAATGAACGGAGGAGGGAGAAAAACATTTTATATCTGATAAAATTTATTACATCTAAAGATGCTATAGACCCAGCATAGCAAGCCCAAGCAAACTCTCTCTTTGATTACAAAGTGAGGGCTGCCTGAACCTAATAAACAGCGTCTCCAATATCTTTAGATGGAACAACGAGTGCGATCTAGCCAAAAACGGAGAACCAGTTCAATTATTTATCAGATTATAGGATTATTGTAGAGAAGTTAATCATGTCAATTTCAAAATATTGTGAAGGCAATACTATGATCTTCTCTTTCCTCGGGGCCATTTTTGTTTTTCTTTTTTCTTTTTTTGTTTTTATTTTCTTTCATTTTTTTCATTTTTTGTAATCTGTTATATATATGTGTGCGCGTATTTAGGCAGCATGCACTTATTCAAACATATTTTATGGAAAAGTATATTGTGTCTAATTATTTTTATAAGGATTCTTTCCAGCCATCTGATCAGTTTCTTGATGTTAAGTTGGAATCCATCACGAAATGCATGGTAGTTATTTTTAACCCAACGTACTTTCGACTTTTTCTAAGATCATCTTCAATAGTAAATTACAAAGACAAACATGCTATTGTGACTATTAAAATCTGCATTTCATTGTCATAATGATTACACCTTGTAACTCCAGTGCGTCTAAAATTAAACCGTATGCTGAAAGAAAGGAAACTAAAGCAGTTGTTTCCATAAATTGACACCAAAAACACAATGTCTCTTTACATTTCATAACACAACTTATAATTTATATCTTTTTTTTATGTATAAACAGGGTGCAATGGATGAATTGTCGTCTACATTACGTAAAAATAGAAATAGCACTGGTATTTTATTTTAACAGATATTACCAAATTGACACACAAAATATATTGAAATACTAAACAGTAAATGTATTCAATAAAATCGAAATTGGCTTCATCCACGACCTCCAGACGAATTCGAAATCTTCTGCATTTCTTCTGAATGGTATCAAGTTAGTGAATGCTACCATAAACCTTGTCTTCAGTTCATCTTGGATGTTGCAAGTTGTTTCGTTGGTCTCCGGCTCAAATACGTCCCACATGTAATGATAAAGGGTGTTCCCTATCTATCCGAGCCAGCTATAATCTGTTACGCCAACGTATCCCTCTTTCTCTTTCTCCCTCCCTCTCCCTCTCCCCCCTCTCTCTCTCTCTCTCTCTCTATATATATATATATATATATATATATATATATATATCGTTGACAGCTCAGTTTGTGTGTGTCTCTTTTAAAGTCTCTCTGTTGACCTAGCTTTCACAACACAAAATAAGACTGGCTGGTGAAATTCAATGCATCAAAAGCCTAAGCTAATAACTTTTCAACATCACATAACAGACCCTTAACCTTCCCCAATCTTGATGAAGTATTGTACTCTCATTAAAACGACTGAAACATTTATTAGGAGCAAAGTTCACTCAAGACCTCAATTCGAGCATATCGTTAAAGATATAAAAGTTTGGTTCCTTCGATCCCGAAAGTACCCGACTCTTGCCATGATCTGTCTTTACAAAAGTCAGACCAGCTCTAAGCTTGAATGTGCGGTTGGGGTAATGATTAACGACACTGAATAAGAAAATCAAAAAGCCGAGTTCGAATTCCAGTCGAGTTCGTTATATTCATTCATGCTCAAATAACTTTGGTAAAGGTATGAATCATTCTATTACCCCAGATATGGGCTATTTAATAGGATTTACATTAACAAAATTATTATCTCAAAAATTTTCTTACAATCTAAAAATAACTAGAAAAATTTTACTTAAAATCTTAAACCGTAAAAACAAATCATTGAAGGAATCAATCAATGCCGAAAACTGTTACTTTATGAAAAAGACTATCGGAAGAATGCTTTTCCGATCACTTAGGTATTATGTTCCTTAAATCTAGGGCCAGCTCTTAACTCCCCTGTATTATTATATTCATCACTAACTCCCTTCTTTGAACAACCTGATTAAGCAATCATCTAATAGTGTATGGTCATTGGGTTTGTTGGGTGATCAATAGAGTTAAAAACTTCGTTCGGTCAAATGTCTTGAAAATGATCTAAAGTGTGCTGAGTTTCACACCGCGGAAAATCTTCCGGGCCGCTGCATCTTGAGGAAAAAAAAGTCTCCATACTGGAAATTGTAACTCCAGTTCTTCACAGTTGAATATAACTTGAACTTGTCGCCCGGTCATGGATTTCCTTTAGAAATTTCATAATTTCCGTTGACATGATTGAATCAATGACTGAAACAAATACAAGAAATAAACCCAACAATTCTGGAATTATCGTTGTGGTGCAATGGATATCAGCTCGGAATGAGAAATCGGTAAAGCCAAATTTGAATTCCAATTGAATTTATTGCATTCACATTCTCCTAAGTACCCTTGGGAAACTATAAATCTATTTCTTCTCCCTCCAGTTATGGGTTCAATAGCAGAATAGATTAGATTCTATAGCCTTGTTTGGCAAGATTAGATTCTATAGCCTTGTTTGGCCAGTTTACCGCAAAAATTGCAACATACTGCGTGAAGATCTTCTGCCTAGTCAGTCATGGATTGAACGAAACATGATTGCGTAACTGTGTATGACATATGACACTTAAATGAATAACTTAATTGTGGAATATTTACAGTATAAAAAACAAATTTCTATTGTTCGATCCTCACTGGGTACCCCATTGAGCCACATCTAAGCGGCGCTTAGAAAATCAAGTATTCATACAGGGACGAAAATAAGGGCCTGATTTTAGGAAATGGCTCGGGCCGATATACTTTCATTACAAAAAAATTATTCGAAACATTTTTATGTAAGCAACATAAATAACTTGAGCTAAAAGCAATCATAAAATAATAACATTGACAGAAATGTTAGTATATATCAATGATAATAATACAGATAATAAATTTTTCTTCTATGTGCCGTGTCCTTTCGGAACATTGGTGATCATTATTCTCTACAAGATTTGCCCTTTGTAGTGTTTGATAAATTTAGTCTTTTACTATCTCTCCTAAACCCTTCCTGCTCTTAACTTGCAAAAAGTGCCTTAGATAAATTATAAGTTGCTTTCCTCTGTCTCTTAGGCCTTCAACTAGTCCTTTGAGTATCAAATTCTCCAATCCCACTTTTCTTGTTGCAATTTCTGCCCTATGTTAAAATACTTTCCTGAATACTTAAATTGTTTGATTCCAGTATCTTTAATTTATAATTTGATAATATATATAAAATTATAATCATATAATTATATCTATATAATGTAGACGTAATTTAATTTTGGTGGCTCTAATTTTTAATTTAATAATGTATATATTGTTGTAAGTATATAATCATAATTACAATCATAGGATTATAATTATATAATATATAATTTGATTTTGGTATCTCCAATCTGTAATTTGCATGCCAGTGGTGTTCCTTTTGCTAATAACCATATATTTTCTTCTTGTAATTAAAGATTTTAAATAAAAAAAGGGAACAATTAGTTAGTTCGATCCTCACCCCAAAAAATTACATATTCAGGGGAACTGCAAATCGAAAGTACAAGCTTTGATCACAAATTCGTTTTCGTTCCTTTTTTTTTTCTCATCCAAACGAAAAGTTTCGTCCAGTTAATTGAATAAAAATCAAATATTAATAACAATTCTTTTTCTTATTTTGTTGAACAGCTTTCTATTTCGTTCCCCTTCATCTTATGAAAAATTATTGAAGCAATCCTCTCAAAGTAATTTTTTCTTTTGCAAAGAGTCACTCCGTTTCTTGAGGTTTTCCTAGAAATCATTTTTTTAAGAGAATTATGTAAAACTACAATAAATAAGAATCCGAAGTTAATATAAGAAGGAGTAAAAAAATTCCATTTAAAGCGTAACTATTTTTAACTTATCATCAAAGAAATACATACTCTATAGTTTTTTTGAGGGAATATTTCCTGTATCTTTTTCAACTACGTACGGAAATTTTTTTATCGTGCTCTTCTTTCAGTTGGCATAATTGGTAGCAATAATTGTGCGGATCAATGTTTTCGTTCTTGTGAGAGACACCAATGTAAAGAACATTGATAAAAACCAACTAAATACAAATTATTACAATATCCACAATTCGACGATTGCCCAGATATATATTTAAAGCAAAAACTGATCATCAGAATAGTTCCCAGTTTTTCTTTTTTTACTTATGTAGTAGTCACACTTCAAAGAGCTTGATATACCTATCTTTATGCAAATGATTCTCAACTCTTTGTTTAAATATTTTCAATATATCGGCTTTCTCTCGAGTTATATGCAGTTGGTTATTCGTAAATCTGTAGGTCTGTACCGTCAAAAATGACGGCAAAATATTTATATCGATACGGCATCTAAAATGACGGTATCATAAATATTGAATTACCTGCCATTGATTATCTTACATTAAGCCATTAAAAAAATAAAATAATCCAAGCACCGCCTCCTGAGAGTGACAGAATATATATATATATATATATATATATATATATATATATAACGTGTTTTATTATATTAGAGAAGATAATATCATAATTTAACTGCTATCAGCCTTAAATGATGTGTTGTTGTTCTTGTTGACACTATAGACTCCTCGTTGGTTAATATGACGAGATCTTCCAACATGCTATGAGTTACTGTAGTTTCCGTACCAAGCAGGTGTTTTTACGAGATAGAGTTGATAGCTCCACGTCCATCCGATTGGGAATTCAGGGTTGTTCTTCTACAAGACTGGCTAGAGAGCCCAACTGAGCTGCTTCTGATCCATAAGTACACGGATTCAGGTCTTTCCGTATGTATTTTTGATAAAGCAAACGTCAACTCCAATTGGAATTTGAACTTGACACGTCAGTTTCATTTTTTTATACTAATAACCACTACGCTACACGCATATATATTACGTATATACCACACTCTCTCGTGGCTTGACTTGTAACTTATCAAAATTTAGTGTAATTCATATACACATTGATCAGCACATAAGATAAAACATTGATCAGCACATAAGATAAATATTAGTGCGTTATCACCAAGTGCTATACTGCACACAATGCAAGGAAAACTCAAAATCTTGGAAGCTATTATTATACAAAATAAGCAACTCAAATTAAAGCAATATCTTTCACTGCATAAGACGTATAGTAAAATGATATGCTCATCCCATCTCCTCTATCTCTTGTAATTATCCATCACAATAAAATATAACTTTCTGCTGCACTAAGGCTGAACTGGTCAAATAAAGTTCCATAACTATATTACAGACAGCAATGGATGTAAACAAGAATATTTGACACCATGACACGTTTGGCAATAAAATAAGCATATCCCACATCTCCTCTCGCTTTTAACCATCCATTCACAATAAAATAAACCTTTTCCGCACTAAAGAAGAATTGGTCAAATAAAAACCGACTTAAAACCTCAGACTTATTTGCAAGAATGGTTTTGAATTTATACATTTGTGGGAGTACATTTCGTTTTCTTGTTTAAAACTCAAATTTAAGTTCGGTTTACATTTATTTCAACGTTCGATCTCTTGCTATTTTTTCCTTTTCAGTCTTTTTTATTCCTTTTTAGTTTTTTCTTTTTATCTTTCTCTTTTAGTTTCGTATTCTTTTCGTATAACTTTGTTATATTTCTTGCCCTAGAGTTTTAGTTTCCAATTTTTTGTACTCATTTTTTTTATTTCTATTGATTGTATTCAAAACAGCATATTAAATTTCCTTTTTTCAGTTCATTCTTTTTTCTAGACCATTAAGTTTATTTTTATTCGTTCAGTCATATTGTTTTTCATGCAGGAAACCCGTCTATCCTACACGTTCTTATTAATTCTTTATGTTTTCACTTTTCTTTGTTTTGTAAATTATTTTAATTTATTTTTCTTTTATTCGTGAAAAGTTTTGTTTGCAGGTAAACCCAGTTTTTCGAGTTATATTTGTTTTGCTTGTTAACGCATACACGTTAACAAGTTGTGATTTTATTTTATTATTTCTTGTTGTTTCAATTTAAAAGACAATATTTTATATGAGTTGATTTAATGCATGTGCCTTTCTTCTTCTATATGTTAAATTTTATCGATAAACGGTATACCTTATTTTTGTGTTATATTTAAATTGTTTACGTGTTAAACTTTATATGCTAACAATTTTTCTTTTTTCTTTCTCTACACTCGAAGTCTATTATCAAAATCACGAAGCTCCTCGAAAGAGCCAAAAACTACGAACATCTTATAAAAAAAAGGTAGGCTTTTAGTAGACCCCGGGAATTACAGATTGTTGAAAAAATAACTGTCCGTCTTTTTGGTGGACATGCGCTCGCGCAAGATTTGTCGCCCAATAAAGACAATGTTATTAAATCTTTGACGTCGTGATTTAATCACAAAAGATCTTATCATACTTACGGATATCAGGGTAGGCGACGGATTAAATTTTCAGTGTACGAGGTTCCTCCGTAAGACCTTAAGAGTGCACTTAGCAGGCTTTATAGACACATACGGCCAGATATCCACTGCTTCCTCTCACGACCTGAATGGAAGGATAGAAAGCCTTTATCTCTAACTACCTGGATTTAGAGGGCCAGAAAATGCCAGTTATTATATCCGGCCGTAAACCAACCTGTTGAACTGACTGGTCACATGTTCTCTTCCTATCCAGAGAAAAAGGCCTCCGGAGTTCTGGCTCCTGCCAACCGAAATCCCCTTCTGGTTGAATCTGTTATTTCTGCCTTACCTGGGATGGGCATGTCAACAACTGAGACTGGTAGACCCCATGTTGAATTTAATACTCAGCCCACATTTTCCGATTAGCCTTTATCAACCAAAACGGAAAAGAAAGAGGGCGAATAACTGGTCGTTGACAAAACTAAAAGGAAGCACCAGACAGCGGGACCTCAGTCCCCACAATCCCTCTACTAGTTCCAAGGGCGATGACCAGGCCAGTTATACCAGTCAGATGTGGTAATCTAAAATATGAACCCTGCTTTGAGAAAAAGAAGAGATTTGAACAACTTCAATCTGATTTAAAAGAGAAGAGACCCGAGAAATCAACAGTAGGTCACAATTCTTCCCGTAAAAGGTATATCATGCAGTTCCTAAATTTCAAATAGCAACTTCACCTAAAATGACCAATTTGAAAAATACACTTAGAAAACAAATCGAAAAATCAACTCCCACAACTACACCAAACCATTCCCTGCCAACATATCATTTAATTCTCCTAAAATGTTAGAAACATCTTTCAAAAGACAGAAGTCCTCATGTCGAAACCAAGGAAAGAAACAACAAAATTAAAGCTCATATAAAATTTAGGGGTAGACGGGTGTCAAGTGTTCACTAAACAAGACGAAAGAGCCCTAACCCGATGCCGCAAAAATATCTTAACGTACCGCAAAACCTTTTTAAAAAGCCTACACAAAAGATGTCGAAAACCCTATGAATTTCCCGATGGCGAAAATGATCACCGTTGTCGGTTTGGAACCAGGATTCCAACTGATATAGACCTTATTACAAGAGAAGAATGATGCTTTTTCAACATCTCTCCTCTCTTCAACGAAAACGATAATAAGAAATTACATCAGTTCTGTTCAGGGTGGATCCCTCTTTATTTTCAACCATCCCTGCATAGAACTCTAAAATTAAAATTCGCTTTAGGCATCGGTGACCTGTCTCTTGATGGCACTAGCGCAAGTGAAATGGCCCAATGACATAGGCTGTCGGTATTCTATCAAAAGATATATTTAATACAAATCTCTAATCTTAATCGGACTAATCATGTCTCTCTGGTTGGCTAGCATAAATGGCCGATGCCTGAGATTAGAGACTCGCCCCGCTCTTAGCGACCGTGAATATATAATGTTTAGGCGGTTTATTCTCTATTTAATATGCTTTGATAGTCGCTAGAGAAGTGTTACCTGGAGAGTGAGCAAGGTTTTGGGATGCAGCGTGAGTTTTGTCTTCACAGATCCGGCAGCAGGAGTTGGGTGATCGATGTTACCATAAAAGTTAAGTTAATGTCCCTGTGGAGCCGTTTTCGGTGGATCGAGTCGTTTTTGATGACATCTCGTCAGGTCGTTGGATTTAGAGGGCCAGAAAATTCTAGAGGGCGATTTGAACAACGTACCCCATCGAATAAGAAAACAAGCGGATACTAACAACCAGCATTGTAAACTGTTTCAGGATTTATCAACGAGTTCGATCTTGTCGAGAAGTATCGAAATGAGCACCACCCAAGAAGAAAGAAGTTATCTTCCACCAAGACAACGAACCGCATCACAAATCAATTGCAAAAATAGCAAAACTACATGAATTGCACTCCGAATTGCTTTTGCATCCACCCTATTTTCCAGATATGGCCCCAGTGATTACTGGCTGTTTGCAAACCTTAAAAGAATGCTCCAGGGAAAGACTTTTGCTTCTAATGAAATTGTGATATCGAAAATTAAGGCGTATTTTGAGGCCAGAGACAAATCGTTCCCCAAAAAAGCATCGAATTGTTAGAGAAGCGTTGGAATCAATGTATCTTTTTTAATCGTTTCACCCCAAGCAAGACGGTACCTCCACTAATTCGCAGAGGGCTACATAAGAGAGTATAATTTTAGGCGGGAGAAGATTCAAGAGAAAAACGAACCAGTTACAGGGAGCGTCAGAGAAAGGGCAAGAAAAAGACAGGAACACAGGTGTGAAGACAGTTGCAATAGTAGAGAGAAAGGAGAACAGGATATGCGGGGTGATGTACAGAAGACTGAATTGAACACCTAACAGGTGCTTCTACCTTGGGTTAAGGTGAACCTGAGAACTACAGCCATTAAGAAGTAGTTCCAGGCTCCTAACAACCTCATAATCAGAGGCCTTGCTGCCCGATGCAGTTTATTTTCATACCCAAGACCAATAAAATATTAAAATTGAATACTTAAGTTTACGCTTAGCACTTTCGGCAGTAAAGTGTCGAGAAATGCTTACCAATCTAACTATCCGCTTAAATTCATGACTGGGTGGTATGAAAAGATCTAAGAACAACAGAACACTTAAGATGAGCATAACTGCATCTGCTGTTAGAAAAGTTGGGTCTTTGAGTCGAGCCAGGAATTTTTCTCGTCAGAATCAATTTTGACCATTGATAAATCTACCATTTGTCAGTGCATTGAATAAGGTTGCCATATCTCCTCAGGTGTTTCTGCTTTTCATTTTTAGGTTCTCGACAAAATTCAGAAAAGGATGTGCAATGTAAGCGATTCTGACTTTGCATCTCGATTTCAATCACTTTCTCGCTGACGTAAGGTTGCTTCTCTGTATTTTCTACTGGTATTTCTATGTTAACTGCTCAGATGGGCCTTTTTATCTGGTGAATCGAAGTATGCTACAAGATAGGCATCTAGGTCTCCCCTTTTTACCATTGAAGCAGTCAGATTTATCCTCCACTTCTACTCTACCAGTTTCTTTTCTCGCACTTCTCGCCCGTGGAACTTTCTTCCGTATATTTGCTTCCCTGACAGCTAAGGTCTTCAAAACATTAAATGCAATATCATTTGCCATATTCAATCCTCTTGACTCTCGTTCATCTTTGCTTCAATACCCCCTATACCCAGTCTTTTCTCTCGCGGTAAACCCATACACACTAGTGGCGTACTAGTAGCGGTCACGTCCTGCTTATAATGAGATGATAAAAAAAATTAGAAAACGCACAGCGACGATTTCTTACGACAGCGGAAATGAGATTGAAGTCGAGATGTCAGATAAAGTCAATATCGATTCTTTTGCAAATTTTTTGTACTTTATCCAGTATAGGATACGTAGCAGGAGCACCAAACCAGATGTGGCCGATATATTGAACACACAGACGAGTGACAGACTTAAGAATTTGCAAGATAGATTCAGGTGAGTAAAATTACATCTCATGACATAGTGAACCAACTATCTTTGGTGGCAGATTTAGCATTTGATGTAGTATAATCGTTTCAGTTCATATCAGTGAATAACGTTAAACTGAGAAGGTGAAATGAATTACTCTCCTATTTTTTTTAATTCAGCCACCTCAATGGAAGGTAAAAAGAGATCTTTGGGAATAATTTAAAAAGAGCAAGTTAATTTTGACGCTAAATCATTTTCGATATCACCGCCATGGATACGATCTACGTCCTGAAAAGAAAAGGCAGAAATATAAACTGTTTTGAACCACTACCATCAGTACCACGATCAGATACCCTAAACGATCTGACAAAATATTGCTGCATGAAGTGCGATTTGAATCACCACAAAGCTGTCTCGAATAGACGAGAACAGAACACAATAAATACACCCAACTAACATTTTGCCACAGAACTAGATACAAGACTGGAAATCCCCACGGATTGACCCTAAATTGAAGCAAACAAAAACACCAAAAACTTTTCAGGTCATTGTACTTTCAGGTCATTGGCGATCATGGCGCTCCGCAATTTCCTGTTCCTTGTAGCTCTTAATAATTTTTGTTTTTATGATTGTTCTCCTTTTCTTCTATACAGTTGCACAAGCTTGGCTAGTTGGTTGTGTTGTTTACATCTTGCCTTTAACCTGTATTGTGAATATCAATTTCCCCAAACCCTCTTTCCTTATTATGTGCTTAAGAGACTCTATGTTTCTAATGTTATACATAAGACTGCCGTTTCTCCCATGTTCAGTATTCTCAGAATCATTCAACGATATTTCTAATGCTTGAAGTCTCTTCTTAATGTGTGAGGTAAGTCTCCAGCATTCACTGACAACTACACACATAAAAGCGTATCTTAGATGTGACACAAGGTTGAAAATATGGAGCACTCAGGATAGTTTCTACATATTTGTGTATATCCGTATTTCTGTTCAAGTTTCTATGAGCACAGTATCTTCCCATTATCAATAGATTAGGTTGGTTGATTTTCGTTAGTAGTTTATCAAACTCTATAGGTTATTGAATGCCGAAATCTAAATATTTTGAATGCAATTTCATGCCTTCAACTACAAATAAGATTTATTTTTGACATTTTTATAAAATCTACCGTTGATCATTTTGTATATACAAATATCATTTTTTTACAGTTTACTGGTGTTTTACTGTAAAAACGAAATTTATACTATCGTAGTGAGTGGTTTTTGAGGCCTTTACTATTAGCTGGGACCTTAACAGGTGCTACCACTCGGGTTAAGGTGGACCTAGCAACAATAGCAGTTAAGAGATAGTTCCACGCTCCTCAAAACCTCCACTCTTTTGAGCAGAGGCCTTGATGCATGATGTGGTTTATCATCAAACCGAGGACCACTTATCAATAGAATGTTCTAAAATATGTGTGTCTAGGTGTTTACATCTTTGCTCATTCAGGTGTTTGCGTGCGAGTGTGTCTGTTCTTCGAAGTTATTTAAATATTAGAATCAATTTAAGCAAAATGATTGAAAGAAATAACTTTCTGGAATTCTGTCAACAAAAGCTATCAATGCTGACATGATAATTGCGATTGAAATGTTACAAATTAAATTCACAGAAAAAATTCGTTTTGCACAGCTGTACGGTTACCTTCACACAATTAGAAATTATATCCGTATGCATCTGCGTGTTTAAATGGATATCTCAGTGTATTGTTAATTGGACGTGATTTATTTGATCTATAATTAAAAGGATTTTTGGTTTCTCAGGAAATGCCATGTTTTAAATTCTGTTGAAACTTATCTGGACAAGAATTGTTTTAAATGTTTTCTGAAATTCTTTTAAAAATCCTTAATCTGTGGGCTATTTTGACAAATATCCTCATGTGTTTCCATCTATTTAATTATACTGAGATTGATTTGTACCTCATTGTAAGAGATTCTGAGATGAATCATTGGTATAATTACACGAGTTATGTGTATGAGGATGCTTGACTTTTTCTATTTGACTTTTTGCATCAACACAGTGCCGTTCATGACTCTCTACAATTTACTGGCTTTTGTATCTCTTAATAACTTTTGTCTTTTTGCCATCTCTCCTAAACCATGATCCACTATCCAGTCGTTCAATATCGCTCAGTATTTTATTGTTATTGTTATGTGATGTTTGCCCTTCAACATGGCAGCGAATACTGGACATTTTCATCAATGATGAAGGATGACTTGAAGCAACCGAAATGTGGTTCTACAGAAGGATGCTAAGTATACAATGAGCGTATCACACGAGCAATAACAAGGTTTTGAATAGGATAGATTCAAAAAGAAAACTTCTATTTAGAAAAAAACAGCTGAAATTTTTGGCATTTTGAATGGAGCGCTTGGAGAAACTGTTGCTAACGGGATGAATAGAAGGGAAGAGGGACAAGGAAAAGCTCGATGGACTTGAATAGATGGATAGTGTAGCGGGTATTTAGGGGACACGTACATACTTGATGATGGTAATGTTGTGAGGGGATTTTCCCTGTCTCTCCCTTCCTCTATCCATACCCTGAATATCAGATTCACCAAGCCCTCTTTCCTCGTTACATGTACCAGAAACCTTTAGCTGTTTTTCCTGATGTTAAGTATCAGTTTCTATTTCTATCCTCTCCAAAACCTCGTTGTTGATGCACTTGAGCAGTTGGATAGCAGAGCAGGATTTGAGAGGAGTAACAAAAGAAGGGCTGTTAAGAGAAATGAGGAGATGTGAAAGACCATGATTGCCTTCGTCCTGAAGGGATATGGCACATAGAAGATGTTTTGAATTTCTTTCGTTTTGTCCACTAAAATCTATATATATATAAAAGGCAAGATGTTTGTGTGTGCATGTGTGTGTGCGTGTGTATGTGTGTGTATGTCTGTCTGTCTGTCTGTCTGTACGTATGTCTTTTAAACAAATCCACAGTTTTTATTCGATTCTTACCAAACTTCACACAAATATTTTTTAGGCTTCCGTTCAGATTATGGGTTCCTTATTTTTTCCGATTTCCCCCGGAATCAAAAATCGATATCCGATCAGGTCCGATCAAGATCAGGATTTCAGCACTTTTATCGTGGTTCTTGCTGCAGAATTTGTTCTAACGTGATTGAGTACTGCTGCCACATCTGGTCGGGTGCCCCTTCTATTCCCCTCGGGGTTCTTGACAAAATACAGCGAAGAATCTGTAATGTGATTGATACCGACTTGGCTGACCGCCTGCAGTACCTCTCTCGCCGGCGTGACGTGGCTTCCTTTTGCCTCTTCTATAAATACTTTCATGGCTTCTGCTCTGACGAACTTAAATCACTGATGCCCCCAGATGTGAATTTGCACGAGGTACTAGATTGGCAACTAGGTCCCACTCTTTTACAGTGAAACCGATGAAATGTAACCGCAATTTTTACTCCAACAGCTTCTTTCCTCGCACTTCCCGCCTGTGGAATTCCCTACCGCATGCTTGCTTCCCCGACGGCTACAACCTCCAGGAGTTTAAATGTAAGGTCAATAGACACCTCCTAACAGACTAACTCACTCCTACTCTCTCCAACTCTCTCCTTATGTACATCCTAAGTCGTCTATCACCCTACTTCTGATATTTCCTATACCCAATCACTCTATGTAACCCCCTGCGCTATAGTGGCAGTGGAATGCCTTGCTTGGGGTTGACACGATTAAAAAAAAGGTTTTTAGTCTCAAACAGTAGATTTTTTCAGACGATTAATTTTCCCCTATGTCGGAAATCGATACCCCCGATATTCTATCGAATCTGATCAAAAACCGATATTCACCCATCAATATGGCTCATTTTCTCCAATTTTTCTCCCGATGGATACGATAAGTTTTCATGGACTTACTTAGATTAGTTTATCCTTGGATGATTAATCTGACCCCGATTTTAGAAATCGAAACGCCGATATCCTATCGAATCTGATCAAAATCAAGTTTTCAGTCTTTATATTTTGGTTTTTGCTTCGGGTTTGGCTTTAAGTAGGTATAATTGTAGTTCTTAGTCTCAGCCATGATACCATTTACTCAGAGGACTTATTTAGCCTTCAAATTTCAGTTTGCGACGGGAAACTTATTTGACATTGATACCGGAAATCAAAATTTGATTTAGATCCATTCATTATAATAAGTTCCACGGCTTCGAGATCAACTTTCCAACAACCTACATTTTTCGTGCCAATGTATAAAGAGTCTGAGCTCCAGGACCATGGATTAGTTTTAAAGCTTTCATTACAGCCGAGCAACGCCGAATTATACTGCTAGTTTTTATTAAAATGGCTACATAAATATAAAAAAACACGCCTACAAAATATTTATATACCAAAGTGCAATAAAGTGTTTAAAACACACCAATTAAATAGTACAATACAAAACCATAGAATACAAATCAGAAAGTAATCATCATAATTTCGGTTGATACCACCAAAATCTCAAGCAGATATAGTTGTAGATATACAACGTGACATTTTAGGGTTAATTAGGAATTATTAAAATAGTATAATTCTGAAGTCGATTTCTTAGAAAAATGGTATAAATATCACCATGACCGGTCTCAAATGCCACCAAGGTCCATGTAACTCTAATTGGTGATATTCAAGACATCATTCACGTCCACACTCAAAGGTATTGCCGAACTCAGCATAAGTCCAGATTAGGCGCTACCGTCCACAGTTAAATCTAAATTCGGCCCATCTCCTTCATGAACGCTACTATACACCCACACACATGCTAACTTTTTTATACATTTCACCTTTCTCACAAACATACATAATACCGTTTATATTCAATATATTTAAACGATTTTCTTTATTCTTTTTTTTTATATAAAATTAATGTTGTTAATACTACGTCGTCTTTTTCAAATGAATTTTCCATGAAAGTCATCGGATTATTCTAAATGGCCGAATTACGAGCAGTTCGGCAGCAATATTTTGATTTATTGTATCTAATTTTGACGTTTAACAAAAACTTGAGTAAAAGAATTCCTACACTTCCCTCTGGCCTTCTTACTTTCAATCGTGTGAGTATCAAATTATCCAAACCCTCTTTCCTCATTTTGACCTCTAGAAATGTCAACGTCTCTCACTGATGTTGCGCGTGAGTTGTTGCTAATATGTTCGGTATATACTACTCTCAGCATCCTTTTGAAGAACCGCATTTTTGTTGTTACAAGTCTCTTTTTCATCTCTGAGGCGATTTTCCAGTATTCACTGTTATAGGGGACGATTGATACTATATATCATTTCATTTGCCTTTTACTAACATCAAGTATTCAACCTTCTTGCATCAGATACTTAATCCTTTCTTCTTGCTTTCCTTTACTACCATCTGTAGAATTTCATGTAGTTTACTCTTTCTGTCTCTACTATCTCTAGCCGTGGTTGTCTATCAGGGGTAGGATAACTGTAAATTCAAAACTGTTGACCACAGTACCAAATCATGCGTTTCCCATTGATTATGTATAGCACCCAGAATGTACCGCTGCTAAGTGGTGTCGATGACAGAATCCAACAGATCAGATTCTTATCATTGAACTTCAATGGTGTCATGCAAAAGATATTTTATACTGGACAATAGACGAGACTTAATCATTCCAAATCAGATTGAAATTGTGAGAACACATAGAGTATCAACTTGTGTCTCTTAATTCGTGTGCTGATTAAACCCTTTATGGGATACATTCTGACAGATATCCTAGTTCGAAAATTTTTAAAATTTCTTACAGTTAATAAAATTTAAAAATAAATATCTGTAAAATAGATCTATCAGATTCGTTTAAAAGAAGACATTAAAAATTTCAATAGGATTGATTAACTTATTAACGGATTCTCAACTTTTTGCAGGTTATTTAAAGTCATAACTTTTTAGATTGTAAAAACATTTTTGGAGATAATAATGATTTACTGATAAAAGCTCTACTAATTAACTCATATTGGGGGATAGGTAGCGCATTCGTACGTTTGCCAAGGGTATTTGCTTTTAAGTGATTATGGAGAAACAAACTGGAATTGGAACTTAGCTTATCTAATTTTGAGCCGTTATCCATTAAACTATCTGCATAATCCAAACTTACAGCAGTTGTTGTTTTAAAGCTGGTAAAATGTGAATATGGTGATTTGGTAAAGTTAAAAAATATACGGGCGTTTATCCAAAGAAAATAGTGAACACTTACAATTCAAATTATAATGAGTCATACATATTATTTTGAATTTAATACAATTTATAACAGAAATTGTCATTAACATGTTTAAATACTTTTAATATTATGTTCACCCTGTACAAAGCCCATATGCCACTCGAGGTAGCGAGTTACAGAGCAAGAGGCACATTTTATGCGGATATATGGGGAAGTTAAAGGTTAACTCCAGACTTGTAAAGGTTAAGATTGTGATGATTATGTGAATGGACGCTCTGCCGCCTTGTCGTTTATGGCTTTGATTCACCAGCTAGTCTTCAAGTCGACAACGGTGTCCTTCCCCGCCTACGTTTATGGACTTGAATAGATGGATGGTGTAGCGGGTATTTAGAGGACACGGTACATACTTGGTGATGGTAGTGCTGTGAGTGTCTTTTCTCTTTCTCTCCCTTTCTCTATCCATCCCCTGAATATCAGATACACCAAGCCCCCTTTCCTCATTACATGTACCAGAAACCTTAGCTGTTTTTCCTGATGTTAAGTATCAGTTTTCATTTCTATCCTCTCCAAAACCTCGTTGTTGATGCACTTGAGCAGTTGGATGGCAGAGCAGGGTTTGGGAGGAGTAACAAAAGAAGGGCTGTTAAGAGAGATGAGGAGATGTCAAAGACCATGATGTGTTTGTGTATGTGTGTGTGTGTGTGTGTGTGTGTGCGTGTGTCTGTCTGTCTGTCTGTCTGTCTGTCTGTCTTTTATATAAGTCCACAATTTTTATTCGATTCTTACCAAACTTCACACAAATAATTTTTAGGCTTCCGGTCAGGTTATGGGCTACTTATTTTTTCTGATTTCCAAAACTTTATTCTTTGTCGGATTCTCTGCCTTCGGGCGGAAAGGAACCTAGACGAGTCTATGCCGAAGGGCACAATCTTGACTGGGAAAGACAATACACCTACACCGTGTATGAGGAATTTTTACCTGAGCGGCATTATATCACATCCCACCTTTATGGTACGTCTCGAGTAAATACAGAACTCAACTTCAGGTCGAATTCAAGAGGTTTATAGAAGCTAAAGGCATTAGGCATCCCCGAAAAAAACATCCGTTCATAACCACTGGCGAAAGTTCTGTGTAAAATGTGATATAAAAATATTATTTTTTGATTAACAGGATTGAATCATGATCCCATAACAAACTAAATACTTCTCCTAGATCATTTATGTTGAATAACTGCAACGATTTTGGTGTTTTAAAATCCAAAGTGTTTATATTGTATATGTAAAGAATGGATAATTTAATTTATGCGGATTAATTTTTCCTTTTCGCTTTCAATAGCTTTCTTGTCTCTTACATTTTGTTTTTCATGTCATTTTTGCTCACTTCTACCTAACTTATACCAGTTCCTTTGTGCCTAATGTATTTTATCTGGGTTTCTCGGTCAGAAAGCATAACTGTTTTCAGCTCACAAAAGCTGTTCTTAGGCATAATATTGTCCATACAAGCTAGCAAATTAATATTATAAAAATTTAGCATTATGTTACACCGTAAATCGAATTTTATGTCCAAGCTGTTGTAGTTATTTTCCTTTGAAATTCAGGTAACCATTTCACGAAATAGATCAGTTTGATGTTTTTAGCCGCGGTTCATTAGGGATTTCGGTTCTTTCAAGATCATACTCCCCTCTCCACGGTGATCCAATCGATACTGATCCGGTATTGACTTATAAACCATCCGTCAGCTAGAACGTTCCTCACTTTTTTATCACATACTGCGACTTCTCTGGGCAATTTATGGTATAAAAACGGATATATTCTGGTTTATCAGCAATCTACGCTCTTCAATAAAAATAGAAACAATCGCAGTCATGGATTCGCTCTGCTAAAAAATATGGCCGCGCGCTCAGCTTGAAGTTTTAAGTAATGATTTTTGTTTAATCATTTATTTGAGACAGATTCCTCTTGAGGATCTGACAAAAGCAATGAGTCACAATCATTCATAATTCTTCAAAGAAGATAACAGAAACTTGTTTCGAAGCGATAAAATTTGCTGAGAGTTTAAACGCGTACTGAGTGAATGTTGCTTTTCATAATATCTGCACATATAAATACGAAGAGCATCATAATAACCTTTCATTTCAACATGGTCATAA
This sequence comes from Ascarosepion bandense, assembly GCA_037127315.1. Lineage (NCBI taxonomy): Eukaryota > Metazoa > Mollusca > Cephalopoda > Sepiida > Sepiidae > Ascarosepion > Ascarosepion bandense. Next base: position 2,853,992 of record JBBBDQ010000385.1, on the reverse strand, counting down.
AATAAAGAAACAAAATCGCAATAACACCCAGTAACTTCCAGTACATTAAAAACGAACCTTAGATCTTCTATCACGGTCGGATCAAGCCTCTTGGACGATCCCATCAATCAAAGCCATGGTCAATCCTTAGTTTAAAATTGGGAGCGCAAAATAACCACTAATCAAATTTTTGCACGTTGCCAATAAAATAATATACCAGAAAACGTCAGTTCCACTGCTTCTAGCGAAATTTTACTGTTTCTTAATAATTTGCTTAGATTTTGGAAATCATCTTGTGTTTTCAAATGAACCCTACGGATTTTGATGTCACATTTTCCGTCCTCTGTTAAAGCACGTCTCATGTATATAAATTTTTATTGTTTCTTCATTTTGGTGTCGTCAATTCATTGTTTTACATTTTGGAATATTTCTTCTTGCTGACAATTGCATATTGTGTTTTATTACAATAAATATTCAATCCTTTCTTCTCGGATTTCCTTTGCTACCTCTTGCATTTATTATTAATTTAGTCTCTCGGACAGGTACAAAAAATGCCTTTCACAGATTTGTTTATCTGAAAACCTCACAAAAGAGCGGAGTATTCTTGGTGGTGTCTACACCCAGCTGCCTTCTATTTTTTATTCATGTAATCTGATTTTTCCCTGTTTTCATCAATTGATTTCAAGATTCTTGGACGATCCCATCAATCAAAGTGGAGGTCAATCCTTGGTTTGAAACTGGAAGCAGATATAAACAGTAATCAAATCCTCGCACGTAGTCAATGAAATCAGTATTACAACTAGCTTCAAATATCACAAGCTTCAATAGACAAGTTATTTTTACATAATAAAGGATAAAAGACTTCCGAAGCAAATTCTTTATTTCAAATCAATGGAAAGAAAAAGAATAAGAGATAGTCAAAGAAAACGATACAGTGATTGATAAGTTCATTATCAACCATTTGAGTCCATTTAAAGCAAGAAAATAATTTAGATTGTAATTTTAGATGTTTTGAGACAATAATGATACAAGTCTTACTAATTAACCCATACCTAAGAGAGAAGGTGAATTCTTACCTTTCCCAAGGTTATTTGCAAGTTTGAGAATATAACGAACCCAACATGAATTGGAACTCGGCTTTTCAATTAGCAAATCTAAGCTTATACACGCACATGGTTACAGTAACTGGTATTCATCCATCAACGTACTAATCAGGCTCGACATTTTTTTACTGTTGTTCACCAAATCTAAGGCACAAGAGCAGCTCAAGGTAAAAGGTTACTGAATTAAGTTGTTGAAAACAGATAAGTTAACTCCAGACTTGAAGGTTGTAAAGATCAAGAAAGCATCCTATCGGAAATTGGTTCTAGAAAATAATGGTTCCTTTAGAAGAAGTTGTATGAATGAAATTTCCTTCTCACCAATGGAATACGAAAGAAATGTGGATGAGTTAACCTTGTGTTTCGGGTTTTCGTTCAAAAGTTCTGTACTAGTGAAACTAAAGAATATTGCGAAACAGAATATTTGCCACAGATATAAGGATGGAGTAGCGTGACACGTGTGACATCATCCACAAAGCTACGTAGACGATTTTGACCACTGACAATGCAAGAAATCAAAGATTTGGAATCTCCGGCCCAGATATGGTAGCAATAATCTATTATTGGTCTGACATATTTTCTAAGACAGATCATTGCACGGAAATTAGGACACTTTTTGAATTAAGAAATTTTACATCATATCAAATTCAAAAGTCAAACAAGATAAAAGCAAGCAGTGACAAGAAAGAACGAGATAATTATGAAAGAATTTTGCATATGTGTATGGAATAACATTCTTCTTCTTCTTCTTCTTCTTCTATGTGCCCTGTCCTTTCAGGGCGTATGCCTTCATGACTTTCCACGTCTCCCTATCCCTGGTGGCTCTTAGTATGTTTTCTCCTGATACAAGTCGCAACCACCGTTCCGTCATCCACCTGCTCAGACCCTTTAAATATGTTATCAAGCTGCCTTCCTCTGTCTCTTTTTCCTTCTATCTGACATATTGGTATCAGGTTCTCCAAGCTCTCCTTCCTCATTGCATGTCCCAGGAACGTTAGTTGTCTCTTCCTGATGCTTACTATTAATTTTGTTTTCATTGCCATTCTTTCCAACACCTCATCGTTGCTCACATGCTCAGTCCATGATATCTGCAGCATCATTCTGTAGAACCACATTTCGGCTGCTTTAAGTTTTTTCCTCATCTTCGATTATATTGTCCAGCATTCACTACCGTATTGAAGGACTGATATCACATAGCAATCTAGCACTCTCTTCTTTGTTTCTAGTGAAATTTTCTTGTGTCTTAGTAATTTCTTCATCTTCTGGAACGCGCCCTTCGCCATGTCAATTCGCCTTCGGATCTCTGTGTCGCACTTTCCATCTCCTGTTAGAAAACTTCATGGGTATTTAAATTTTGTACTTGCTTGATTCTAGTATCTCCCACCTGTATTTTGGCATGTTGGGTTGCTCGTGTTGCTGATGACCCTGAGTTCAGTTTTCTTACAGTTTATTTGTAGTCATTTTTTGTCAATCTCCGCAGTTACCTTCTGAAGGAAGTCTTGTAGTTTTTTCCGTGTTTGCAATCAGCACTGTATCATTTACATACTTTATGTTGTTCAAATCCTGGCGTAGTATCTAAGCTCCTCAAAATATTTTTGATGTACAAGTTGAACAGAATCGGAGAAAAGGCACGCCCTTGTCTTACGCCTCTTTCTACCTTTGTATATATGCTGAAATCGTTAGCTGTCCGTATGCAGACGGTTTGCTGCCAGTAGAGATTTTTGATTACTCTGATGTCTTTCTCAAAAATGTCGAGGCTGCTAAGCATCTCCACCATTTCTTTGTGGTGTATTTTGTCGAATGCCCTTGCATAATCAATAAAACATAGGTACAAGTCCTTCTTCATTTGTATTGCCCTTTGGGAGAGCATCCTAATCATAAATATGGCGTTCCTTGTTCCAGTGCCTTTGACGAAACTGCACTGTTATCGTCATATCTCTGGCCTGATTCTGCTTCTCGCTCTATTCATCAGGATTCGGACAATCAATTTTGTTACATGGCTTATTAAACTGATGGCTCTGTGGAATTCGCACTCGTTTGCTACGGGCTTCTTAGGCAGCGCGATGAAGATCGACTTGCTTAGGTCATCTGATTTTCACCGTTAATATAAATTTCATTTATTATATCTGTAATTTTCTCTATGCCAAATTCTTCCATGGCTATCAGCAGCTCTATGTCTCTGCCATCTGGTCCAGCTGCTTTGTTTCTGTTCAGTTTGGCTATTGCAGATTCCACTTAAGACTTTAATATTTCCGGTCCGTCCACTTCTTTGTGTATTATCGGTTGCTCTCTCTTGTCATAGAAAAGGTTTTTTATATATTCTTCCCATCGTTAGAGTATTTCCTCTTTCTTCAATGTGATTGTTCCATCCTTAGATTTTATACATCCTGTTGAAGAGCAGTTTATCTTTTCCTGTCAGTTCTTTTATTTTTTATGCATATCTGCTTTATTATGCCTGTTCAATCTCTCTATTTCTGCATATGTGTCATTGAGCCATTCCTCTTTTGCCTGTCTGCATTTTCTCCTTATTTCCTTGTGTAGTTCCCTGTGCTCCACTCTGTGTCTTGATATCATTTTGTACCTCCTTTGCATCATGTCGAGAATCTCTTCAGTCATCCACTCGTTTTTTCTTCTGCGCCTGATTTCCTTTGGGGTAATGTTGTTTGCTGATATCACTATCGCTTCCATGAGTGAGTCCTATTTTGATTGTCCTTTTCCAAAATTTTCTTCATATTGGATTTTCACGCTTATACTGGGTCTATTTCTGATAACGAGAATAGACGCTGAAATTAGTACGCCGGTCATAGGTTTATGATAATTCAGGGTCAGTCTTCCTTGTAAATGGATTCTAATTCTAATTTAATCGGAAACTGATTTTTCCAAAAAACTGATTTTACCATCACATCAGTTAAGCAACATCGATGCTTGTCAGTATGAGTGACCGCTTGGGAATACAAGCTGCTGAATGTTTGGATGTTTGAATGGTGTAATGGATAACGGTTTGGAATTGTAACTTGGAAAGCCTAGTTCCAATTCCAATTGTTTTGTTATATCTATTTACAGTCTACCGCAGAAGGTAATGGCCACCTACTGCAGGAATATCTCCTCCCCAGTCAAAAAGAAAGAGACATAATCGCCCAGATGTGTATCACGTATGGCCCTTGCCTGACTGACCCTTGGGAAAGGTATGAAACCAACACTTCTTTTCCTCGCTATGGATTAATTAATAAAACCTTTATCACCAGAATCATTATTAATTCCAAAAAAGTAAATAAATAATATTGCGTACAAAATATTTAGATTAGGACATTAAAAGCCATAGATATGTTGATATGCTGCTAAACGAAGACAACCAACTTCTGTATCTACCAATAAAAAAGAATACAAAAAAACATTACCAAAAGCACATTTGGAATTTCTATGGCATCGATGCTACTTTTGTCTGGGTTATCGAAATGTATTGCGTTCTCTGGAGGCGTTAATTCTTACGGTGTTTTGTGCTTGGTGCGTCGAAAGTCTACATATACAACAGAAACCCTGATCGTTGATCGGTATTGTCTTCTGGAAAATTTACATCGGGTTCCACGAAAACTTTCCAAACGTAATTTCTGGGGGGCATATGAGAAGGCAATAGATAAATGATGTCTAAACTTTTCTACGATTCTCGTGAATATATAAATGCAAAAACTATGTATGAAAATAGCAAAACTTTCATTTTATTATCTATATATCAAATTAAATTGTCTTATTTCCAATACCAAATATATTAATGTGTGATTGATTGCTTTGTGCTTAACGTCATATCAGATTCTTATGAGAACGTTGAAATTTAACTTTTAGGGAGCATTTAAATAATATTTTTTAAATCATTTTACCCCTGTACAAGGGTTTACAGTGAATGAAAACTGTACAGGGGTTATTTAACAAAGGATAAACGATGAATGGGATTCAAAAAGATAGAAGATGTTAGTTGACGTTGCACTTAGATTTGTGAGGTTGTATCTATCAAGAAAACAAGTAAACGTTCGACGGACGGGACAAAAAACTGTTAGTGTAGAAATGCTGGACCTAGATGTCAATCTTGTAGAAGGCTTAAATTCACGTAGACGGGGCACCAGAGAAAAAAAAGCTTACCAGTGCAGTTACCTTAAATTTTTTTGTAGAAAAAACAAACGAAGGCCAAGTTACATCGGAGAGAAAGTGACTGAAATCGACGTGTCAAGTTAGGATCAATTACATTGCAGGTCTTTTTTTGGATTTTCTCGAGGATCTAGAAATGAATAGCAGAAGCACCCAACCAGTTATGGCAACAGTATTCAATGCACGGATGAATAATAAACTTATAAATGTACAAGATGGATTCTGAAGAGAAATTTCTTTAAGTCCCGACAAAGAGACTCAAACTTTCTAGCAGTAGATGCACCTGTAGAACATACGTTATTCTGCTTACACAGTTGAATACATGGCAGATGATACTCAAAATTTGTGTATATATTTATATGCATGTGTGGATATAATTACTACAAGCGGTGATATGTGTGTTTTATTTTGTGATTTTTTATGTTATATTTTGAAATACAGTTTGATTGAAGAAAATGTAGAATATTGTATGGCTTAATTTCGCGAAAGTTCTTTCATGTTCTTTTTTGGTAGTATTGTAAATGGATTTATGTAAAGTTGCTACAGTTAGTATGCGCGTATTGTAGATAATCTTGATAAAATGTATTGCTGTTATTTTACATTACAATGTATTTGTACTATAACAATATTTTTATAGTGCTTTGCTTTTGTTTGGAGGATTCACTATTTACCCATATCTGATACCCTAAAAGCTGTTACCACTCGGTGTAGGATGGACTGTGAACACCAGCACTTAAGAGGTGGCTACACGCGCCTTGAAACCTCCAATCTTCCGATTAGAAGTCTTGATGCTAAATGTAGTTTATCGTCATATACAGGACTAGTTCTTAACCGAAAACCGTCATTAAAAGTAGGGGTTGCTCTTCATTTTATAAACTAAATCCGGTAGTAAAACCTCTGATCGGAAAGTTGGCGGGTTTAGGGGAGCGTAGAACCACCTCTTAATTGCTGTTGTTTGCAGGTCCACCTTGATCCAGAACAGGGAACAACAGTAATTAAGAGGTGGTTCCACTCTCCTCAAGATCACAAATCTCTGGATGAGAGCGGTCTTACTGTCGGATGTAGTTTATCGTCATACTGAGGATGTAATTGTTTCGTGTCCTTTTCTTTGTTTCTAAGAATCTTTTGTTGTTACTTAATAATTTGCTTAGATTTTGAAAGTCATCTTTTGTTATTCAAATTAACCTTCGGATTTGAATGTCACATTTTCCGTCCTCTTTTAAAGCAAGTCTCAGGAATTTAAATTTTTGTAGTTTCCTGATTTTAATGTCTTCGATTCATTGTTCACATTTTGGAATGTTCGGCTACACGTTATGTTTAATTACAACCTATATTTAATTCTTTCTTCTCGGACTTTTCTTTACTACCTTCTGTGCAATTTCCTGTAGTTACCTTTCCTCATCTGCCAGCAACAGTGTCATCTGATATTCTTTTTAAATAACTATTAATGATAATATTTCAAACATAATAGGTTTAGTCTCACAGGCAGTTATAAAATGTTATGACTCCAAACGACAATCTAAAAACTTTCCAGTAAAGAGGCACATTCCCTGCTGGCTCCGTTCTGTTTATTTACGTATGTATTATCTATTCTGACTTTATCCCAGCTTTCATTAGTTGTTTTCAAAATTCTTCGACATTCGCAGTGATTGTCATCAAAGTTGAGGCCAATCCTAGGTCTGAAATTGGGAACGAAGAGTAACCAATAATCAAATTCTTTGGCATAGACAGTAAAATCAATATTGAAGCTAGCATTTCATAACACCAGCTTCAATGAGCAAATTATTTTTAGCGAATGAAGGAAAAAAAAATTCCGTAGCAAACACTTTACTTGAAACTTATGAAAGTAAAAAGAATAAGGGTTGATTGATCCGTTCGTTTATAAACCGTTTACAGGTTATTTAAAGCAAGAAAATGCTTTTACATTGTAAAAATCTTTTGAGATAACTATGGTTAACTGATACAGGTATTACTAATTAACCCATATCTGGCGGAGAAGGTGAATTCTTACCTTTACAAAGATCGTTTGTGGATGTAACGAATCCAACAGAAATTAGAACTCGGCTCTTTGCTTCACAATTCTGAGCCATTATTCATTACACCACCAGCACATCCGAACTTAAATCATCTGGCATTCTCAAGCGCTCACCCTCTAGATACTGACCAGTATCATCGTTGCTTAATTTCGATGATCATACGGAACCGGTATTTCTCGACTACTTTCTGTAAGATTTCCTCAAGTTACCTTTCTTTGTCTTCTCGCAACAGTGTCATCTTATATGTTTGGTCAATAACTATATAGTATAATAGTTGAAACATTACAGCTTCAGTCTCTCGGACAGATACAAATATAACTTAATGCCTTCCACAGATTTGTCTATTTGAAAACCTCCCACTAGAACGGCATATTCTCTGCTGGTGTCTCCATCCGATTGTCTTCCTTTTATTTACTTACATATTCTGAAATTTTTCCCTTGTTTTCATAGGTTGTGCTCACTGTTCTAATCCTCTCAACATTCTTCTTCTTCTTCTTCTTCTTCTTCTATGTGCCTATCCTTCCAGGAGATAGGCGATCATGGCTTTCCACTTCTCCCTATCCGTAGTGGCTCTTAGTACCTTTTCTCCTGTTACACGTCGCAACCCCCGTTCCGTCATCCACCTGCTCAGGCCCTTAAAATATGTTATCCACTGCCTTCCTCTGTTTCTTTTTCCTTCTATCTGGCCTGTCAGTATCAGGTTCTCCAAGCCCTCCTTCCTCAGTGCATGCCCCAGGAACTTCAGTTCTCTCTTCCTGATGCTCACTATTAATTTTCTTTTCGTTGCCATTCTTTTCAACACCTCATTATTGCTCACATGCTCGATCCATGATATCCGCAGGATCCTTCTGTAGAACCACATTTTCGCTGCTTCAACTTTTTTCTTCATCTTTGATGATATTATCCAGCATTCACTGCCGTATTGAAGAACTGACATCACATAGCAATCTAGCACTCTCTTCTTTGTTTCTAGTGAAATTTTCTTGTGAATTAGTACGTTACTCAGCGTCTGGAACGCGTCCTTCGCTATGCCAATTTGCATTTGAATCTCTGTATCGCACTTTCCTGTTAGAACATTTCCTCAACGTTAAAAGTTACAAAAGGAATCTGTCAATAAGAAAATTCTATTTTAATGCTGTTCTCTGATTTCTTTCTTTCCCGCTTTTGAGCAGCGTTAGTTCCGAAAAAGATGAATGGAACCAAGTTCATCGTCGTTAATTGACATTTATACATCCTAGAGACGCATGGATAACGAAAATCGAAATGGCTGCAGTCACGGACGAGTTCAACTGTAATATTCATGTTGATTAAGACGTTACAAAAACAATACAAAAGTGAATAATAACTTTACGTACTTATGTTTATTACATGTTACATGTTTATTTAATTTACGATGTAAGTGGTATTGATTCAGAAAATCTTCGCGAAACCCCGAGGATTGTCACGAAATAGAAGTTAATGTCAGCTGAATATTGTAGACGTGCAATAAACAGTATTAATCATGATTTACTTAGGCTAAAATCTGTAAATGAACTTAAAACAGACTAGTTTTAACCTGTGAAAATTTCACGGTTTTCTTTTTTTAATATTCTGATTAATCTTAATTCTTCAGTTAATGATTGAATAAGCGCATGGCAAATTCTATAACAATAAAATATCCGTAGAAATTTCCATTTTATTTTTAAATATTTGAACTTAACTTCAACAATATATTGCAATATCAATCATAAATATAAAGATCTCTCTTCTTCGTTCATATCATTCCTCCTTGCTTGCATTCGTTCTCTATTATGTTTACGGATTGCTTGTTTCTCTTCTGCTCGTCATCGTTCTCGTCTTTTTCTCTGTCGTTTTACTTGCTACCTCTTTTTGTTGTCATATTCTTTCTTCCATTATAACGAATATAATGCATTTGCCACTGGATATCCATTATTCGCCGGAGACACTGTTGGTGAAATCACTCCAGTCTTTTCATGTGTCTATGGGGAAGTTACCCAATTTTCCTATGTGTACAGCAATGAAGACAACAAACGGTTTATAAAGTTTTAAACTTCGTCTCCATCGAAATTCTATGCTGTGACCAAAGACGTCTATCCAGTTTCCCGAAAGCATTACGGATCTTCTTGATTTGGAGGGAGATTTAATCATCCAGTCTATTTGTCATATTTATAGTACTGTCCAAATATATTAATTTTTCATTAGTTTTAACCAGTGAAAATTGTACGGTTTTCGTATTTTAATATTCTGATGAATTTTAATTTTACAGTTAATGATTGAATAAGCACATGGAAAATTCTATGACAATAAAATATTTGTCTCTCTCTCTCTCTCTCTCTCTCTCTCCTTCTCTCTCTCTCACTCACTCTCTCCCGTAGATGATATATATGTTACAGTAATTCTCTTTTCGTTTTATATTTCCTGTTTGACGTTGTCTTTAATTATCATGCGTGTTTGTGTCGTAGTCCGGTGTACTTATGTTTAATTGTTTGTCTTAGTGTACGCGTTCATATTTCTTTCTAGAGCGTGACACATGTAGGTACTACGGTATTAATATATTGATATTTTCCGCAGATTTTAAACAACCTTCTATGGTACCCACATGTTCACTACAATTTATTACAAGTAAAGCATACCTAAATATAATGATATAAATATGATAGTAATGAGCAGTATTGTTGTTCCTGATCTAGCAAGTCGACTGCATTCACTTTCCCACCACTGTAAAGTTGCCTTTCGGTCTCTTTTCTAGAAATACTTTCATGTTAATTGTTCAGGTGAGCTCTTTGCTCTGATACTTTTTGGATTTAAATGCAATACTAGACTAGTGGGGAAGTGTTTTGTAATGCAGTGGATATTGGCTCTGAACGGGAAATCACAGAGCCGAGTTCGAATTCCACTTGAATTCATTGCATTCGCTTACGTGCAAATAGCCTTTGGAAATCAGCTTTTTCCCTCCATCTATGAGTTAAATAACAGGACAGATTGGGTTATATATCTTTGGTTGGAAACCAGTCTACCACAGAAAATAATGGCAACCTACTGCGGGGAAACCTTCTGCCCAGTTAGTCATGCCTCTTTCAAGACATGATCGCTCAAGCGTGTACCACGTCTGGCACTTAACTGCCTGAAAAGAGTGGCGTCAAGATCTCATCAATTTAAAATTGAGATAACTAGATATAGCCGTAAGTTCTATGCTAAGAGTTTCTTTTCTCGCACATTACGCTTGTGGAAGTGCGAGAAAACATCCCGTGCTTTCCGGCCAACTTTAATCTGCAAAGATTTAAGTGCAACGTCAATCGCAATCTACTGTCTTTGTTATTCTTTTTTTTTTCTTCCCGCTCATTATTGTTCCTGTTCCTAAATCTTCCACGCCCTGTAGCTCCTTACACCTTAGTAGCTTTACCACCTCGCTTAGGGTGATACCGATTAAATTTAAAACGAGAAAACACTATCAGTTATAGTATGCTGATATTTTTTTATGGTTTCACTAGGAAGTTCTTTATTTTTTTCTTTCTTTTTTTTTTTTTTTTAGGGCGTCACAAATTTTTGGTTGTTTACTCTCAGGCCTTCTTCACGTGTCTGTTGCGTTCTAGAATGCAAATTTGATTTTATTATGGAGAAAAATGCGGACTGTTTACTTCCCGATCTCCGCTTTGGTCTTGTCGACCTTTAGCCGTCGGAAGAGTGGGCTCCAAGAATCAAAAACGGATTTATATTTATAATCCTTGGAATCTTCCGTGGTCATATTATCATGAAAAGGCATTTATTTCTGCAATACTGCATAATATCCTCGGATAAACGTTCGACTGGTTTTGAGTATGAATATTATACTTAGTAATTAACTACGAAAAAAGTGAAATGCAGGTAAGTTATTCTTTTAACATATTAATCTGGTAGGTAGTTTATATAGATGCAATAATAGTCGCGTTTTTCTCTTGTTTGGCTAGTCAATGAATTCGTAAAAAAGCATCCTCGAAGCGCTGAAAACAAAATTCAAATACCATTCCGTTATTCGGGTCGTAACTAATTTCGGCAACTGAATTTGCGACATTATTTAGTGAAAACCAAGAGTTCCATATGCAGACGGACGTTTTTGGAGTAATACTTCCAGTAACTGTTTTTGGTGTGCCTGCGTTTTCTGTCTTCCTCCATTTATGGATTAAATAACAGGACAGATTGGGTTCTATAGCCTTGGCCAACAACCAGTCTACCGCAGAAAGTAATGGCAACCTCCTGCGAGATAATCTTCTGCCCAGTCAGTCATGTTTCTTTCGAGACATGACCGCCCAAGCGTGTATCACGCATAACACTTAACTGACTGACTGAAACAATTGTTGTTTCATTTGTTCTTCTTATAGTTGTTCATGATGTAATTGTTTTTATTGTAACATGAGTGACAGTTCCTTCATTCTGGTATTTTTTCATTGTTGCTTGAGTTACGGGACCCTGCGTCGCCACTGTCAGAACGGTTGACGTGGTAGTAATAAAGAGACGAACAATGGATTGCACTACTACAGAAACACTTTACTTACACGTAAGTACAAGAGAAAAATTTGCGCGTGTGGCGCTATTTGTCAGCGCGCAAACGAAATGTGACAGAAAGTTTGAGTTTAAATATAGGTTTATTGACACTTCAAACTTGGAGGGACGCTTCAGGCGCCGAGTAATTTCTTCAGATCCACTCCTCAAGGAGAGAGGTAATGCCTGGTAGGAGATCGGTATAACCTGACAGAGGAGCAAAGCCTTGTGCTGATCAGCCATACGTGATTTCGTTCTCCAACTGGCCACGGTTTGTAGTTACTTTTTTTTTTCAAGTAACGCTAGGGTTAATTTATTCGACTTGATTGGGAAGATCCAACAGATATCCAGCTCCCTAGGAGAGCCTGGCTATTATAGTTGAATAAATCAGTGTCAAATTAATACACAAAAGATATATTGACGGAATGAGGTGCAGAAGGAAAGATATATTCAACTATTTATGTTTTTTTTAATAGATGAAACAATGGAGACAAAGATGGATGGTAGGGTAAAATGTTGATTCAGTGGATTGGAACTTGTACAATAGCATAATTGCCCATGTTATGAAATGACAAAATGCATAAAAAAAATGTTATACTACTATTTCGACAATCTCCACATTTCTGTCTTCAACCTTCCGTTCATTGTACTACATTCTTCTTCATGCGTATTTGGTAACTTTCTCAATACGAACACTTTATTCAATTCACTATGGCAGATTGCTTTCTTAATAGATGAATAGTCGATGTGAATGTGTCATTTTAAAAAGGAATTTTTTACGGCTAGAAAATTGTGTCACACTCAGTCAGTCAGTTAAGTGCCATACGTGATACACGCTTGGGCGATCATGTCTCGAAAGAGACATGACTGACTGGGCAGGAGATTATCCCGCAGTAGGTTACCATTGCTTTCTGTGGTAGACTAGTTGCCGACCAAGGCTATAGAACCCAATCTGTCCTGCTATTTAACCTATAACTGGAAGGAAGAGACGGATTAATACCTTTCCCAAGGGTATTTGCGCATAAGTGAAGACAATGGATTCAACTGGAATTCGAACTCGGCTCCCCGGTTTCTCGTTCCGAGCCGATATCCACTGTACCACAACGCACATCCTGTCACATTACTTGATAGTAAAAAAATAAACAAATACACATTAGTTTGCCGCCGTTACGTATTTTGAAATAAACGTGAGGAAGCCACACGGTCAATCAGACTGAACCTGCCGTGTATTGAAAAAATATGTATAATAAAATATAAATATTATTACTTTTGATTTAAGTAATATTAAATAATGTGTATAACCATCTGTGTTTCAAATACATATTAAAATATGTGTAATTAATAATAGACTTCATAATACTATTACCTCATCATTTTGTATCCTGAATTGCATTTAAAAGGAACCCCAGGAATTTATGGGTGGTCTAATAGATAATAATTGATTCCTCATTTCAAAAATTATGACAAATTAGTTGACTAAAATAATTTGTAACGTTCGAATTGCTATTTTTTAATTAGTGTTGTTCGTTGTTTTGAATCGTTACAAAATCGATTACTAATTTGTAGATAAACGCAAAGCATGTCCTTTCTCTCTTTACAAACTGTCCCAGGAAAAGAACTTTTAATTTGTACAAGTCAAAAAACATGGATAAATTCTGACACAGTATTCCAGAAAGTGTGCAACTAATTAAGATTAAGTTTATAAGGTTTGACCTTTGATGATAGGAAAAGGCAAGATGAAAAGACTAATCATTAAATTTAATAAGGCAGATAATCTGCTCATTAGCAAAAAACGTCAACGAGGCGAGTTACAAATTGAAAATATGAACATAAAAGAAGTTCAAATACCTGGGAAGCGTTTTTACCCAAGAATGGAAATGTGACACTGAGATCCGAACAGGCATTCGACTAACGAAAGAGGCATTGCAAAGGATAAGCAAAATACCGAGAAACAGAAAGATTTCGTTAAAATGAAACAAAAGAGTGCTGGGTGATATCCATCCTCTTACATGGCAATGATTGTTGGACAGTCACTTTGCGAATGAGAAGAAAAATGAAGACAACAGACATGTGATTCTAAAGAATAATACTGAGAATTTCATGGACGGATCCTATAAGTAAAAAGAAAGTCTTCAAGAAACTGGCAACAGAAAGAACAGTTTACTCAGAATTAGAAAGTGAGAGATGAAATTACTTGGACACATGATAGGGAAAATTGACTTGAAAAACTTAGCCATGACGAGATAGTGGAAAACAGTGAGCATCTTATCTGATGAGCTTTTATGAATGGATGAAAAAAACGATTATCGGCGGCCTTACTCAAAAAAAGAAAATTTGTAGGAGCCACAGGAAAAAGTTTTAGAAAGCTATGATCATTTATATTCTGGAGAAACGCGACACAAAGAAGAAGAAGAAGAAGAAGAAGAAGAATGAGACAAAAAATGCGAAAAATGCAAAGAATAAGGATGCAAAAAATGAAAAGAAAGAAAAATGAGAAGAAAAAGTATGCCAAGATGAATAATGAAACGAAGAAAATAAGTATGAGAAGAAGATTGAAAAGAAGAAGAAAATTTCAAGAAGATAAAGAATAATGAGAAGAAGAAAAAGAAGAATGCGAAGAAAAAGAAGAAAGTAGAAGTAAAAAGAAGAATGAGACGAAGAAAAAAGCAGAAGTAAAAAAATGAGAAAAAAAAATGAGAAAAAAAATTACCAGGAAAAATAAAAAAGTGTTTGATATTGAGTTTGAATTTTTTTTTACGGTATATCAGCCTCAGTGGGTTGTTTACTGCCGAAAAGTAGGGTTTTAGGGTCATTTTTGTAATGTTTGATTGTAGGGAGGATGTGTGTGGTGGTCCAGTCGATATTGGCTCGGAAATTAGAGAGCCGAGTTCGAATTCCAGTTGAATTCATTGCATTCACTTACGCGCAAATACCCTTGGGAAAGGTATTAATCCGTCTCTTCCTTCCAGTTATAGGTTAAATAACAGGATAGATTGGGTTCTATAGCCTTGGCTGGCAACTAGTCTACCGCAGAAAGCAATGGCAACCTACTGCGGGATAATCTTCTGCCCAGTCAGCCATGTCTCTTTCGAGACATGATCGCCCAAGCGTGTTTAACGTATGGCACTTAACTGACTGATTGTAGGGAGAAGGTTGATTTAGTCAGATTTTGATGATTTTTTATTTTAGAAAACTGAAGATGTTTTCTAGTTTTCCATTCAAAAATATGTTGCTGGTAATAATTGTTTCCTTCGAAAATGTATAATAGCAATATGTTTTTCCTTCAAAAAATGTGCTATGGTAATAACTTTTTTCTTTCTTTTTTTGTTTCAAGACTGTATTGTTGGTAATATTTTTCCTTCAAAATGCATATAAATGTCTATTTTTACGTATATGTTTCTATAAAAGTCTATTTTTATACTTTATAGTGTTTTGACCCCAGTTTACGGATAAACTATTTTCCCATAAATGGGACCTTAACAGGTGCTACCACTTCAGGTCAGGGTAGACCTGGGAATAGTAGCATTTAAAAGGTGGTTTCATGTTTCTTACAACCTCTCAATAAGAGGGCCTTGCTGCCGGATGTAATTTATTGTCATACTCAGGACCAAAAGAAGAATGAGAAAAATAAAAAAAAGAATGTAAATAAGAAAAATGAGTAAAAGAATGCTAAGAAGAACAACAGCAATGTGAGAAAGAATGCTAAGAAGAAAAATGCGAGAAATAAGTAGGAAAATGCTTCGGAGAAGAAGATGGAGAAAAATAAAAATAAAATGATGAAGAAGAAGAAAAAGAAGACGTAGTAGATTACGAAGAAAGGAAATTTAGAAAGGAAATTTAGAAAGGAAATAAAATGTGAGGAAGAAGAATAAGAAAAGAAAAAGGCGAAAAAGTAAAATCCGTGGAGAAGGAAGAAGGAAAATCCGAAGAGGAAGATGAAAAAGAAAGAAATCGATTTTATTTGTGATCCGAGGAGAAGGAAGAAGACAAATCCGAAGAGGAAGGTGAAAATAAAAAAAGAAATCAATTTTATTTGTGATCCGAGGAGAGGGAAGAAGAAAACTCCGAAGAGGAAGGTGAAAAAAAAGAAATCAATTTTATTTGTGATCCGAAGAGAAGGAAGAAGGAAAATCCGAAGAGGAAGGTGAAAAAGAAAGAAATCGATTTTATTTGTGATCTATCTGAAAATCTCGTTTCATTCATAAAGAAGACGAGTTGAATTTAAATAATGAGCTACAAAAATCGTTATCGTCTTTTGAATCATTAAGCATTGAAGCTGTCATCTTGGTCATCTTATTTGCATGTTTAATGTTCAGATGTACTTTAATTTATTTTTGTGAAAAACGACAATAGATGCCACTTGTTCACTGTTTAAATGGGTTCTGTTTCAATGACAATAGAGAATATTTCCCTTGTTGAAAAACTTCTTTAATATCTGTTCGATTATTTGCATGTTGGGGCAAACATCTATCTATTCAAAGGCCAGTAAAGCCCCGTTAAGATATCGGAATAAATCGTGATGATAAAGCATCTATGTTTAAAATTGAATAGTTGAAAATAGAAGACTGTGAAAAGTGATTCCAATCGTATTTAGTGGGTGCTGACAATTTTGGAGCCAGATATTGTTTTATTTGCAGCATCTTTTCAGGGCATAAGCGACCATAGCACTCCACAACTTACTGCCTTTTGTATTTCTCAATAAGTTTTGTCTTTTTTTATATTCCTCCCAAATCATGTGCTACCATTCATTTGCTCAAGTACGTCAAGTATGTTGCACGCTGCTTTCTTCTGTCCCTCTTTCCCACAATCTGCCCTCTGAGTATCAGATTTACCAAGCCCTACTTCCTCATTACGTGCCCCAGAAATGTCAACAGTCACTTTCTAATGTTAAGAATCAGTTGTTTTTGTTTTTTTGTTTCCATTTTCTCCAAAACCACGTTGTTGCTCACATGTTCGTCTCATGGTATCCTCAGCATCTTTCTGTAGAACACTTATATGTTCGGTCCATGGTATCTTCAGCATCTTTCTATAGAACCTACACATGTTCGTCTCATGGTATCCTCAGCATCTTTCTGTAGAACTCTTATATGTTCGGTCCATGGTATCTTCAGCATCTTTCTATAGAACCTACACATGTTCGTCTCATGGTATCCTCAGCATCTTTCTGTAGAACTCTTATATGTTCGGCCCATGGTATCTTCAGCATTCTTTCTATAGAACCCTCACATGTTCGTCCCATGGTATCCTCAGCTTCTTTCTGTAGAAACTTAACCTATTCGATCCATGGTATCCTCATCATCAGACAAAAATCTGGCTAAATATGAGAATTTTAATTATTTTTATTTTGCTGACTTTCTTGGTCTAGCATCCTCTTGTGATATTATATTGAATATGTCTTATTCGGTGAGAGTTACCAATAATCTTTCTAAATAGATACACGGCAGGTTCAATTTTAGCGAGCGTATGGCTGAAACACGTCAATCTTGGGTCACACTTGCTCTAAATAGACGTATTATACCTTTCTGAAATAAGGTTTATTCTGCCATTGAAAATATGCTTTGATCTGGTGCTTAAACATCCAGTATTAGGACTTGTGTCCGGATCAGGAGGGAACAGTTCAAATTTAAAATTGTCTTTATTCTATCTATCTATCTATCTATCTATCTATCTATCTATCTATCTATCTTACATATATATTTCTTTTCTATATATAAGGTTAAGAGGCTCATCCCTTGTTCCCTGTTTAGGATGTGGTTTCCGGCTTTCTCTTTACCAATCTTCTCACTTTTTTTTCAATTGGAGTAGATAGATCTATCTATCGCCCGGTTCGCACTCCACCCACGTCTATTGAACAGGTTAAGAGTCTCATCCCTTGTTCCCTGTTTAGGATGTAGTTTCTGGTTTTCTCTTTTTCTATCTTTTCACTATTACGTAGCCCCCTGCACATCAGCGGCGTTACCGCCTTGCTCGGGGTGATACGATTTAAAAAAAGAGAGACATTGCGTGTAAGTTTTCAATATATTTCTCTCTGTTTTTTGTGCGCAACATTTTAATTGTCATAAAACTCGGGATGAGAATAGTCCACTCCAGACTGTAGTGGTAGTGGTTAATGGACTATGCTCATTATTTACAGCATTTTTTCTATTTTATTGAAATATCATCACACGAATGGTTTTAAAACTAAATGAATAAAAGAAAAAGAAAAAATACATGGTTTTTGTGTTCACTTCCCAGAAAAATAACAAACTGACAAAATATTATATAAAATCTTAAAAATTACCATAAATAAAAATCTACAGCTTATCAAATATATTGTGATTTCAGAGATTTCAATTTTCTATATTCTTTGCCTGCTGTGTTATTTCTTCTTTCATAATGAAACTAGAAGATAACGATATAAAATAAAAATGGATAGAGGGTAATAATTTATGTTTTATTCATACAAAAATGAAAGGCACATCAGATTTGGATAATAAGAATTTGTTGTTAGCTGAGTTCAAGCAAAACAAGAGTATAGAGCAACCTAACTAGAGAAAGAGATAGTGCAAGAGAGAGAGAGAAAGAAAAAGTCAAGATTAAGTTGAGGAATGAGAGAAAGGGAGATGTGAAGTTGGTTATGAAATGATAGAAAGTGAGAATAGAAAGGGTGGTGCAATGATAGAAAGAAAGATCAATTATATAGAGGAGGAAGTAATGATAGAAAGAAATGAAAAAAGAGGCAGTGATAGGCAATGATAGTAGTAGGAAGCAGCTGAGTACTAGAGAGAGATAAAAAGAAAGACAATCATAAAGAGATTAAGGCAATTATATATATATATATATATATATAGGGAGAGAGAGGATTATAGAAAAACTACTTTGAAATTGGTTGATTCTTTTGATTGACCTTTTGAAATAATTTGGAAAATTTTTGTGGCGTTCAGTTGATTTACTTCACTTTTTTATTGTTGAAAACTTAAAAACAAACAAAAAATGCTTTTATTTCGAAAAAAAAATGGATGAAAAATAACGCAAATATAAAGATGATACAAAATTTGTCTCCCTTGTTGCAGGTCAGGATCAAGGTTCAATATTTCAGGTTGTAAAGAATATTTCAGATCCCTTCCATTTTCCTTTGCTTTCAGCACTTTTATTCAGAAACAATTAGATTATTTTATCTCTTTATTTTTTATCAACTTTCTATTTAATGTTCATTAAAAAACCCTCCACTTCAGTGTTTTGTCTTTATCTGTTCATTACTAATTGACTCCTAAGTATTAAAAACAAAAACCACTGACTGTTTACCATGAAATATTTATGATCTAACTACATCTTGTGGTATACATACATTATATTCAGAATTCATTGTATGTAAGTTTCTATATATATAGTATTTGTCTATATTTCTTAGATGAGGTAGTATTTACATTATTCGGACTAATGTCCTCATCTTTGTTACCATTTGTACGACGTTTCGGCTGATGTACGCTCGGAATTTCGAACAGAACCATTTATTACAATCACTGTGGTATATGATTCTCATTCCTTGCGTAGTAGAGCCTTTTCTGTTAATCATGAGTTATCTTCCTCCAACCCTGCAAGTTACTTGTGCACCACTGCTGTAGCCTGGTATTGAATTCACAACTATTTGGGTCAAGTCACAGAAACTAACCAACGTCTATATCCACTGGGCCACGTGTCCATGCCCTGTTACGTTGCTGTTCAGGTAACGCTCAGATGCGGGTTTGTTAATGCGCAGTACACATGCGTGTCAATATGTAGTCAACAAATTCGTTCTTCTTTACATGTATAACTGATAATCAATATTATCATATGGCAAGTAAAAATATGAATGTTTAATGGCAAATAACAAATGTATACAAGAAGGAAATTACAGGAAAGTAATTGAAACTCACCTGAAGCGAACGGAATGTGTAATGCTCCATATGCCAATGACGTTTTCACCAAGCCTCTCTACGTCAGATAATCTCATTGAATTTTTTTATGTCTTCCTTTCAAGTTTACGTTTAAATTAGTTTTGGGTCATCAGGAGAGAATGTTCACCGTTTCAGGGCCTTCATCTCACCGGTCCTTCTCACTGATGTGAAGCCCCATTATAACGACATGCTAGTGTATCGTAGATATACTAATTCAAATATCCAACGGTAAAATACATATACATATCTATAGAATGGAATAATTTACTTGAATCTTCTTTAAATCATCCACAGAAATGGACGAAGAACCCAATCATATAACAGCAGGCGAATGGAAAGAGCTGCATATTTTAGACAATGCACATCGTGACAAATTAAATTAAACATTAATATTATTCACATGTTACTGTTTGTAAGGAGTGTATGAAGTGTATCTTAAAAGAGATGCTTAAAATTTAAAACTATTTTGAAGGACTTCATTCCTTTCTTTTAGATATCATGTATTTTTAAGAGAAATACATTTAAAGCTCCCCATAGATTCCTATGAATAGACATGATTTTTTTAGAAAGATAATAGAGTGGTTGCACATTGCCTTCCCACGGTTTTAAATTCAGAATTTTCTTCAAAAGAAATACTCACTACAACTCAAGGATACAGAGTCCAGTCTACAATGCTATTTAACTTATAGTTACTAGGGGGTATGAATTCATTTCTCTCTTATGGACATTGGCGTAAAGTAAATATGACATAAGACGCATGGATTACGGCCACATCACATTGGAAACATTGGTTGCCGTACGATCACCAAAGCAACATCGAACCTGACCAGTATATGGATCAATGAATGGCAGCTGTTGTAATCTTCGGTGTGGGTTTGATGGAATGTTAATCGGAGAGCCAAGTTCTAAGTCCTGTTGGATTCTTTATATTCTCTTACGCGCAAATACTCTTAGGAAAGGTAAGACTCCACTTCTTTTCTCTCATGATATGGTTTAAATAATCAAACTTTTAATTACTAAAACTTTTAATTGCTAAGACTTTTAATTACTAAAATTTTCAATTACTAAAACTTGTATCATTAAAACATTATTATATAAAAAAAATCTTAAAATTTAAATTTTTTCTGGCGTTAAATAATCCACAAATGGTTGATAAGTCGTAGAAATCGAATTAATCAACTGTTTAATCAACATTTAATCAACTTACTAAAACTACTAAGATACAAGTGTGAAAGAATTAGGAACAGAAACATTAACAATGAGCGGATACAAGAAAGAGTAACTAGAAGGACATTAAATAGCGATTGACATTGCAATTAAATTTTTACAGAATAAAGTTGGCTGGAAAGCATAAAGCCACAAGGGAGAAGTGCGAGAAAAGAAAGTGTTAGCATAGAACATATATCTAGCCAGCTCAACTGTAAATTTATGATATCTCGAAGATTGAATTCAAAAAGACGGTAATACCACCAACACGCAAATGGGTACTGGGAATGAAAGGAAATGAAAATATTTTACAAGGAACCGGGAACACAACCTTAGGAATAAATATTTCAAGGAATAAATATATCTCCTGTTTAAACATCTAAAGAGGTGAGTGTGTGTGTGTGTGTGTGTGTGTGTGTGTGTGTGTGTGTGTGTGTGTAAGAGAGAGTAAGAGAGAGAGAGAGAGAGAGAGAGTGTGTGTGTGTGTGTGTGTGTGTGTGTGTGTGTGTGTGTGTGTGTGTGTGTGTGTGTGTCAGACGATAGGCGAACAACTTTACTTCTATTAAAATATATAATTGATTTTTTATAGATTATCAACCTTTTGCCGGTTATTTAAAGCTAGAAAAATATTTTTAGATTGTAAGAATTTTTTAAAATAATAACTATTTATTAATAGAAGTCTTACTAATTAACCTTTACTACCTTTCCCATAAGTATTTGCGCGTAATTGAATGTAACGAAACCGACTGGAGTTGGAGCACGGCTCTCCAACTTCCAATCCTTTTTTCCGACCTGTTGATCTGTCGCCAACTTAGTAATCTCATTATAATCAACTGATAATCATTTCATAATGACAAGTGTTTTCAATCGATGCACTGACGAACGTAAACAGAACAGACAGCAAAAACAACAACATCGCGTGCTTCATGATTTCAAAATCTTGTTCGTGTTAAAAACAAACAGCTTAGATCATCTAGAAGATCGAAATTGTTGTCATTATCATTGGACATGACGTCCATAATCTTAACAACAAAAAATATACAATTGATACCGTGAGAATAGAAGAGGAAATATAAACATCAACTTCCTGGAGAGACACGACACATAGAAAAAAATATGATTTCCACACAAGGGTATGGGGAGGGTTTCAGTTCCAGTTGCCGCTCAAGACAAGTAGCCTACTTGAGAGAATACGTATCTAAACTTATTTATAAATGGGACTTTGTGTGTGTATGTTTGTGTGTCTGTGTGTGTGTGACCGTTACCTATAGACTCCGAAACGGCTGAACCGATTTTCTTGAAAATTTACATAGTTGTACTATAACCGTCTTAGCTAGGTTTTGTGTCCATTTACCCACGATAAACATTGAAAATCGATAATTAAAAAATCGGGTTGCAGTTCTTACAATAGTGCAGAAAATCGATAATATATATGTATAAAAGGCAAGATGTTTGTGTGTGTGTCTGTTTATCTGCCTGTTTGTCTGTATTTTTTCAGCTTTTTTATTTTAGTTTTTGCTTCTGGTGTGGCTCTAAGTAGATATAATTGTAATTCTTAGTCTCAGCCATGATACCATTTACTCAGAGGACTTATTTAGCCTTCAAAATTCAGTTTACGACGAAATAAACTTATTTGATATCGATACTAGGAAATCAAAATTTGACTTACATCCATTCATTTTTCTTTCAGCCTACGGTTTCGCTTTAATTGGAAACAACTATTGCTTTTAGTCTTTCGTGCCAACGTCCCATAGTCTGAGCTCTAGGACCATGGATTAGTTTTAAAGCTTTCATTACACCCGAGCAACGCCGGGCTATACTGATAGTCAATCATAATAAGTGAAGATTTTGGGTCTGTTCGGTGTAGGGGAACTCTATTAGTTTGTTTTTTGTTTTGTTTTGATTTTGGTTTTTTTTTTGCATTTTTGTCTGTCAATCAGTGCCATACCTGATACACGCTTAGGCGATCATGTCTCGAAAGAGACTTTACTGATTGAGCAGAATATTTTCTCGCAGTAGGTAGCTATTACTTTCTGTGATAGATTGGTTGCCAACCAAGACTGTAGAACCCGTTTGTTACCGATGAATTAATATCATTCCTAGGGAAAGATATTGGTGTGTATTTTCAGTGCTGTTCAAAATGTTCACCTTTTTTCTAAACTGCTGACGATTCAAGTCTTTATAACTTAGTCTGCTCTATTATTTAATCTATAGCGGGTGGGAAAAGAACATGATTTGATGACTTTTCCAGTAACATATGAGCGAAAGTGAATGCAACATACCAGGCTTGAATTTGAACTCGACTCGTTCCATTATCGATGCCGCTAATGGCCACGCTACCCGCACATAAGACAGTAGTCATTAAATAATTATAAATGCTGCTGGATTTTAATAATGCTAATACATACCTTTGGCTCTGTTTTCAATAATTCCTTTCTTAATTTTCCTACTCGAAAAAATGGCAGCTAAACTAAAATTTAACCAATAGTCTTTTTTTAACTGGGCCATGAATTGGTACGTTAGTTTTCAAAACGAAACTTCTCTCTGTTAATCGTCTGCAAGATCCGTCAGTATGGCTGATGCTAACCTCCAGGAGAGATTTCACTGGCTAACATTCTCGACTGACATGAAGTTGAAAGAATGTTTTTCTCCAGAATCTATTTTATACATTTATAAGATTAGCATTCGTTCATACTTTGAATATTGCTAACAAATATTATCCGGTACTCCCACTGTATTTTCAGAGATTATTGATGAAATCCAAAGAAGAATCAGCAATGTTATTGGTTCTGACCTAGCATCTCGGTTTTACTCTCTTTCTCACCGTTGTAATGGTAATTGTAACGAATGAAGTCTATGGGTCCTAGACTTTATAAAGTAATAGATTGGCGGCAATATTTCATATCTTGTGAAATCAATTAGTTCTTTCATAGTAGATTCGGTGCGTCACTACCAGATCCAAGGATTGAACTCATGACCACTTGATGATAGTAACACATTTATAACCAACTACTATACCCACTACGCCACCGTCCCGAGATCATTCGTGGTGGTTTCACAGGTTTCACACAACAATCAACTGATAATACACATCAATCAATCAATGGACACCTGATGATGACCAGGGGGTACTTGGTCGAAACGATGTGTCTATAATAACACGTATATCATCCACGATAAGAACAATAGTTCGAAATAATACCAAGATATTGAAACTCACTCATCTCATAAATAAATACTGAAATCCTGACAAGTGACACGAACCCACTAACATAACCAGATGTCGAAACCATCTGACACTGAATATAAATGGTTCCAAATATACACCACTAAAGTCCTTCAGGACGGTGGCGTAATGAATATACAAGTTGGTTGTAAATGTGTTACTATCATCTAGTAGCCATGAGTTCAATCCTTGGATCTGGTAGTGACGCACCAAATCTAACATGAAAGAACTAATTGATTTCACAGGATATATCACAATAATCTACATCAGCCAATCAATGGACATCTGATGATGACCAGTGAGTCCTTGGTCGAAACGTTGTGTTTATAATAACATCTATATCAACCAAGATGAAAACAATAGTTCGAAATAATACCACCATCCACACAGGCATTGAATACTTCTGCCATATCTATTCATCTTGGGGCTCTTGACAAAATCCAGTGGAGAATCTTCAATGTAATTGATCCCGACCTGCTAGCTCAACTCTCTTTCTCACCGACGTAATGTGGTTTCCCTCTGTCTCTTCTATAAATACTTTCACGGCTTCTTCTTCGATCAACCTAGCTCCCTAGTGCCCCCTCTGCATGAATTTACGCGAGCTACTAGACTAGATTACACCTTTTTACAGTAAAACCAAACAAATGTAACCACAATTTCTACTTCTCTCAGTTTCTTTGCTCGCAATTCACGCCTGTGGAATTCCCTTCCGTATACTTGCTTCCCTGACAGCTACAATCTCCAAGAATTGAAATGCAATGTCAATTGCCATCTCTTATCTCCTTGACTGGCATACTTTCCCTGACAACCCTTGTATCATGTTCTTCCTCCTGTCCACTCTACTCTCATGTAGCCCTCTTACACCAGTGTTCTCATCCTTCTCTTACCCATTCTCTGACACCCCCTGTAACCTGTTCCTCTTTCTCATCAATCACCTCTTATGTGAACACCTGTGCACAAGCGGCCGTATTGCCTTGCTTGCGATGAAACGATTGTAAAAAATGATAGATGCTATCAGCTCGCAAAAAATTTCGAGATCTATATTACCGAAATAATACCTTATATATGTGACAGCGACAAAAAAAGTACAAGAGGTAACAGTAGATCTATTTTCATAGAAAACCCAGTCATACATTATAACTAGATATACCATTAGGATTATAGTGAATAGCACTCGTTGCAGTATAAGACCGAAAATAGAACAGTGAGGATTTGTTCCAAACACTGGAATAAGAAATGCAAAATTTACGATCAGAACCATATCAACCCGAGGCATACAAATACCAAAAGATGTATGCCTAAACGTATCTAAAAGGTTAGAACACAAATACCAACTTGAATTAGTGCGGAAACTTTATTTCTTTAACAAAGATATTTTAGAAATGTATAAAATTTACTGGCAACAGCAATAGTGCATGCAGATAGAATTCAGAGAATATGCAAAATTCAAAGAGGTGGATACATTTTTTTATTTAACTTCTATAGAAAAACTTGCTTGATTTTGTACTTGCTTGATTCTGATATCTCCCACATTTATGTGGCATTTTGGGTTGTACCTTTTGCTGATGACAATGCACTCAGTTTTCTTAAAGTTTATTTGTAGTCCTTTTTTGTCGCTCTCCACCGCTACCTTCTGTATGAGGTCTTGTAGTTTCCTTTACGTGTCCGCAATCAGCACTGTATCGTCTGTGAATCAAGCAAGTACAAAAGTTTAAATACCTAGGAAGTGTCCTAACTAAAGATGGAAAGTGCGACACGGAGATACAAAGGCGAATTGGCATGGTAAAGGACGCGTTCCAGAAGCTGAGCAAAATACTAACACACAGGAAAATCTCACTGGAAACAAAGAAAAGATGTCAGTTCTTCAATACGGCAGCGAATGCTGGACAATATCATCGAAAATGAGGACAAAACTGGAAGCAGCGGAAATGTGGTTCTACAGAAGGATGCTGCGGATATCGTGGACTGAGCATGCAAGCAACGATGAGGTGTTGGAAAGAATGGCAACAAAGAGGAAATTGATACTGAGCATCAGGAAGAGACAACTGAAGTTCCTGGGACACGCAATGAGGAAGGAGAGGCTGGAGAACCTGATACTGACTGGCCAGATAGAAGGAAAGAGAGACAGAGGAAGGCAGCGGATAACATATTTGCAGGGCCTGATCAGGTGGTTGACGGAACGGGTGTTGACAGGAGTAACGGGAGCAAACATGCTGGGAGCCACAAGGGATAGGGAGACGTGGAGAATCATGATCGCCTACGTTCTGAAGGGACAGGGCACATAGAAGAAGAAGAAGATATAGAAAAACGCTCAAAGAATACCAGAACACCTAACAGGGTTTATTAATTGCTGATATAATCTTAACAATATAACATAAGTGGATGTCATTATGTTGGTAATAGGCTCGAAAAGATGGCATAACTGGTCGATCAGTTCATAAAGAAATCAGAAAAAAGGGTTATTAGCTGTAGAAAATATGTATAAGCAGTTGTCAAAAAAGGATAGGGCAAATATTATGAATTATGTATTGAAAACATCCAGCTCAATCATATATAATAATTTAACTTTCTGGGTAGAATAGTAATAATTTTAAGAAAATGGGATACTGATTTTTTTGTCCTGCTACGTAATATCTAATCTCTTAAAGGATAATGAATAATGGACAATCACTTCACAGATTAAGAACAGACTTCAAGCGACAGAGATGTTCTTCAAACTAGAAAACCGTAGACAGGCCATAAACATATGATAGGGAAGTCTTAGAGAGAATAAAAACAAGCTAAGTAATAATTAAACACAGAAAGACATAGGAAAATGTTCTTAGAATCCAAGAAAATATTTTTGTTCTGCTACGTAATATCTAATCTCTTATAAGGCAATAAATAAAGCACAATAGCCTCACAGATTAATAATTTTTTCAAGTGACATGTATATTTCTTCAATAGACAAATGTTGAGAAAACCATAGGAAAACTAATATTTAAAAATAGAAAGAGGTATGAAAATGTTCTTAGAAAAGAAGAAAATATTTTAAAGATGTTGCGTTATATCTAATCTCTTGTAGGTTAAGGAATAATAGACAATTTCCTCACAGATGAACAAGATATTTCAAACGACAGAGATGTGCACTCAATCGGCTAATGTTGGGAATAACATACAAAGACAATGGTGAAGTCTTCAGGAAAAAAAGAACAAGGAAACTAATATTTAAAAACAGAAAACGATAGAAAAATGTTCTTTGAAAGCAAGAAAAGTGTTTTGTACTGCTACGTAATATCTAATTTCTTCTAGAGACTTCAAGCGAAGAAAATGTGCTTCAATTGATAAACGTTGAGAACAGCATAAAAAGACAATAGACAGACAATGAGGAAGTCTTAGAATGAATAGGAACGACAAGGAAACTAATATTTAAAAACAGAAATAGATGGGAAAATGTTCCTAGAAACCAAGAAACTTTTTTTGTACAACTACGTAATATCTAATCTATTATAGGATAATAAATAATAGACAATTTTCTCAGAAATGAAGAACAGATGCCAAACGACAGTTAGGTGATTTCAATTGAACATTGTTGATAATAACATTGAGAGACAATGAATAACTCTTAGGGAGAATAGGAACGACAAGCAGACTAATATTTAAAAACAGACACAGGTAGGAAAATGTTCTTAGAAACTAAGAACAGATTTTTTAATCCTATGTATTATCATCTCTTTTTTAGGTTAATGAATAAAAGTAGTACTTTATCAGAGATAAAGTAGTGACTTCAAGAGACAGAAATGGGATTTCAGTTGACCAATGTTAAGTAAGTCTTAGAGAGAATATGAGAGACAAGACAAACCAGAAAGAGAAAAGAAAATGTTCTTAGAAATCAAGAAAGTCTTCCGTTCTTGTACATAATGTTTAGTTTTTTTAATATCTCCTCACAAATGGAGAAGAGACTTCAAGAGACAGAGATGTGCTTTTGCCGATCAATGTTGACAGTACCTTAGGAATTTTTAAACAGTAATAACTACAATGAAACTTATATTTACAATCAGAGAGAGACAGCTGAACTGAGGACAGTAACCAAAAGAATATGACACTCACTGGATATACTGAAAACAAGAAAAGTAGATGTAAACAACTTGTAACTAGTATAACGAGTTAATATGACAGCCGATCAAAGAGAAAAGAGGATTCGAAAGAATATAAAAAATTATTTCACGATACAGCATAGAGGAATTTATCGAGAACCGTGATCTCTCACACCCTCAATGAATATAGTATATAAATAGTGTTATGGTGCCCTTCTACGAGGAATGGCCTATTCCTCTTGCTATATATAATTACATGCGTAACTTCCGGGCGGCAGTCAAGTACTACAGTTAAGTCGGCAGCTAACAGGCAGTTAAGTCGGCAGTTGATGCCAGCTAGGACGCAGTTGAAGCCAGCTAATAGTCAGGCAATAATCAGCGTAACTATACCGTTCGGATTTACTTATTTCTATTTACTTATTACTAACACTTACTTTGTATCTATGTTCTTGTTATACTGATAAACTGTTTTGAACCTATCTTCTGTTTTCCCGTTCTTACTTCCAACCAAACTGGTCACTACATCATTTCAGCGAAGGTTCGCCACAACATCTCCACAACAAATTAGTGACGAAGATCCACAACTAATAGGAATACAACTAATATTGCTCTGACTTCACTTCCCAATATTTACTCTACATTTGTTTTTTTGTTTGATACAAAAAAGTCTATCCTCTGCCAAATACGGACCAGCACTCTTCCAAATCCCAAACATGATTGTTCATATTGGCCAACACCCGGATATACACAGTATCCAATTTTGTTCCACTTGATCTCCAACAAATTCCATCCACTCCTTTATTTTCCGTTTCTCGACAAAACATTTTCATCTAATTACGTCTTTTTATTAATCCCTGTTGACGAACTTATAGCTGAAAGTTAATAATAGAGAGAATGATAAAAAATATATACCAGAAAATATATACCAGATGGAAACGTTTTTGTGATGTTCAATATTAAAAAGTGATGCGTACGTACTTAGTATCATTTAAAAATCAAACCTTTTTAGGCATCCCCTTTGCTAGCAACCATTCACTATATCTTCTTACATCTTTTTCTTGCTTTCAATTAATATTTAGTTTAATTAATTAAGAGAATAATAGCGATGTTTTATCTTGGATTATCACGCAATAATAACAATTTTTGAGAATTCAGCGACCAAAATTTAGAATTGTACAAGGAAACTTAGAATATATTCCCGAATAATTCATGTCATATTTTATCACAGCATTTGCAAGAATTTATGGGGTTCTGACAAAATGGCAAGCCCAAACTGTAATACAGCGGCTAACTTGCGCTATTCCGTCGAATAATTCATAAATTAATATCAATAAAACTTTATCGAAAAGAAAACACATAAATTACTTGGAAAACCCAAGCACACACAGACCAAAACTCGCCGATAAAAAAAAATGATCATAATATTTATACTAATAATGCATAAAATAACAGCACTATTTTGCAGAAACATTCTGTGAGTACTGAGGCGATCAGCCAATACACCATTATAATAAAAGCAGTTATAGCGCTATTCGTAATAACTTAAATTAACAACTATTGTAAAGATAGATAAGATCAAATACAATCGTGCAATGCGTTTGTCGTTCAAGTTTTCCACCAACCAGCGAATGATTGCACCAGGTTGCATTTCAAGCCTCGACTTCGTCAGTGATCATCGAAAGTATGTAAAGTTGCTGCTTGCAAGGTAAAAAAAATGACATGAAGACTCAAATCAGGACGCTAATGCTGTTTCCCATAAAAATAGGTGTTTTCTTCCAGGCTTCGCTTTCTCGTTTAAGTAGATGATTAGGCGATACTTAGATACAAATCCTGCTATATTTGTCCAACAGCTCAGTCTTCCTCCTACCAACTCCTCACCCATTCTGACGTTATTGGCTGGTAATACGAATGGTCAGCACGGAAACGACGTAACAAACAAGACCGTCTTTCTCCAAAGACAGACCAGAACACTTTCTAATCCCAGGGAAAACTTTTAGTTAATATGGACTAGCACTCGGATATTTTTTTTAACCATTTCACCCCAAGCAAGGCATTTCACTGCCACTGTTGCGCAGGGTTTACATAGGGGAAAGTGATGAGAAAGAGTGGTTAGGGGGTTACATAGGGGAAAGTGGTGAGAAAGAGTGGTTAGGGGGTTACATAGGGGAAAGTGATGAGAAAGAGTGGTTAGGGGGTTAGATAAGGGAAAGTGATAAGAAAGAGTGGTTAGGGGGTTACATAGGGGAAAGTGATGAGAAAGAGTGGTTAGGGGGTTACATAAGGGAAAGTGATGAGAAAGAGTGGTTAGGGGGTTACATAGGGGGGAAAGTGATGAGAAAGAGTGGTTAGGGGGTTACATAGATGAAAGTGGTGAGAAAGAGTGGTTAGGGGGTTACATAGGGGAAAGTGTTGAGAAAGAGTGATCCGGTGTTTTTACGATTTGATCTCAAACATTCTATCTTCTTCTTTATTTTCCATTCCTCCTTGCCAAAATAGATGCTGCTGAGAAAACTGAACTTCAAACACTGAGGCGAGGACGACACGCACGGAGGAAGCGGGAGGTTCAGCCACTGCAGCAACGTGCACGCTGCCTAGAGGCGTCGTCGGCCAGATCCGAGAACCTCACCATCCGTTCGATCAGTAGTAGCGCCGAGCGGTGTGTACAAAGAACAGGGACGTGATCGCCGCGCCTATTGGAAATTTCTTGTTCACGGTGTTAGCTACAGGCCCGATCCCTATCACGGGAGGTGATTAAGATGTTTCCCGACCATTTGCTGGTCCATCGACCTGAAACACTTGAGTTGGTTATATAAACCGCTTATTCCTCTTCTACGTGGATGTTCATAGCATCACACAAAGGCTAGTGTCAATCAAATGATAGATCAGACCAGCATGATCCTAAATATAGAAAGTAATACTGTAAATAAAAATAGCTATAACAATTTTAGAGAATATCATTATAAGTAATGATAGAGAAATCCCGATGTCTGTCTGCTGGTGATGAGTAGGTATATGACATTAGTTTGAATAAGAATGATCTTGAACAAAAAATTGGCATCCTCTACCAAGATTTCCAAGTAATGGGACTTATGACAAACCTTTCCAAAACAGAAACTATGAATTTTGGCCCATCATAATAACAGAAAATAGAGAGAAAAAAATAAATACATTAGATAAGAAGTCTCTTTAGAGTGAAAAATGTAAGACCATTATACACAGAGATGAGATGAGAAGTACAAAATAAAAGAGAAAAATAACACATTGTACATAGAGCGAAGGAGATGTGCGTTGTGGAGCAGTGGATATCAGTTCGGAACGAGAAATCGGAAAGCCAAGTTCGAATTCGAACTTAAGCGCAAATACCTCTGGGAAAGGTATTAATCCCCCGTTTCTCCCTCCAACTATGGACTGAATAGCAGGGTTTGGGTTCTATAACATTGGTTGGCAACCAGTCAGCTGCAGAAAGTAATGGCAACCTACTGCGTGAAAATCTTCCCAGTCATTCATTTCTTTTCGAAACATGATCGCCCATGCGTGTAGCACTTATGACACTTAAATGACTGAGACACTCCAAGATAACAAATGCTTTTGTCAGAGAGAGATGACAAAAACACTATTCTTAATGGAAAGAGATAACTAACACGTCTCATAGAGATGAGAAATGCTATCGTTAATAGAGAGAGATAAATGACACTATTGTACATAGAGAAAAATAAGAAATGCATTGCACAGAGAAATGAGATAAATACGATTGTTAGTAGAATGAGATACGTAACACCACTGTACATCGAGACGAGAACCACTATTGTTAATAGGAAGAGATAAATAACACATTATACACAGAGAGATAAGAAACGCTAATGTTATTGGAGATGGGATAAATAACATCATTATTCATAGGAAAGATATGAAAATGTCATTTTTCATTAAAAAAAGTGTTAAATAACACGTTGTACACAGAGAGGGATAAGAAATGCTGTTATTAGTATATATATATATATATATATATATATATATATGTGTGTGTGTGTGTGTGTGTGTGTGTGTGTGTGTGTGTGTGTGTGTGTGTGTAACAATAAATTTATTTTTAAACCCGTCTCGAATAACCCACCGAGTATAAACGCGGAGGGGAAAAAATGTAAACAAAAAAAGAAACGAACAAAGTACTTGTACATAAGTCAAAGTGCTCGTCGAAAGAAAAAATCCCGAGACGATAACCCTAACCCTAATCTATATGTTACCGCTTTGCTTCTGCCTAATTAGCCTACTTGCCCTGACGATCCTAGGTAGGTTCGTTGGCTCTAGGTTAGATTCATACTTACATATATATATATATATATATATATATATATATATATATATATATAAGAAAAATTAAGGCAGACACGTTATTTCATGGTAAATCGAAAGTGTAGGCTTATTTCAGGCGAACCATCATCAGCTTCCGCCTTTATTTTACAAAGGATTTTACACGAATGTAAAATAAAGACGGAAGCTGATGATGGTTCGCCTCCATAGGCCTACACTTTCGATTTACCATGAAATATATATAGAAAGAGAGAGAGTGTGAAATAAAAAAACATCATTGCACACTGAGAAAAATAAAAACTACCATTGTACTTAACGAAAAATAAGAAATTCTATTCTAAATCTTCTTTTTCCTCATGTGGCGTGTCCCTTCAGGACGTAGGCAATCATGGACTTCGCCTTGTTTCTTGTCGCTCTCAATATTTTTCTTCCTGGTATCTCTCCCAAACCACGCTCCTCCATCCATTTGCTCAGACCTATCTAGTAGGTGTCACGCTGTTCGCCCTTGACCCGTTTTTCTTGTATACGTCCTGTGAGTATTAAATTCTCCAGGACATCCTTCCTCATTACATGTCCCAGGCACCTCGTCTGTCTCTTCTTGATGTTAAGTATGAGTTTTCTTAATGTTTGCATCTTCTCCAGCACCTCATCGCTGCTCACGTGCTCCGTCCATGATATCCTCAGCATCCTTCTGTAAAACCACATTTCTGCTGCCTCAAGCCTCTCCTTCATCCTTGATTAGATTGTCCAACATTCACTTCAATACAGAAGGACAGACATCACATAGCAATCCAGTACTCTTTTCTTTGTATCCAATGAGATTTTCCTGTCTCTCAATACTCTGGTTAGCTTTTTGGAAAGATATAAATAAAACGATCGAACACAGAGAAATAAGAAAAGTCATTGCACATAGAAGTAGATAAGAAAAACATTATGATAGAGAGAGACGAATAACACCATTGTACACAGAATGAAATAAGAAATATCATTGTTCATAGAGAACAATAAGAAATATCATGAAAGAGAGAAAAAGTGAAACGTATACAGAGATGCAATAAATACCACTCTTAATAGAGAGAGATAAATAACATCATTGAACTCAGAAAAAGATAAAAAATACCATCGTACATCGAGAAAAAAAGAAATATTATTGTAAATAGAGTTAGAGGAAGAGGCATTGTGCATAGAGAAAGAAAATCATTCGTACAAAGTATGATATAAAAAACATGACAAGTAAAATAAAAAGAGTGAGATGTAGAATACTGTTAAACAAAAAGTGACAGAGAACACCATTGGAAACAAAGCGAGATTGAGAAAAACATTTTTATAGTGATAGAAAGAGAAGAAATAAGAATAAATATTACCGACAGTATATTTTATTTATAATCTACAAAATATATATTAAAAAAAAACATACCTTTACTTTGACGATATGAAATTATGTACAAAATAACTGTAGTTAAAAGTCTAAAATTACATACAAAATATTTAGGTTTCGGTATTAAATAACACATAGTGATTGATATACCGCTAAACAATAGACGGAGACACAGAGTAACATCTGAAAGAGTGAAAAAGATGCAGAATGCATTTTTATTTAGCGTCAGATCAAAAAACTGCTGGAAATCAAGATACATAAAAATACTATTTTCAACGGAGAAATAGAGAGAATGACATAGTAAGTAGTGAGAGAAAAATAACACAGTGAGCATAGAGTGCTATGAAGATATGATGGTAAATAGAAAGACACGGTGAATAGAGAAGGATGGAGGCGACCATCTACTAAAATCTGAACTCTGAAAGTTATAAAACTCAATTTAACATGCTATCATAGTTTCTTAATCAATAATGACTTTCTATAGAAACTTGAACTAATTGAAGATATAATAGATAATCCTAATTTACTGATAAATTCAGACTACTGGTTAATTAAAAAAAGAACCTGTATGAATTAACGAACCTGATGTCTTTAAGCAATTTTGTTTATGTGATGTTAATTCAATTCATAAAAAAGTCATTAAACACTATTAAAACAGTTAAAGAATTCACACACACACACACGCGCGCACACACACAAACACACGCGCGCATACACACACACACACGCGCACACACACAAACACACGCATATACAGTCTTCTTAGAATGTAGATCAGATAATTACTGAGAGAATTAAGTCACTTGACAAGACAAGAGTTATGGTGAAAAATGAATATTACTTCTCTGAAATAGAAAATTTCTTCATCATTTAGCTGCAAAAGTACTGATATAACAATATATCCAGTCAGTTAAGTGTCATACGCTTGGCCGATCATGTCTCGAAAGAGACTGACTGGGCAGAAATTTTATCTCAGTAGGTTGCCATTATTTTCTGCTGTAGACTGGTTGCCAGCCAAGGCTATAAAACCCAAACTGTTTTGCTGTTAAACCCAAAGCTAGAGGCAAGAGACAGATTAATACATTGTAAATTAATACAAGGGTATTTCTGCATTAAATAACTCAGAGAAATTTATATACCGCTAAACAAAATCAACTAACAAGAAATAACTCTTTCGTGATATTAATACATATAATATGTTACAGTAACTTAAAGAAATCAAACTCTATTCCAAAATCTAAGTTCTACAAAACTACGACAAAAAATACTCATACCACGTCTTATAGTAATTACCTCAACACAAACATGTATTTGTACAATAACTAAGTATCATCTACCATATTATTGCTTCAAAGCACCCAAGAAAAATAAATTTCTGCATAAATTTCTGCTGTTAAACAAATAAATCAATGAATAAAAAACGACAAATAAATGCAATTCATACACACAGACACAAACATATCAAGCCAAAAAATCTTTCATGATGGCTTCGGTTTTTAGAAAACATTACTGTAAAGTCGTGTCTCTTTTTCCGTAGAGAAATTGTCCATTTAATTGATTGCTTTTTTTTTTTACGCCTTACCAACCTTTTGCAGGTTAATGAAAGCCAAAAAAATATTATAATATTATAAATATTTGTTGGAGATAATGATGATTTACTGATACAAAGTCCCACTAATTAGCCCATAGTTGTGGGGGAAGTATAACAATCTCATATCTTTCCTAAAATTATTTGTGCATGAGTGAATATAACAAAACCGACTGAAATGTAGCTTTCTTCCAATTTCAAACCGTTTTTGATTACACCGCCCGCATATCCAAGTTTACAGTATTTAATATTCACAAGGGGTCAGCCATCTAAGTCCTGACCAGGCTCGATGTTACTTAGCTTCCATGATTGTACGAAAACAGAAAATTGTTCACCATGGTCTGCCATATACGAGAATATGTATGATATAACAATTAATGCTTTATTTATGCGTTTAGAATCCATCAGAAAATTGATGTTTCAAATGCTCTTGAAAACCAGAAAGACAATTCGATCGTAGTAAAATGATAACCCATCAAAACAGAATTTCGACTGATCTGCAACGAAAACGAAAATTTACTAATCAAATAAAGCGTTCTTTCATATTGTTGGCGATCATGGTTCTTCATAATTTTCTGCCCCTTGCTACTGTAAACAGATTTTGACACTATGCTATCCCTGTGTCATCGCTCTGCTGTCCATTCACACAACATCGTTAAGTAGTTTAAAGTTTTTTCTCTGCTCCTCTTGCCTTTAATATATCCTGTGAGTGTTACATTCTCTAAGCCATCTTTTCAATCTCTCTTTCCGATTATAAGTGCCCTTCTGAGACCAATTTTATTTAAAACTTCCTCGTTGCTCATATGTTCGCTTCATGGATTTCACATCTTCGATCTTTAATCTCTATCACTGCAAGGGAAAATATTTCAGTACTATCAGCCATATAACTGATTAGTTATGAGAACAGTTAATCAGAGAATGTTCTTATCTATGGCTCCCAGAATTAACTTTTGCTATTCTAGTGTTCTGTCGGCTTTCTGTGCAATATTTCTGTCGTCCGTTACTAATTTTTTATGAAAAAATGGATGCAGACAGCCATGATGTAGGCGACTTTGCAGATTTTTCCTATGAATTTTCATATCTTCTTGGAAAAATGTGGCTGTTTCTTGTTGCCTTATCAACGGTTCTGAATCCAGAAAAAGTATTTCCCCCCAAAGCAAGGCGATAAAGCCACTACGATTGAAGAGATTACTGAGTGTTAGTGAATATGGGAAAAACGGTTATTAAGGATGGAAGGCAATAAAAGAACATGAATTAAGAAAAAAGAATATAACGATTGACACTGAGTTTTAATTTTTAAGCATCAAAAGGATCCAGAAGAGTGATTCACCATCAAGAAGTTTGATACAAGAAATTGCTAACATAGAACTTACGGTTACATCTAGCCGTTTTTTTATCATATTGCCCCGAGCAAGGCGGTAACGCCACTGATGTGCAGGGGGCTACATAGGAGTGAAAATATTGGAAAAGAAAACCCGGAAACCGCATCCTAAACAGGAAACAAGGGATGAGCCTCTTCACCTGTTCTATAGACGTGGGTGGAGTGTGAACTGGGTGATAGTTTAGTCTATCTACTCCAATTTGAACTGTAAAATGATGACAGCTTGTTGCTAATCTTATATTGCACTTAAATTCTAGTTATTATTAAGGAAAGTTCATCAGAAAAATTACCATGAAAAAATTTATAGAAAAGACACGTTACAGTAAGAAAGGGACTAAAAATTCTCCTCAACCCATCGTTGGGGACGCAGAGACAATATCTACAATATATTTATCAGGAACATGCTTATTACATTTTATCTTAATACAAGTTGTAAGCAGAATAAAAAAAAACATAGTTATATAAGTTATATTTAGCAACAAACTTTTTAATACAATATTAATTCAAAAAAATTATTCTTATAAAATTCAAAAATGTTTCGGCCTTAAATCACCCGTAAGCCATCGTAGATTAGTCAATCATGCATTTCCCTACTATCGTGTTTGGAAGTTTTTACGTTTTTCACTTTACTGAGCTCCTCATGAACACAATGTCGTTTGCGTCTTTTTCTGAATAATTAACGAAATACATTATGATGTCAGATTCTATTGGTAAAGCATGGAGAACTCACTAACCGAAACATTATGCTCAAAGCAACAAAGATCGAGGTGTCAGTTCGAACAATTCGTAAAAACAGTAAAGACAATTCAAAGAATTGGAGAAAAAACTGTGTGTACTGATCGATACATTTTAGCCGGTTTTAAGTAACACGACTATATTGTTCTGAATAATTCTTTAAATCTTTAATTTTGAGAACATCATACGATACAAGAAATACGAGGTAATATCTCGACCAAGAAAGTGAGACCAAAACGAGTAATATAAGATGTTAGTACGAATAATGATAAATCTAAACGCATGCTTATCAATACATGCTTCCTTTTTAAACAATTTTACCCAATGCAAGGCAATAAAACCACTAAATTGCAAGTGATTGCTGAGTATTAAAGAATAAGGAACAGAAGCATTACTAAAGAGTAAAAGGGAAATGAATAATAAAGAGAAAAATAGATATTGATTGACATGCATTTAATTTTTGGTAGAATAAAATTGGCTAGATATCAAGGAGCCAGAAGGGAGTTCCAAAAAACCGTACATGAAGTGCGAGAAAAGAAACTGTTAGCATAGAATTTATGGCTCCATCTACCTAGCTGAATGGTAAATTGATAAAATCTTGATGCCAGGCTATTACAGCGCGTAAAATCATAATGTCTAGTCACCATAGCTAAGAACTCATCTAAACAATTACCATGAAAATATTTGCCGAAACAACGCAGAGAGGCAACCTTACGGTAGTGGCAATGTGACTGAAATCAAGCCGTCAGATCAGGACCATTAATACTGCTTATGCTTTTTTGGATTTTACCAAGAAGCTCATACAGGGGCACCGGATCATATGTAGAAGCAATATTCTAAGCATGGACCAATGGTTGGATTGCATATATTTCTAATAGATTCTGTAGAGAAAAAATTGTCGCACACGACACAGTGAAGCAACTTTCTGAACAGCTGATATGGCAATGGATTTAATATAGTCTTTCCACAAAAGAGAACATTAGCTCTAATAGGTGCAAAGCGTCACTTTCCTGGAAGTTAACACATCACTCAATATGTCCCGTGCCTGTCATATAGAAGGCGACACTATTAAAAAATCCATATGATTTTTTTTACTAACCATCAAATGGCACGTGACAAAATTTAGGCCCAAACGGATTATTAGTTTACAAATTACAGTTATTTATACTACTGTTGCAAATTTTCAAAACAATGAAAAAATCTGAATTTCATGTATTGATAAAGCATTGTGTTCTGTTGGGAAAACACTGTTAAATCAAAGGAATGGTTGGATAAGTGTTATTCAAACTCTACTCCGTCAGAAACAACAGTTAAGTGGTGGTATGCTGACTTTAAATGCGGTCGTAGAGACACAAATGATGCTGAACGCTCAGGTCTCCCAAAATCGGCGGTTGTCTCGGAAAACACAAAAACATCAACAAACTCGTTTTGGCCGATCGTAAATTGAAGTTGCGTAAGAGAGCAGAGGAGTTGAACATATCAGAAGGCAGTGCATTTACCATTTTTCACAAACATTTGTCAATAAGAAAGCTGTGTTCAAAGTGGGTGCCGCGTTTTCTCATAATCGATCAAATACAACAACGCATCGACGATTCAAAGCGTTCTTTGCAACGGTTTCATTGTAAAAAGAAGAGGTTTTTGCGTAAATATGTGAAAATGGATGAAACATAGATTCACTATTAGTGAACAGCAGCAGATGAAGCCCCTCCAAAACGACCAAAGACGCAAACATCAGCAGGCAAGGTTTTGGGATGCGCAAAATATTTTGTTCATCAACTACATTGAGAAAGGAAGAACCATCAATAGCAAATATTATAATGCATTATTGGTGCGTTTAAAAGAAGAAATCGTTTAAAAACGGCCACAAATGAAGAAGAAAAAGTGATCTTTCACCAAGACAACGTACCATGTCACAAATCGATCACAACAATGGCAAAAATACAGGAATCGCACTTCGAATCGCTTCCCCATCCGCCCTATTCTCCAGATCTGGCATCTAGTGACTACTGGCTCTTTGCAGACCTCAAAAACTGACCAAGTGAAAGAGATTTTACTCCAATGAAAAAGTGATATCGGAAACTGAGGCGTATTTTGAGGCCAAAGACAAATCGTTCTACAGAATGGGCATTGTATTGTGTTATCATTAACCATATTAATGGAAGGAAGTTAAAGGTCTTTTAAATTATTAGTTTAGGCGTTAAATTAACAAGCGATCTTTACACCAGTTACCAACGGACAATAGATTATTTTGAACATCGGCTGCCATTTTGACTTTGTTGAGCAGATCATCTTTACTATCAAAATAGGAATTATTGAAATAAAATATTACATCGTTGCACAAGTTGGTATATTTATATTGTTAATATAAAATAATGACCACATGACGCTGACGTATGCTTCGTTCCGATTTCTGGTTTGTTCTAGATTGAAACTGTGGGTTGTTCATTTCCGAGTCAGACTTTGTTGCATTTTGACGATTTGTCCGCACATAAAGACCTTAAAGATAGAGGAAGAAAAGTTGCAATTTCGTCAGGTTATAATCAATGAATTTCAGAAATTAGTAAAAAAATTCAGAAAGTTTATTTGGATTGGGCTCTAGCTCTTCGGAAGGTAAAAGAAGTAGTTTAGGAGTTTTCGTCAGGTTGATTTGAACTTAACCATGTTCCAGGCAAAATTCAAGACGTCAATGAAAACATCGTGGAGAATGAACGTAAAATTTAGACGAAAGAGAATACTAAGAATTTGAAAATCGATATATCAACCGTCTTTTGCTATATGAAAAGAGTTCAGTTCAAGAAAAACAGCCGATTTTAGCAAATTGAAAAGGTTTCATTGTCAACCACAACCACGCAGAGCTGTATGTTGTACAAGGATTTTACAGAAACTTCAATAGTTGAAATGTGAAACCGTCTAGCATCCAACGTATTCTCTTAATTTGGATCCTTCGAATTTTTGTTTGTTACTGTCTTTATAGAACAATTTAAATGACAAAATATTGGCTTCTATATAGACAGTCAAAAACAACCTCCCAACATTCCATCAAAAAATTAATAAAAAAAGCGAAGTTTCTACGAAAATGTCATCAACAAGCATATAAAAATGGATAATACATAGTGGAAAAATAAATGTTTTCTTGCGAGTAAATACAATTTAGCGTTTAATTTTCTAATGGCGCACGAACTATTGCAATGATCTAATTTATACGGATTGCAGTCTTGTTTATGATTTAACAAAAATATTTAATTACAGAACTCCTGTAAAATGTGTATCTCTAATCACACTCCTTGAAACGTAATCTTACTCCTTCAGTCTTATGATCGATCAATATGATCGATTGACGTTTATTTTTTTTAAGATTGTAGGTTTTAGAAATGATGAAAAGATAAGGTAACAAAACATGACAAGGTATAGCACAGAATATAGAACTCTGAACACAAAAATAGAACTAAATGCAAACAGGGTTAAGAGGGATGGCTCAACGATGCGATGGGTAAATTTTATATTTTTAATTTCGTACCATACGCATTAGTTGTTTTTTTTTTTTTTTTTACTGCAAAGTATAGTAAGGTCAGTTGAACACTAAGACGCAATTCACTTTGCTAGAAACTTAGAAATAGCATGTTGTAGGACAGTGCTGAGGATTCGGAAAAAATTGGATGATATATATAGTCACTTTCATGGTGTTTAGTGTGATCACTAGTAATGGAGATAATATCCCTCTATTCATCTTCCAACAGAAGACTGAACACAAAGGCCTACATTGAGTGCCATGAATTATTAGTGCCATGAGAAAGTAGTGCTTACAACTATAAATTCTGTCTTCTTCTGATTTTTAGTTTTTTCTCCTTGCTTTCCTATACTACCTTTTGTAAGAGTTCTTGTATCTTCCCTTAGGCGTCTACCATCAACACAGAGTCATCTGCATATCCAATATTGTAAAGATTGTAGCCACAAAGAGTCTTCCTCTATTGGTGTTTAATTTCGACGTGATATTTGTAAAGATTAATCCCTGATTTTTTTTTTTATCATCACCCACATTTTTAGTCAACATATTTTTATTTAATACCGTCAACGCAGCAAGTGGCAATTCGTTTCTAAGGTCGACATTAAGAATTCTAAGCGAATCAATTAGGTCAACGCAAAGAGATACCTCACTATGAGATGGTATATTTCTTGTCAGTCAGTTAAGTGCCATACGTGATACACGCTTGGGCGATCATGTCTCGAAAGGGACATGACTGACTGGGCAGAAGATTATCCCGCAGTAGGTTGCCATTGCTTTCTGCGGTAGACTGGTTGCCGACCAAGGCTATAGAACCCAATCTGTCCTGCTATTTAACCCATAACTGGAAGGAAGAGACGGATTAATACCTTTCCCAAGGGTATTTGCGCGTAAGTGAATACAATGGATTTAGCTGGAATTCGAATTCGGCTCCCCGGTTTCTCATTCCGAGCCGATATCCACTGTACCACAACGCACATCCGCAATTTCTTGAGTGATCCTAAAAGAGAACTCCTGATGTTATAAGCTGCTTGAAGAAATTTATGGTTATTTTATCTTATTACTTCGATCTGGAAGAGGGAATTTCAGCCGATTTTATCTACGATTTCGCTTTAAACACAATATCTGCATACTTATAAAATCGTAAGACACAATAATACAACATTTTTAAGAATAAGTAGCTACTTATATAGAAAAATTCTTTACACAAAAACGATCTGTGAAACACGCAAGCAAATGTATAAAATGTGTTAGTTAATGTGATTTAAATATGAAAAATAAACGTTAAATATTACGCACTTATTTTTTCATACAATGGCATCATTTTGTTCACTGCTTTATTTAAATCTCTAATTCTTTATAATAAAAATTCGACGCTATTATTACATATATTTTAATCTTCATGCTACAATATAATTCCGTATAACTTTCTAAAATTAGACGTAAAACAATAATTTCTTTTAGACATTTAGATACGATCTCAATTCTTAAACCATCTTTGCCATCTTGCGTTCTTCTTATAACCAAAAGATTACCATTGGCC
Organism: Ascarosepion bandense; assembly: GCA_037127315.1. Classification (NCBI taxonomy): domain Eukaryota; kingdom Metazoa; phylum Mollusca; class Cephalopoda; order Sepiida; family Sepiidae; genus Ascarosepion; species Ascarosepion bandense. The sequence goes on along the minus strand of JBBBDQ010000385.1, from coordinate 2,811,360 downwards.
AGCGTGCAATAAAAATTTATTTCGTGATTTTTGCTATTAATTTGCAATATAAATTTCGTGACTACATTTCACATTAGAAACCAAAATCAAGGCATTTGTATTCGTACCAAGTCTCTATTTTCCGCTTTCAGCAAACCACACCTGCTCATTTCGTTACTTTTTTTTCAAAAAATCTATATCAATTTAGTTTCGTATTCGAAACGTAAGCAAAGCAATTTCTAAAAAACTAATGGATTTATTTTTAATCTGGCATTCTTATTACTCCACACGTTATTATTTGTGAATAGACATCATTTTTTTATTTTAAACAATTTTTTATGTTTAGCTGAACAGTAACACTCTGAAACTGAGCGCTAAAGTATGCCAGGTCATATTGTGGTTTCTCATACAAAGAATGAAGATTAGTATTTAGCCTACTCCCCCACTGAAGCAAGATGTTACACAAGTTCATTTTTAATGTGGAGAACCCAAGCGCGTACGCTCAGGCTATTGGTCAAACATTACCCAGAACCCAGTTACGCGGTACCAAACTGGTCTTATCTGGTCAAAGCTAGTCCGAACTGGTCATAGCTGGTCATATGTCACCCACCACAAAAAGTGGCAGGTGAGTATATATATTTTCTAAGCACAGCTTAGAAGTGGCACATGGCCGAAAGTATAGGGCACCTAGTGAGGATCTAACTCACTACTCAGTTGTAACAAGTTCTAGCGAGACAAGCTTGCTAACCATTACACCACGCCTAGGTACCCTGATTTTTTTAATCGTAACTTAGATGTGGCGCATGACCAGAAGTATGGGTCACCCAGCAAGGATCGAACTCGTTATTCAGTTGTAAATGACTTAACGAGACAAGCTTGATAACCATTACACCACGCCTAGGTACCCTGATTTTTTTAAGCGTAACTTAGATGTGGCACATGACCAGAAGTATGGGTCACCCAGCAAGGATCGAACTCATTATTCAGTTGTAAATGACTTAACGAGACAAGCTTGACAACCATTACTCCTTTGTCGAGGTGCTCACAAAGGATCCAGGTTAGATCCCCTCTGGAGAGCAAATATTATTTATTATAATTTCTCAATTGCACAGGCCGTTTGATGACATTATATCTTTATGAAAGAAATATTCCCGAAGAAGAGATTATGTCTTGTTTTTAATTTGTTTTTTTTGTTGTTGTTGTTTTTTATAAATATAACAGATATGAAGTCGTTCAATTTTGTTGATGAGGAAAGATAAGATTCTGCTTATGTCTTTTGTAATTTTATATTAAAATGCATCAATATAATGATTCTATTTTTAATACAAGTTATCCCTCTTAAACCATAGGCACAAATACCATGTGCCATAAAAATCTTATTCTTCATCTATGTGCCTTGTCTCTTCAGGACGTAGGCGATCATGGCTAACCGTCTCCCTATCCCTGGTGGCTTTTAGCGCGCTTTCTCATATTACACCACGCAACCCCACTTCTGTCATCCACCTGCTCAGGCCTTTCATGTTATCCCCTGCTTTCCCCTCTTTCTTTTTCCCTCTATCTGACCTGTTAGTATAGGGTTCTCCAAGCCCTTTTCTTCATTACACGTCCGAGGAACTTTCGCTTTCTCTTCCTGGTGCTCAGTATTATTTTCTTTTTCGTTTCCATCCTTTTCAAAACCTCATCATTGCTCACGTGCTCCATCCATGATATCTGCAGTTTCCTTCTGTAGAACCACATTTCAGTTGCTTCAAGTTTTTTCTTCATCTTCAATGAAATTGTCCAGCATTCACCGCCATATTGAAGAACTGACATCACATAGCATCCAGTACTCTCTTTTTTATATCTAGTGAAATTTTCCTGTTTCTTAATACTTTACTCAGATTCTGGAACACGTTATTTGCCATGCCAATTCGCCTTCGGATCTCTGTGATGCACATTCCGTCTTCTGTTAGAAAACTTCCCAGATATTTAAACTTCTGTACCTGTTTGAATTAAGTATCCCCCGCCTGCTGTATTTGACATTTTGGGCTGCTCTTTTTGCAGATGATCATGCATTCGGTCTTCTTGCAGTTTATTTGTAGTTTTTTTCTTGTCACTCTCTTCAGCTACCTTCTGTAGGAGATCTTGTAGTTTCCATTTCCGTGTCTGCTATCAGCACTGTATCATCTGCGTACCTTACGTTGTTCAAATTGTGGCCTCCGATGACGAATCCTGGCATAACATCCAGAGTTTTCAGAATAGTCCCGCTGTACAAGTTGAATAGATCCGGTGAAAAGACACATCCTTGTCTTATGCCCCTTTCTATCTTTGTATATCTGTGTGAATCAGTTACCTGATATATGCAGGCGGTTTGCTGCCAGTAGAGATTCTTGATTACTCTTATCTATAAAACATAGGTACAAATCCTTCTTCATTTGTATTTCCCTTTTGGAGAGCATCCTAAACATGAATATGGCGTTCCTTGTTCCATTGTCGGTGACAAACCCGCACTGTTCCTGTCCTATCTCTGGCTTGATTCTGCTTCTCGCTTTATTCATCAGATTCGGACGATCAGTTTTGTAATGAGGCTCATCAAACTGATCGTTAGGTGGAGTTCACACGCGTTTGCATCTGGACTTTTTAGACAGTGTAATGAAAATCGACTTGCTTAGGTCTGTCGGTATTTCACCACTATTATAAATGTATGCCGAATTCTTCCAGGGCTATCAGCAGCTCTATTACTAAGCCGTCTGGTACAGCTGCTTTGTTTCTATTCAGTTTGGCCATCGCAGCTTCCACTTCGGACTTTAATATTTCCGGTCCGTCCTAATCTTTGTGTATTATCGGTTGCTCTCTCTTGTCGTGGAAAATATTTTTCTATATATTCTTTCCACTGCTGGAGTATTTCCTCATTCTTTAATATGATCGTTCTATCCTTGGATTTTAAACATCCTGTTGAGGGGCAAGTTTTTTGTCCTGTCAGTCAGTGTACCTAATAATTCAACTTCTAAGACTATATTTTTCAATTTTATGTTTAGATTTTAGTTTAAATTAAATTATTACTGAAAGAAATACTGTATATTTTATTAGAAAAAGATATGCTGCTTATTTTATTAATATTTTCATATACGAGTGGGCTAGTGTCGCCAAAATGACGGCAAAATAATTATATCAATATGCCGTCTAAAATGACGGCAGCATATATATATTGATGTACTTTATACTGAGTATCTTACATCAAGACATAAAAATAAAAAAAATAACCCAAACCAGTAAGAGTGACAAAATATATAAAATTAAGGCAGACACATTATTTCATAGTAAATCGGAAGTATAGGCCTATTCCGGGCGAACCATCATCAGCTTCCGTTTTTCTGATGATGGTTCGCCTGAAATAGGCCTAAAATTCCGATTAACCTTGAAATAACGTGCCTGCCTTAATTTTTCTTATATTTGCTCTATATGTATTTCTATGCATATATATTTAGAGCTCTCTTAGAAAGTTATCCTACCACTGTATGTACAGGAAACTCCTTTGGATTCTTCTATATCTACACCGCATGCTGATATATATATATATATATATATATATATATATATATATATATATATATTCTCTTTCCTTTATTAAAAACTATATATATATATATATTCTTCACTACTCAATGACATAATTATTGCAAAAAATAAAATAATAAGGCACTGTTAAAGAGCGAATTCGCGCCAAGAGTTTTCATAATTGATAGTAAAGTTTAATAACTGGTAGTAAAGAAAATGAACTGAGGCGACGCTGCATCGCTATTGTTTCTCTCTCCATGATCGTGTCAATATATAAATGCACAACAATTTTTATTATAATAGAGAGGATTAAGATATGAAACTGGAACAGACGGTAGGACGGACGCAGCTCTGATTATAGTCAAGATTTAATTCATAGATAATATGGAGAACGGGGCTATTATCAAAGTTGTTTTCAAAGTTATTTTTATTCCGTCTAATTTTACGTCATGAAAACATATTTACGCATGAGAACATTATCGATGTAGCAAAAGTATGTGAATTGTTTTGCAGAAAAAATAACAATTTATTCTACATGTTTCGTGTAGAAATCAAATAAGGTAGGTCCGATAGGTGAACCGGTAGTTCTACCTAGCAATCTGTGTGTAGATATTGTTAGAAATGTCACAGAAAAACTATGCAAGATAGAATTAGAAATAGAATTGTTACTTTAATTGTTGATGCATGAGGCGAGAGGCAATTGTATATGTTCTGTGTAACTATGTTTATCGTATATTTTATTTGGGACATTATTAATATCCTTTTCAACGTCTAGGGTGTTGGTGCTGGGTTTATTGGGGCGCAGGATATCGATAAATTTGCTGGAGTTAATGTTTTATTCACTAAGTATGGCAGTATCAGTTGGTTTTATGTTTTAGGAAAATGATATACAGGGTTGGGATTTTGTGAAATGATAAGACATAACCGGGAGCGTTAGGTTTGTATATTTTTATGTTCTCATATAGGTAGCTCACCGACAATTTTTAGAAGTTTCAGACTTCATTTTCGCGTTGTTTGCTGCAATAAATTTATCTGCGTATTGAAAAAACGTGATTTTGTTGTTGATGTTGTTATTATTAAAAAACAGAGCGTTTACTTAATTATATGCAACAAACTAAAAATAACGTTAAAAATAACAAATATATGTCGTATTTATAAATACGTATATTTTTGCATAAAATAACGTAAGGTAACTGCTGATGGTAACAAAAGAATTATATAAAATAACATAGCTAAATTTATGCTAGGAATAAATATAATAACTATACATTTCTTCCTTTCTGTTTAGTGCAACTGTAATTTTTAGCAAATGGTGGCTAACAAAAGTATATTCATTCTTAAGATATATATATATATATATATATATATATATATATATATATATAGTCCTAGTGCAAAAGATTTGTTGAGTTAACTGAGCTTTTCTTGCAATAAACCCAGCCCCGATGAGTGAGGGCATCATAATGGTGTCCCCACGAAACTTAGAAGTTGACATGAAACTGCTCGTTTAAAGTGACAAATTCTTTGCACTAAAATTATCAACGCTCTGTTTTCACTCCGATATCGAGCACTTTACAATAAAAACCCCTCCTTGCCAAACTACCTTTTATCAGTAAATCTACTGAAAAAGCAGCAATCTTGGTGCCAAACTTTACATAACTCAACAAGGAAGAAGCCAACATTCAATAATATCAGCAGACACAATTTGTAGATCGTGATTTAAAAAGCATCATCCCCGTCACTCTTGAAACATATATAAAATTTTGCATATTCGGTTAAAAAACATCTTTGACAATAGTTAACAAAATATCTGAAACGCGCGCGCACACACATTATATATATATATATATATATATATATATATATATATATATATATATATATCATTCGGAGAGTTTTTACACATTTTATGTCCCAAAAAAGAAACCATTTGCACAAACAAAAGGTAAATTGAATAAAAATAGAACCTACTGACAAGAACCAGAACTCATTTAATTCATTGCATTCACTTATACGCAAGTACCCTCCACTTATGGGTTAAAGAACAGGACAGATTGAGTTCTATAGCCTTAGCTGGCAACCAGTCTACCGCAGAAAGCAATGACAACCTACTGCGGGATAATATTCTGCCCAGTCAGTCATGTCTCTTTCAAGACATGATCGCCCAACCGTGTTTCACGGATGGTACTTAACTGACTGACCTACAAGAAACTGCTATTAAGAAGTAACTACCTTGTCAGTCTTCCTTAATAAAAATTGTATAAAAGAGGGATTGCCGCCCAACATAAATATTATTCGTCATCCACATACAAGCTTGTTTCGCTGTATCACAGCTCATCAATGTAGATAGACATCTACTTTCTTCTGGCCGAGATCGAAACTCGACCGATTTGGTGTCAGTCGGAGTCTTCACTAAACCCTAAGCCATAGGTCAATGGCATCAGTAAAGGGAAATTTTAGCGTGTCATATATAAAAGCTGTGTCTACACATGCCAGTCACCGAAAGAATTCAATTCATTATGAAGAGTTACGCATAAGTCGCAGAAACGAGTCATTACCACGATTTCTACCTTCCGGTGTCTTTAGGTGATTTACAATAATAATATAATAGTTATTGTAAATCACGTGAAGACAATAGATCGTAGAATCCTGGGTTGCGTAAAAACTCGTTTAAAAATGATAAATATTCAAAAGTTTTACAAAATAATTGTATTGAACACTTTTTAATACAATTGTGTACTGGTCTAATTTATTTATGCCCCAAAACTAAATAATTAAATTATATATATATATAACTGAAAAACAGTAGCTACTCTAGCATCTACGCATCGTTCATTCAGCAATGAATTAGAACACTCTCAGCTACTGGGCGTGTTTATAATGATAATGTACACGCACAAAAGTCTACCTTCTTCTACCGAGCGCCCATAGCTCAGAGGTAGAATCGTCGACTGACGCCAATTCGGTCGGGTTTCAATCCTGGGTAAAAAGCAATCGGATGTCTAAACGTACTGATGAGCTGTGATACAGCAAAACAGATCTGTCTGTGGATGACTATATATATATATATATATATATATATATGTGTGTGTGTGTGTGTGTGTGTGTGTGTGTGCGTGTGTGTGTTCGTCAACACCTGAATAATATTTTTATTTATATTTATTTATTCAATATATATATATATATTGTTACGAATATAGATAGCCACAGACACACACCTACACACATACTGAGATTGGTCTCCGCGTGGTAACAAGGAGATGGTCACATGGGAACCTAATATCAATTTTGGGATAGCAGGTCAAGATTGGTTGACCCAGACACCCTTAGTAACAAATGTCTAGACAGAAAATAGACAAAGGTTAGACATGAGGCCGTGAAGCAGCAGGAGCTAGAATCCGCGCCAAAGAAAAGTCACGTGGAAAGCAGAGATTGGAAATTAGTTGCAGATCAGATCTTGGGTTAGCAAGTCACGATTGCTAAGCGATGATAACTTATGAATGAAAAGAAAAACGCATTTGAGATAATGGCGTCATTTGACCAATTCATCTTAAGCAATTCCGGATGAGTAAAACGAACTCATAAATTCTTATTCGTTAAAACAAAAAGAAGAGAAGATAAGAGAGGAAATTGTACTGCTATTTGTATACTGATTCTTATTTGTTAAAAGAACAAAAAGAAGACAAAGCCGAATCATTTATCAAGGAAGAAGGAAAGATAGCGACAAAGAGAAGATAAGAGAAGAAACTGTAATGCTGATTCTTATTTGTTAAAAGAAGAGAAAGAAGGCAAGGCCGAGTTGTTTATCAAGAAAAGAAAGAAAGATATCGACGCAGAAAAGACAACGTTTGAACGAAGTGATATTAAAATAAAGAAACCGAAGAATTGTTTGAGTTCAGAAAATACGACGCTTGTTTGAACAAAGAAATAAAGAAGAGTGCGGGTATTTCAGAAAATTTGTATGCTGAAAATACGATAGTCAACCGAAAGAAAATAGAGAAAGTCACAGATACATACATTTCAAGTGAACCGTGTTTGAGTCCGAAGTTATATAAAGAAAGAGAAAGAAAGAAAAGAAAAGACAGTAAAATAAGAGAGAAGGAACTGACATAAAGATAAGTTATTATATTCTTAGGCCCATGTTAGAACACGCATACACTTCCACGAATATTATTTTACCACAAACATCATACCACATGTGCTCATAATTATATGGTTCTCTCCGTTTTTGTTTTTGTTTTTGTTTGTGTGTGTGTGTGTGTGTGTGTGTGTGTGTGTGTGTGTGTGTGTGTGTGTGTGTGTGTGTGTGTTAATCTCTTGCATTCCTGTTCGCTTGTATTCATTCATTTTTGTTGATATTTGTCATAAATTGTTATTTCGACTGAGTTCGGTATCCGAATATAAGTTTTGAGGTCCAGGTCATTGAACACTTTTATTCATACTCATATATACTTTTTTACTTTAATACTTTGTTACTTATTAAAACTTTATATCAAAAATCATTTCGCCTTGTCGTTCATCCTTGAATTGTTGGTCAGCACATGTGTTGATATTGAAGCAGACCTGGGACGATTACAGTTCGATTATATCAATCGAATCGTGATCTCATTTTCTTTTCTTTTTTTTTTTTTTTTGTTTACCATTGTCTATTTGTCAGGATTTAGGAGAGATAATCCGTATCTATCCAGAGATGTGGAAATATAAATATACCCGAATCTACGTGTAATCATCTTAATGGTTATCGTCGAGGCAGACATATGACAATATATATATATATATATATGTGTGTGTGTGTGTGTGTGTGTGTGTGTGTGTGTGTGTGTGTGTGTGTGTGTGTGTGTGTGTGTGTGCCTATTCACAAATATATATGTGATATTACACAATTTCAGATGCCATTTCATAAGTATAAATTTGGAGCTGGATCGAAAATTTTGTGACCTAATGATGAAAAAATCAGATAAGCCTTATATTTTTCAACATCTTTTTAGAACCTTTCCCTATTGTTGAAATAAATCACATCCCTATTTTTTGTGACCTAAAGATGAAAAAATCAGATAAGCCTTATATTTTTCAACATCTTTTTAGAACCTTTCCCTATTGTTGAAATAAATCACACATCATTCAGTAAAAGCATTTCACTTATACATTAGCATAAACAGACTGTCAGACTTGCGTACATCCACTCATAGATGTACGTGTGATTGTCTCCCTGTTTTATTTCTTATGGTAATATATTCAGTATCTCCGATGTTAGTAAATATATCGTTCAACAAAAAGCGAGTGTTTCTTTTGCTCAAATGCTTTCAAATGTACGACTGCCAATTTTTCTTTTTCAAGCGTAAAAAGAAAATTGCGTCTACTTATTTAAATACCGCGAATGAATTCAAGTTATAAGCATAAGAAAATGAAAAAATTCTAATATTAACACAGGCAAGCCAAAAAAAATAATATTCACCAAACTTCTACATTACCGAATAGTATGTTGACTAGCTTAGCTAATAATTGTCCAGTGAGAGACACGCTTTTAGTAAATGTATACTTTCCAAGACAGAAGTACAACTATAGTACAACGCAAAGCCTCATGACATTATAAATCACTAGTAAGCATCGATTAAATTCGCTTACCATGTATTTGATAAAAGCTCCATTAAATCCCAACTCACGATTTATGCCAATGACAACTACTTCTTATTTTGTCTTTCTTCTTCTTCTATGGGGCGTATCCCTTCAGGACATTGTGATCATGGTTTTCCACAATTTTTTCTCCTCTTAATAATTTTTTGTTATCTACGTAAACCTTGTTCCGCCATCCATTTACACAAGCACGCTAAATGCGTTGTTTTCCTCTATCCCTCTTGCTTTCAATCTATCCTGTGAGTATCAAATTTTCCGAACCCTCTTTATATTCCTTCAAAATTTCAACAATCTCTTTCTGATGCTACATACTGTGCCAATTTTGTTTCCATTTTCTTTAAGACTTCGTCGATTCACACATGTACATTTCATTGTACTCTCGTCATCCTTCTGTAAAACCACATTTCTGTTGCTTACAGTTTTCTCTTCATTTGTAAGGAAATTTTCCAGCATTCACGGCCAAATGAGAGGAATGCTATCGCATAATAGTTCAGTACTCTCTAATTTGGTTCTAACAAAATTGTTGAGAATTCGGAAAGAGTTAGATGAGTCTAACGATGATTACGAAGGTGTTTGGTCTGATTACTAGTGATAGCGATGCTATGTCTCCATCCATTTTTTCTACAGGGCCTCATACTCAGCAGGTAGGACTACATCAAGTGCCTTTTAAGAGATAATGCTGTCCTGAATCAAGAGGTTGGAATTAGGGAGATCCTATGTCAGACAACAGGACTCTATGCCACACAACCATAAGAACCCAGTAATGGCTGCCAGACAATTTTTGCAACCACGTTACCTCTTGCCACCTAACTCCCAAACTACAACCACCATAATTATTGTGTGTGGAACGCGAGTAGGTGAGAGTACAAAAATAAAACTCATTGTAACACCTAAGGTGAACTGGAAGCAAGAATTATGGCAGGATTCACCAACATGAACAAGGAGAGCGTCCAGTAGATATGCAGGAAATTCCTACATTGTCTGGAGATCATGGTTGAAGCCAATAGCGATTTTACTGAATAAATGTACAGGGGAATTCTTTTCTTTGATTTTTGTAAAATGAGATGTAACTGTTCTTTTCATTTTAGCGTAATTTAAACAACAATTCATCCATCGCACCATATATATATATATAGAAATTTTGTACCACTGAATTTATATATGGCTTTAAAATGAGGGAATCCATTCTTTTAAAAGAACCTTTTTAAAGGGACTCTTCTTCAAAAAGATTTTGGGCAAGTAGAAGGAGAATTTTCATTGATGGCTGTGTCTCATGGATGGGTCGTGAGGAATTATTTTGATGTTTCATACTCACTAGGAGCTCAGGGTTCTTCAACGTTGTGTGATGATTAGCAAACTTGACTCACTCGAATCTGTTACAGCTAAGTAGTGAGTTCGATCCTCATGATGCACCCCGTAATTCGGTCTTTTGGCACATCTAGGCGGTGCTTAGACAATCAATACTCACTAAGAGATTATTTACACTGATTTGATTGTTCTTAGTAATGCGTTTATTTTAGTCATGACTTCTTATTTACCCCCTCCCTTTTTCAATTCCGCCATTTTGATTATTGTTGTTCTAACGAATCTTTCTAAAGAAGCGTTGAACAAAAAAGAGTGCGTTCCTTCACTTCCAAAGCCATATATATATATATATATATATATATATATATATATGTGTGTGTGTGTGTGTGTGTGTGTGTAATGAGAGATGCTCAAACAGCCTTCTTCAGTATTTGAATTCAGTTGTTATTCCCCGAGACTGTTTGCCATCCAATAGCCTTGTCTATTTTAGTATTTATACCATAGCTAGTGAGGAGAAAAATTTTATTCTTACGTTTCCCCAAGGTAATTACGAGAAATTAAATATAACTGACTCGACTCGAATTCGAACACGGCTCACCGATTTCTTGTCGCAAGTCGCTAACCGTTATATCACCCACGCATCCAACAAATATGTATTGCGCTGTACAAAATCCACTAGCTGTGATGAGTTGCATTTTATCGATGCAAGCATAAATACTGAAGGTTCTTGCACTATGCAAAGAAAATAATTTTACCTTCAATCTGACGCTGGCTATGCTGGGCAATATTTCAGTACGACAATTTCGAAAAACAGTAAGCATATAGAATAAACGAGAAACTTCTTTTCATGAGAAAGATGAAGATGTTCTGAAAGTGCTTTTTCGGACTTGTTTGTTGAAATTCAAGGTAAGGTATTATTTGTGAAGCGTTAAGAATCTAAGAGTAAGAAAAAGTAACGAGCATCAAGAAAAACAGATTTGAAAGCAGGCACGTGGGTGAAGGGGAAAATATTCGTCGGTTTGATGTCAATGTCGTCATGACGACAAGCAGTTTCGTGGTATAAACAATCTGCACTCTAGCCTAAAAATCGACATACACAACATAAAAGTGATGCAAAATTGGACACAAAACCAGATAGATAGATAGATAGATAGATAGATAGATAGATAGATAGATTACCGTTTCTTTCTATGGTAGACTTGTGACCCAGTTTGTCCTGCTATTCAAACCATACTTTTCTCGTCAGAGTTTTACGCAATTCCCTTTAAACCAAAAATTATTTCATAAAGCAATTACGTCAATTATATAAAATTTTATTATCTGCCTTTTAATGGGTCAGCCTGAGAAAAGGTGCGTTGCATGTCCGATTTTAAGACACGGCTTCTAATCTCTCTTTTGTCAAATTATCAAAGAGATGACTACTTGATATTGGCCTAGAGATGGATTCCAGCAGGCGGTACTGTTTAAAAGGGATTTAAAACCATACTTCGTGTGGTACTGACTCGGAAGATGATTTTCCCGCAGTAATAGCTGGGAAAAAGAGATAGATGATCACTAAACGTGTATCTTATAAAACTATTTTAGATTAGCCGGCGATAAATCAGAATCTACTTCATGATTCCCCATCTAAATTCTTGCTATGTTCCCTGTGTGTTTTAAAAAATGGATAAGGGAATAGTTGGCGTGGAAAATGATTCACTGATGAAGCTTTCGACAGCTTGTGGGTATTATTATTATAACTATGATGTAAGAATTTCACGGTAAAATAGCTGAAATGAAAACGAATGAAAAACGTTTTTTTTTCTCTTAGACTTTTATACTACTAAGACAAACACCAGATATATATCATTTGTATTGATTAAAATAATGTTCAAACAAATTAATTAAATATGTTGTTTGTTAATTCTATTTCGTTTATCTCCGGAACTTTTGTCAACATTGTCTGTTTCCATTTGTTAACATTACGAAACATTTCAGGGCAGATATTATTTACGAGAAATCGGAAAATTGTATTTTGGCTTCGTTTAGATTGTGAAATCATTCGTGGTCGAGCAGTCTAAGACGCATCAGATCAATTGGTGACTTTCCCTATATTGTTAGGTTTGAATCCTGCCAAAAAGCACACTTTTTCTAACAAAATTTCTCATTAATATTCAGGCCGGTGGATATATATATATATATATATATATATATATATATATATATATATAATTCAATTAAAAACAGAATGTCTGCTTAAATACGAGTATCGATTAAAAATAATGTTCAAACAAATAATTGAAATATGTCGGTTGTTAATTCCATTTCGTTAATCTCCGGAAATTTCCATATATATATATATATATAATGGAAAAGATGTAGAAAAAATGGTTATGAGTTGGAGACCAAATATATGCTCTCTATGTTTACAGGGAGAGGGCCTTAAAGTTTGAATTTAAACGGCCTCCAAAACTTTGAGGTGGTAAGATGGAAACTTTGTCCACACTAAATCTAGTGGCACAATTATAGTCATTATTATGGTGTCGTGCAGTAGAAGACTCGTATGTATTGGTCAGCCTATCAGACAAGGAAAAGTTAAAATTCAGTGTTCGATCCGCAACTACATTTACGTGGAGAATAATATTTCATAAATCTATACAGCAAGTACGGTGTAAGGAGAAACAAAAAAGAATAGTCGTACATATAATATGAAAATTCTTCTGATAAGCCATGTTTTGAGCGGCAGATTTAACGGACCGGATTCATTTACTATATCCCAGGCGAAGATATATTGCACAAAGGGGAAGCAGCGAGTCTTAGGTTTTACAAATTGAAGACTGCAAGCCAGAGTTTCTTTCTCTATCTGGGGAAGATATATTCGCAAAAGGAGACGGCTCCATGGACTTAGATCACTAGAATTTACTGGAGGGGACAGATTTAGCTTAAAATAAACAACCGCTCGGTTTGTAAACAAAGTTAATGACTGTCCAATTTCGTCACTGTATAAATGGACATAAAATAATTGTCTTTTGTATCTATACATTATCATAATTTCAGTAGATTTATCGAGAATACGGACCTGGTGAGTGTTTTGACAAGAAATTACCGAAACACTAAGATAAGTCCATTAAACTTTTATAAATTACTCTATATTTCTGAGATAAGTTATTATTATATTATTTTCACTGTTCGAACTGCTGTCCTGATCTTTATCGCATATTTTTACCTATGTTATAGCCGTAATACTTTCCGCCATTCTTCGAGTGCTAGAAATTTTATATATTTTTTAAAAAAATTAATTTTTTAAAATTTTTGGCTCTTCTTTTTTTCTCTTCTTTGTGCTCTTCTTGTTCGCCATTCTTTTCTCTTCTTTTTTTTCGTTCCTCTCTCTTCTTGTTCGCCCTTCTTTTCTTTCTTTCTTTCTTCTCTTTTCTCCTCTTGTTCACCCTTCTTTTTTATTTTCTTTTTTTGTTGTTCTACTCTTTTCTTTAATTGTTCGCCCTTCTTTCCTTTTCTTCATTTGTTATTTTTACTCTTTTTGGGGCTTCTTTTTGAATTTTTCTTTTCTTTTATTTTGCAATAGTTCTCCTCATGTTATCAAAAAAGAAAACAGAATTTTATTTTTTCATCAATGAGATGCAGTTGATGTTGGTTCGGAAAGAGAAATCAGAGAGCAGAGTTCGAATTCCAGTTGAATTCGTCACATTCACTTTCCTCGCAAATACCCTTGGAAAAGGTATTAATCTATCTCTTCTCCCTCCAGATATGGGTTGAATAACAGGACAGACTAAGTTCTATAACCTTGATTGGCAACCAGTCTACCGCAGAAAGAAATGGTCACATACCGCTTTCTTATAATGGATCGAAAGAGAAATGTTTGCCCAAGCGTGAATCATGTATGGCAGTTAACTAACTGAAATCTTTCTAAATTTGTGCATATATGTATTAATTGCGATATATATATATATATATATATATATATATATATATATATATATATATAGGAAAAACTACTAAAAAGTTGTAAGTTTAAAAATGTATTTTTTGGCAGAATTTATTTCTATTATATTTGATATTTCAGGCCGTCTTCGGTCTTTCATCAGAAACAAATGATTTTAAAATTTAAATTAGAAGCATTTTCGCGAGGAATGTTCGTGGAAAGATTGTTTACATCACATGACGCAGAAAGCGACAGATTTTTTTAAATATTTGTAAACGTAGACCTATCTTTAATAATACGTATAAATGTTGTTTTAAAGAAATTTTTTAAGTGTATCTAAAAGATGTTTAACTATTGAAATATTTATAAAAATTCAAAACACCCAAGCCCCTATTTAACCCTAGCCTGTATGTATTTAATTTTAAAATCCAGTATTTTTCTTTCTTTCTGCGTGAGTATGTAGAACTAAAATCAGAATCTATTATAAACATTATTAAAGATAGGTCTTCCACGAACGCTCCTCGCGAAAACGCTTCTAATTTAAATTTTAAAATCATTTGTTTCTGATGAAAGGCCGAGGACGGTCTGAAATATCAAATATAATAATAGAAATAAATTCTGTCAAAAAATACATTTTTAAACTTACAACTTTTTAGTAGTTTTTCCTATACATATTATTAAGACAGTATACGTGGATCATCACTATGTTATATATATATATATATATATATATATATATATATATATATATATATGTGTGTGTTTGTGTGTGTGTGTGTGTGTGTGTGTGTGTGTGTAGTTTTTATTTTTTAAATGTAGTGATATTAATAATTAACTTGTTCCAAATTTTAATGTTATTTATGGTTTAAATAAACATGAGGTAATAATTTCATTTTCGAATTTATGATTAGCGGTTTTTTTGAGAAGTATAAAAAATGAGTTCTGATAATTTCAGTAGATTTATCGAACACTGGCAAGCGTTTTGACACAAAACTCTGTAGTCGGTCAACGTAATAAGTTCACTAAATTTTTATTAATTTTATTAATTTTATTAATCTGATTTTGTATCTATTTTTCCTGAAGTACATATGCAGTTCTTATAACTTAGACAGTGCTACCAAAAAGGTTTTCTGGTATACCGCCATTGTTGGATATTTCATTGATTGTTTCTGTAATTTGGTCATGGTGAATTTGTCTAAGGCTGATAGAATCTCTATGACAATCTCATCTGATTCTGATGCTTTGTTCATGTTAATCGCAACCGGTGCTGATCTTACTTCAGTCCTTAATATTTAAGCTCATTCTCACTGTGTGTATTGTAAAAGTGCATGTTGTTTATATTACTAGGGTAAAACCTTCTCATTCTGTTTAAAGGAATTTTTTTTTATTGTGCAAAAGTGAATCCAAAAATCCCGACCAGAATTTGAACTCGACTCACCGATTTCTTTCTTCGTATCGCTAATCATTATACTATCCACGTAATTTTACTAAATGGCTCTATTATTTTGATGTTTAGTAATTAGGTTAACGCAGATTTTCAAACCGGCCTAATCTAAACATGCTAATATCCTAAATAAAATACTTGTCCTTCTCTTCAACTTTATAGACCACTCAAAAATGGTTTAAACATTCTTTTTTGTCCTTTTATATTAAAAGTATTCATCTGAGTTGTCTAGAGATTCTTCACTTCTGACCGACGTTTTTTTAATCAGATTTCTGTTAAAAACAAATTCTCTAGAGTAAACAAATGAAGCCCCCTGGTCTTTTACTGTTGACTAGCCAATTAATTTTTTTTAAATATATAAACTGTTCTACAGTCCATAATTTTGAAAAGTGTCATTAGCATTCTAACTTTCGCTTGAACTCCTTCCTTGGGTGGTTGGTGTTCCTACTAAAATATTCTTTTCATTGATTTTCGTTAGGTATATAATCTTTAAAAAATGTACAACCAAGGTTTTTTTTAGAAAATTCCGATAGGAAAATGAATTAATCCGAGTTTAATATTAGGTACCATTATTTTCTACCGTTTTCTGAGGATCTGGTTGTTTTTTTCTCTATTATAAGGGATTATACGCCCAAAAAACTTGAAATTTTGTTTTCCGAAAAGCCTGAATATCTCAGTAATGACATCAAAACACGAAGATAGATTTGTTTTGTTCACAGAAAGGTTTTAATGGCCCTGATTAACAAGATTTTTATAATTTATGCTTTATAATCCATTTTCTAGCTGTCATAATATAAATGCTTAGGCACTCATCGTGACGTCTGTAAGAAATACCCTAAAATCTGATTCCAACGTTTTATTTTTCGTGGGGCTTACTTCAATTCTTTAAGTCTTTAGATAAGACCCTTTCGTCACAAAGAGTGTTATTTACTTCGCAACATTCCCATTTTTGAGATTTCTTTCAATGTTAAATATTTTTTTTTTTAATTATTAGTATTACCTTTCCTCTTTCTAGCTATTTCGCCAATGTAATTAATTTTTTATCTTTTCCGTTTAGGATCAACCTCCAGTTTTTCTGTTCGTTTCACGTTACTGGAAATCGTACTAGCACGTTCATCGAATTCTTGGGGTCTAGGTACGTAAAAAGAATATATAGCAGTTTTATAGGTCCTTCCATTCTTTTGAGCCTTTCTTTGGTAAATTTTTCTTTAGTTGATTATAATGTATTTTATTTTCTCATTTTTTCCTTTTACTATGTATATCATCTTTCCGATTCGTGCCATTAATACACCGTCTTCTCACATTTCTTTTACAACTTCATACACTCTGAGATGTGCGTTGTGGTGCAGTGGATATCGGCTCGGAACGAGAAATTGGGGAGCTGAATTCGATTTCCAGTTGAATTCCTTGCATTCACTTACGCGCAAATACCCCTGGGAAAGGTATTAATATGTCTGTTCCTTCCAGTTATGTGTGAAATAACGGGACAGATTGGGTCCTATATCCTTGGCTGACAACCATTCTACCGCAGAAAGCAGCGGCAACCTACTGCGGGGTAATCTTCTGCCCAGTCTCTTTCGAGACATGATCGCCCAAGCATGTTTCACGTATGGCCTTTCTGGCGAGTTTGCTAACGTACTTAACTTTGTATCTTTCACGTTTTGGATCAACCTTCAGTTTTTCAGTTCGTTTTTATTTACTTGAAGCTGTAATTTTATGTTTAACGAATTCTTTGTGTGTAGGACATCAAAAACATCATACAATATTTGCATAGGCTTTTTCTTTTCTTTCACGCCTTTCTTCGGTAAGCCTTATCTTTAAATAAAATGTCTTCATGTTCTCATTTATTTCATTTTACGATCTATATAGGGTTTATAAACACACATTTTGTAATTCAACTCTCGAGGATACAAACTGGAAAAAAAGCGAAACGGTTTTAATGTAAGTTTCACTCATTACCGTTACCCTGCGACGTCAAATACAACATCACTCTCACCACATGGAATGTGAGGTTGCTTAACAATTGTGGGCTGCTGAAGAATGTCAAGCAAGAGATAAGCAGATTGAATATCAGCATTCTGGGAGTGTGTGAAACTAAGATAATACACCCAGGCGCAAAAATAGCGAAAAGGGAGTCGGCTTGATACTGAACAGAGAATTCCGTCTTAGGGTACTGCCATCTATCTGAAAGAGTCCCACTGGTCAAACTGAGAGAACATTGTTATTATAGTAGTTCATGCATCGACAACACAAAGCACTGGGGCAGAAATAAATTTTTTCTACTCCACACTGGATAGTGCTAAGGTTCAGTGTAAATCGCAAGAAATTAGAACTAACATGGAAAACATGAATGCCGAAGTAGGTAAGGAGAGGGATGGGGTAACAATTTGCAACATGGATTAGAAAACCACAAGGACAAGAACTGTGTGGTTTTGTAAAGGACACTGGAACAAGGAATGCGATATTTATACTTAGAGTGTTATCAGAAAGACCAATAGAAATGCAGAAGGATGTGTATCTGTGTTTCATCGACTGTGCAAAGCATTCGACAAAGTACGCTACAATAACCTGTTAGAGACACTTAGCAACCTTCATATTTCTTTTTAATCATACCACCTCCAGCAAGGCGGTAACACCACTGACGTGCAGGGGGCTACGTAAGAGTGAAGAGATTTGAAAAGAGAAAACCGGAAACCACATCCTAAACAGGAAACAAGGGATGAGCCTCTTCACCCGTTTAATAGATGTGGGTGGAGTGTAAACCAGGCGATAGTTTAGTCTATCTACTCCAATCGAAAAAAAAAAAACAGAAAAGAAAAAAAAATAAGAGTAAAAGTTTGGAAAAGAGAAAGCCGGAAACCACATCCTAAACAGTTCACGCGTTCAATAGACGTGGGTGGAGTGTAAACCGGGCGATAGTTTTGTCTATCTACTCCAATTTGCTCATATATCTACTCATATATTCGGAAAAGACCTTAGAGTAATCAATAAACTTTACGGGCAGCAAACTACCTGCATACAGGCAAGAAACGAGTTCAGCAGGTAAACAAAGAGAGAAAGGGTTGTAAGACTAGGATGTGTCTTCTCACCAGATCTATTCAACCTATACAACGAGACCATTCCGAGAAATATAGAAGTCCTGCCAGCATTCGTCATTAGTGGCCACAGTCTGAATAATATAAGATACGCAGATGATAGAGTGCTGATAAACAGATACAGGAAAGAAACTACAAGACCTCCTACAGGAAGTAGTTTAAAAAAACGGAAAGGACTACATATCAACTATATAAAAACTTAATGCATGGTAATCAGTAAAAAGAGGGACCTAAAATACCAACTGGCAGAACTTCTATATTTCTCGGAATGGTCTCGTTGTATAGGTTGAAGCCAAACCGAAGCCAATATTTCTTCTATATTTGAAGAATTTTTTCTCTTTTTTTCCTAAACACACAAACAAAAATTAAACCATCTTGGTTCAAATATCTCGTTGTCACTGTTTACCTGTGCGTCTATATAACAAAATTTTTCCTACTTGTTATACTAAGTATGACTTTTGATATTATCGTAACTCCTGCTATGATTCGTATGAATTTCGATTTCTCGTCACCCCTATTAAAATTCTTATGAGTTTCGATTCTCATCGTCACTGTTTTCTAGCCGTTAGATATTCGCCGTGACATCTGTAAGAAATATTCTGAAGTTTTACTTCATTGGTTTTAGACTGTTTGAGTTCTTTATTTCTGCCTCTAGAAAATTCATTTAGGCACCAAAGATGTGCTATTTACTCCCCAACAGCATGGCACAATGATGTACTTGAACGTCTAGGTCAGCTTGATTTAACTGGAAAAAACATTACAATAATTCAGTACTGATTTGGGTCAAATCAACTGCATACAGTTAGAAAATGATTTAAGTACAGAAAATAGACATGTAAGACAAGCATTTCACCGAATTTATTTAATATTTACAGCAAGAAAATTTTAAGAGAATTAGAAGTCATACCAGAATTTAATATCAGAGGACATTTCACGCTTGACAGACTTTTTGACAAGATAGTCAAAGAAAACAAGAATAAAAAAATAACCGTTACTTATAAAAAAAAAAACAGAATGTTAGGTTCTTGTTCTGGTGCCCTCCTACAAGGAATGGATTCTTCCTATTGTTATATATGATTACCTGCGTGACTTCCGGGGAGCAGTTAACGAAGGCTACTATTCAGCCAATAAGCAGCGTAATAATACTTTTCAGACGTACTTATTTCTAGTTACTTATTATTACACTTCTTCTGAATATCTTGTTTCTTGTAATACTAATATACTGTTTTGAACCTACCTTCTTGTTCCGTGTCTTACTTTCTAGACAAACCAATCACTATAACTTTGCGGCGAAGTTTCACCAGAACTCCACAACAAATTAGCGACTAAGATCCACAATTGTTCTCAATGCGAATAAACGCACAAAATGCGAGCTACGAATTATACATATCATAATCAAGCAGGTACAGAGATTTAAATATTTGGTAAACGTTTTAACAGATTAAAATATGAAAGTGAAATCCAAAGTTGCATGAAAATAACAAATATACTTTACAAAAGATTTAGAAAGATTTCGCTAGAAACAAAGAAAAGAGTATTAAATTCCTATATAATGTCATTGAAAATTCCTATATAATGTCATTGGCAGTGAAAGCTAAATAATATCCCCACATATGAAGAGAATACTTGTGGCAACAGAGAATTGGTTCTGGATAAAAAAGTTGAGGATGCCATATAGAATATGAACAATCAGCAAGTTTTAAGGGAAATGGGAACAAAAAGAACACAGATCTGGAACTGACCGTTGTAATTTATAGGATATATAATGACGAAAGTGTGCTTGGAAGATTTGAAGACAAAAGGAACAGAGAGTAAAACGTAACCTACCTAACGATAAAAGGACAAAACGGGGAATGAGAAGGACAATAAAAAAGGCAAATATTCCTGAGTTACAGAGAATAAGAAGGCGTTGAGAGCTATGATCGCCTCCGTCCTGAAAAAAACACGTTAAATAGACAAGAAGAATTCATCTTCCAATTCAATTCTTACTCACTGTGTTTTTATTGTAAGTGTATCAAAATAACCAGACGGTACCTATCCTTATTTATGCTGGTTTTGTATAGAGAATTCTCCTTCACTAGTTAAAACTCGAAGCATATGAAGCTACTGTTCTCCATATCTAAAGAAAAATGGATTCCTGTCTTTTCTGAGGGTATCAGAGATAGTGAATGAACCAACTTTGGATAAAATTTGAGTTCTGAGTGGATTTATTTGAGTGAGGCACTAGATCTTTATATTAGCGATAGCATTTTCTCCATATTCTGACCCTTTTCGCCTAACGAAGGAAAATAAGATGACATCACCGCTTAGAGGTTTGAAGAAAAGGGATCTATGGAGAGCTATGGTAGCCTGAGTTCTAAAAGACCACAATACATAGAAGAAGAAAGTCTCAGGTGATCTGAAAATTTACTAATCTGTCATTAGATATGGTCATAGGGGTCCCTTTAATATTTGGTACACTGCACATAGCAGGCATCACTTGTCCTCAACCATTTCCTAAATCTCTCACATAATGAATCAAAGTTTCCATACCCCGGTAAACCATTTCAGCTAGTAGACTAAACACTCATGATGGGTAATGCTAGCACTACACCACTGGGCAAAGAACTCATTGGCTGAGGTCACCGATAAGGGCGGAAGGTTCTTCATATGAACTACGACGGCTACGTGTTCGCGACCAAAGGGGGCCACCTTGTTGAAGGACGACGACCGTCCTCTAAATTGGAGACGGATGGGCTTTGGCAGATTAAAACGTCCAAGATAAACCACATGATAAGCACACCAAGTAACAATTCGCGGAGACACAGGTTCCAACATACGACAGATACCTTGGTGGTTTAAAGACTAAAAAAGAATTAGAAAAAACTTTTACAGGTAAATACATTCAGGCTATAGGGAAAAATGACAAAGTTAAAGAGATTCAGTAGGAAAAGCACACATTATTCCCATTATCCTGAGAACTAAATTATTAGCATCTTTTTCAAAGAAGTGTCTACTTATACATTTATGAGTATGATAATATATAATTCAATATAAATGTACACCATTTACGTCTTTGAACTTTTCCAGTAGGTTAACATACTTTTAAATCTCCTCTTTACATAAAAGTAAAAAAATACACTTTTATAAGATGGGAAATCTTCGAAATTCAAAATATTCGAATCTTTGATCTCTGAAGAAAAACTTAAAATGCTATTACAACCACCGACTTTTACTCGAGCATATTTCATATACATCTCCTGGGATCTTTCACCGGCAATGGACGGTTATGAACGGAAAAGTTAAATCCGGTATTTCTAAATATAATGTAAGATCTTTTAAGAAAAAGTGGTTTTGTGAATAAAATGTTTGGTCGCCGTAAATCTGTACAATTCTCGGAACCATAAAACTCTTTCAAATTAATGGCTCTCTTACCATTGATTTTATTTTTTTATTCATAATGCTTAAAAAAATAATAGGTGCAGTTTTGGTAAGTGTGGATGATGGCCGAAAGTATAATTTCCTAAGTATCTCCTAACGACGTGCGGGTGTTTCGATATGGCTTCAGAATGAGAAATCGAAAATCCGAGATCGAATTCCACTCGGTCTCATTATATTATGCGCTTATACTTTTGGGAAACGTATAAATTTATCTCTTATTCCTTTAGCTATGGTTTAAATAATAGGAGAGACTAGATTATTTAACCGTAGCTGATAATTAGTCTAGAAAATGTAAAACTCTAAATACACAAATAGTATGGGATGCGGTTAGCAACACTAAAAGCATCAGTTTGTCTCGCGATAAACTGTTTGGTCAAAATCCAGTCCTTCGGTATTGATACTAGAGTGACTTAGCCTGGGCACATACCTGGGCGATGGTATATGAAAATCGTACGCTGAGCAGACTTCACATCTTCACCTCAGTCGTTCCGTCAACATTTAATTACATTTGGAGCTAGCAACTATCTTCCGTAAACTCCTTCTACTTGTGAATGAAATCATAGCAGCAATGTCTAGCTTAGTCCCACCTTTTTTTAGGGAGCCTACAACAATTAAGTGCTATACTCCTCAAATATATATATACAGTTTATATAAATTAGAGAAAATTTTCAAAACTCAAAGGTGACGGATGCACATTTCGACATGGGATCTCTAACAGAGATTCCACGTCACGTCAGCGACATTGTTTTGTTCCAAATGGCGAAAGCCCTGGGGTAAAGGGGGAAGGGGCCAGGTTAACAACGGTCAAGAATTGAGAGTTTCCTTAAGGTCAGAGAAGTGGGATTTTTTTAAAGCAAAGTAGAACAGGACAGAGCTGGTAGAGGCGAGGTTACAGGGTGTAGAGACAAGAGATAGACGGGGTATCAAATATCAAATGGTAGAGGCTAGTGAATGTTTACAGGGATTTGAAACGGTATATTTAGGAGGGGGAGGAATAGATTTAAATATAATATCTTAAAAAATTTTAATTAAGATTATCCATTACAGGAAGTCATGAATTTAAAGTTATTAAAGAAATATATGTACACACACACACACACACACACACACACATATATATATATATATATATATATATATATATATACATACACACACACACATGTATATACATATATATACATGTGTGTGTGTTAACAAAGGAAAAGAGGGATTTGGTAAAGGAGTTCATATTTTATAAAGATAGACAACTAAAGGAGTTAAATTACTTTTTTAAGGTTGAGATTTTGAGCTGTTTGAAGAGGTGTATTTAGGGGAAAGGAATGAGTTTCAATATAAGATTTTTAAAATTTTTATTTAAGTTTATTTAATTAAACCTTTTAGGTAGATGCGAGCTAAATGCAAATTACAGGAAGTTATCATTTTAAAAATTCTTAGAGAAAAATATATACATATATGTGTTAACCAAGGAAAAAGGGGTTTAGTCAAAGAATCCATATTTTCTAAAGATAGGCAATTAAAGGAGATTGGGATAGGATAGGATAAGATAGGAAGGTAGGGGGGTTAAAATACTTTTTAAGGTTAACGTTAAGGTAAAATTAAGATTAAAACTTAAATTGAATCCTTTTAATTTATATTCTAACATCTAGTCAACGGGGATTTAAATTCTAAATTTAAGTATTCAAAAAATTTGCCTTGTGGCGGCACTTACTGATGAATTCCATCCTAAGATTCAGTAGCCGGTGTTGGTGGGGGTATTTTAATATTGAAATTTTTTCCAGTAAACATAGACAGCACTTATCACGGAAATTCCTCGGAATGCGGGCTGAACCTACTAGTTTCCAGCTAATTTCAGGATCCAGCTCTTCCTCTTTTATTTTCCAGAATGCTCGCAAAAGGGCAGTCTGGTACCTCTGACCGGGGTTCGAAAAAGAGTACCTGTGGTTATACAGACTTTGTTTGAAAGGACCGGCGGACATACCGATATAGGTCCGGGCTTCATAAATCACCTGGGTAGATTTGCATTTTCCCTTACCGCTTATATATATATATATATATATATATGGATCACGAAAAAAGGGGAATATTTAATCCAACACGAAAAAAGGGGTATATGTAGTGTGTATATATATATATATATATATATATATATATATATATATATGTATCATAGATACATTTGTATATACATATATATGTATATATATATAATTATGTATATATATATATATATGTATATATATCCATGTGTGTATATATATATACATCTATATATATCAATATGTACGTATAAATGTATATGTATATATGTAGTATGGATATATAAGTAAATATATGTAGCATGTATATATGTATATATATATATATATATATATGTATGTAGTATGTATATACACGTATGCATATATATTTACATCTAGTATATATATATATATATATATATATATATATATATATATATATATTTCCCTCCGTCTTGCTCAACGGTTTATATAAAGTTTTCTGTTATCTTGATGTAAGGTACTCAATAGTAAATACATCGATATATATGTGGCTGTCATTTAAGACACCATATGAAAATATTTGCCGTCAGTGTTTACGGCACGGATTCACGAGTATATATATATATATATATATATATATATATATATATATATAATAATGGAGTAACGTGTCACTTAGCTGAGCACTCTTATTTCCGTAATGCCGTCTTCGAAGTTTCCTGTAGTGGTTTTATTTGTCACTAATGTCTTCAAGAGTGTAGACTTGATACTAATGCCCCCACGAAACTTCGAAGTCGGCATGACTGAAATAACATCACTCAGCTAAGTGACAAGTTTATCCGAATTAATTATAATAGTGTTCTGTATTCATCTTCATTTCGATCCCTTTATGACAAAAACTCATATCTAAAATCTTGTTCCGCCAGTAAAATACAAAAAAATAAACAGCAATTTTGTAAGTAAACACCATTACAATTTAAGAATATATATATCCATTGCGTATTTGAGCAACATACTCTCGTTTATGTGATGTGCGTTGTGGTACAGTGGATATCGGCTAGGAACGAGAAAACGGGGAGCCGAGTTCGAATTCCAGTTGAATCCATTGTATTCACTTACGCGCAAATACCCTTGGGAAAGGTATTAATCCGTCTCTTCCTTCCAGTTATGGGTTAAATAGCAGGATAGATTGGGTTCTATAGCCTTGGTCGGCAACCAGTCTACCGCAGAAAGCAATGGCAAACTACTGTGGGATAATCTTCTGCCCAGTCAGTCATGTCTCAAAAGAGACATGATCGCCCAAGCGTGTATCACGTATGGCACTTAACTGACTGACTCTCTTTTATACAGGTTTCATTAAAAATGACAGACAAGGTATTATCATTAATTTTTTATACAATTTTTCATGTGTACGTATATATTTTTCTTTTCGGAACTCATATTAAATAAGAATTGTCCAAAGGTTGTGTCCTTTCGAGCGCTTTCGGCTATACATTTATCCATTATCAAGAATTAATGAAACCTGCATATATATACATATATATATATATATATATATATATATGCAGGTTTCATTAAAAATTACAGACAATGTATTATGGTTAAATTTTTTATGTAGTTTTCCATGTGATCTTATAATAATTTCATTAAGGACATAAATTATCTAAAAATTGTCCAAATGTTTTGTTTATTCGAGCGCTTTTGGCTATGCATTTAGCCATTATCGAGGATTCATTTTATTTTATATGTAACAGAATGCATGTAGTGTTAAATATTTCTTTCTCGTTTTCTTCGTTCAAGATTTTCTTTTCAATTGTTGTTATCTAATATGAGTATTGAAGCTGTATATAAATTGGTCATTTTCTGAAGGGGTTTCGTGTTTGGAAGCTATTGTCAGAAAGAATTTTCATATATTTTTTAATGTTGTCTTTAAAAAACATGAAAACTGACAATATGTAGAACAGAATAAAAGATGACAATATGATACATAAATCTAATATATAATATAAAGTATAAACATTTCAAAATCTAACATCTAAACGCATTCTGAGGATTAAAAAATTCGCTCCGTGGATATGTAAGTAATGTTTTTGAAAAGCGTTTGAATAAATATAAATTCTCATTGACAATGGATTGCGAAAGCCTAAAGTTCTCAAATATTGGGCAATTTATGTATAGCTTCAATCCTGGATAGCATAAACCTCGTCGGAATTGAATAACAAATTAACAAACAAAAAAGAATTTTCAATCAGATTTACATTACTGAAAAACTACTGCCCAAATGCATTATTCATGCAAATATATATATGTGTGTGTGTGTGTGTGTGTGTGTGTGTGTGTCTGCGTGTGCGTGTGTTCATATAAACATACATATATAAGTATATATATATGTGTATATATGCATATAATTCTATGTATGCATATATGTATTTATATATATATATATATACATATACGTATATATATACATATATATATATATATATATTTATACATGTGCATATATACATTAATGTAATTACACACATATATGTGTATATACAATATATATACATATATATATACATATATATGTATATATACATGTTTATGTTTACATATATGTGTATATATACATTATATATATATATATATATATATATATATATATATTTCACTTATGAGAGAATATACATGTCTAAGTGGTCTATATGTATATTTATCGCATGATTCACACTTTTATTTTATATCCTATTTTTTAGTTTTATAAAAATGTATACTTATTATTAATATCATATATATACATATGCATATATGTGTATGTGTTTGCGCTGTGTGTGTGTGTGTGTGTGTGTGTGTGTGTGTGTGTGTGTATGTGTGTGTGTGTGCAACTGACACGTATCGTCGTTGGTAGAACATACTGTCCAACCATGAATCTTGGGTTCAAACTGCTTAAATGTCGATTCGTTAAGGAGGTGACTTCCTGAGAATATTAGCTTGACATGACGTTCCAGGTTTTCGTTGTGAAGTCCATGAAAGACATACTGCTGGTTTACCCAAGTCTCGTGAGGTAACGTGAGTAGAGGTATCTTTTCGGAAACCGTTGATTATTAATCGTTTATACGTATAAATACATATATAGAGATAAATCCTAAGTCACCTTTCCCGATTAAAAAATAAAGTTTTATATACTCACAAAAACATTTATTATTCACGGACAGGCACCATTGTTTTTAAAACTTCTCTCTCTCTCTCTCTCTCTCTCTCTCTCTCTCTCTCTCTCTCTCTCTCTCTCTCACACACACACACACACACACACACACACACACACACACACACACACACACCTTTCAGAATGAGAAATCTGAGAGCTGAGTTCAAATTCCAGTTGAATGTAATGCATTCCCTTATATGCAAATGCCCTTTAGAAAGCTATTAATCCGTCTCTTTTTTTAAACTATGGGTTAAATAGCAGAATAGATTGGGTTCTATAGCTTTTGTTGGCTCCTAAATATACTTTGGTCTTTAAAATTTCAATGCAACGTCAAACCTTGTCTTCTGTCTTCCTAAACCGGTTCTTTTATTGTCCTCTCTTTATAATAGTAGTTTTTCTCATTTTATAACACTCAGTAACCCCTTGCGTTTTAGTGGATTTATTGCCTTGGTAAATTTCGGTCGTAAAAAAGCATTTTAGACAAGCATAGATTTTGTCATAAAGTTGTGAATATGAAGAGAAGAATACAGCGTTAATAGAATTAATATCTTCTCTTTCCAGCTATGAGTTAAATAACATGACACATTGGTTTCTATAGCTTTGGTTGGCAACTAGTCTACCGCAGAAAGAAATGGCAACCTACTACAGGAAAATCGTTTACCAATTCAGTCATGGATCGAAAGAGTCATGATCACTCAAGCATGTATCACGCATGGTACTGACAGACTGACTGACTGACTGACTGGAGATACTAATCAAAGTTGTTTAAGTACTTCACATGGCCTTCTTTCATATAAACTATGGGGCCTTTGCTTTTCTAGATCAATTGCCAATGTGTTAACGGTTATTACTGAATTTCTCTATCAAGATTTAGATAAGAAAAGTGGGGTTGGTTTTTAGCTTTAGATATCTCGCAGGTGCTTAACAGCGTTTAGCATGTTGACCGCCTTCAAAAGCTCAAAGGATAATATATCTCGAGCTGAATATTTGATTTGATCAAATCTTTCTTAAATTGTATAATGAAAGTTATATTGAATGGATACTCTTCTAAATCTTTTCACATTAATTAAGGGTTCTCCAAGGCTCTATTCTTAGAGCGATATTGTTTCTTATCTTCATCAATGAACTTCCCACAATCATAAAGACAAAAACCCGAGACAAATCTCGAAAACGATTTAAGAACGTTTACGAAAAAAACACTTTTAACGTTATAGAATAACCTTCTCAGTTGCCTAACTGAAATTCAGTCGAACATTTGCGATATAAATTGTAAATTATTTTTCATAGATGGGAACCTATGCCTCGTCGTGGGCTAATGATTTTGTGCAGATAGTCTGATTAGTCATTAAGAGTGAATGCGAGCTTACATATTTATCCTACAGATAATTCAAAATTTTCTAATCCATAAAAATTTATTACTGTAGTACAACTTTATGAAATCAATCTTGCTTTAGAAAAACCTCAATCTGAATGCTTATCTTTTATCTCAGAGAGAACATTGATTAAATGCTTTATAAAAATTAAAGAAATATTATCAACCTCCAAACAGAATCACTGAACAAGATATATATATATATATATATATATATATATATATATATATATATATATATTCTAAACATATGCTATTAAATATAAGAGACAATGAATGTCTATTATGTTTAATCATGAGCCGTTCTAAACGTCGTATTTTTGCTTTAATTTCAGTTGAAAATAAAGACAAAAATTCTTCAACATTTGGATAATTATTTATTGGTTTTCTTCTAAGCTTTCGGCTCACATGAGCCATCTTCAGAGAGGTTGTTTGAACTGAAATATTATAAAATCCACCATCACCGACGATTTTATTTTGTGTTGACATAAAACTCCGCTTGGCAACGGCAATAGTTACCAAAAATAATAAACGCAGTTCTTAAGTTTGCGATGCGGTTTTATGACGTCACACCGCGGGATAGCGCGAAATGACAACAAAACTATGTAGTCAAATGCAATGTAATGTTATTTCCTCTTTTAAAGTTGATTTTATTAAGTGTTGGTTGTTTTGATTTGATGTACATGGCCTCCAATATCTGCAGGTTCCTCTTACTGTGTGTATGAGTAAGGATCACCGTATTGTTGACCAAAATCTGTCTGATATTACCTACATGTTTATGTTTTTCAGAGAAATGTTGTTTAATAGTACTCTGATCAGAAAGATGACATGTAAGTCGACGGGAGAGCGTGGTTGTAGTAAAACCAATATATGTACTAGGTTTTTGATTAGTATCAGAGATGCAATCTCTGAATGGTCATGTAAATTGGTACATTACATTGTTTTTTTGTAAAGAATTTAGTTTAGTGCTTTTTGGGTTATTATAGACTATGAGGTCAATTGTTTTAAACTTTTTATAATATATATAATGAGTTTAATTTGATTATTACTTTCGACTGGTTTAACATTTCTACGTATTATGTTTTTGAGAGTTTTTTCATCTTGTTTATAATTATTATGTATTTGGTTGCAATAGTATAAGTTAATAGTGTTATGTTTATTTTGATGTAAACCATTATTATTAATATTATCATTACTGTTAGAGCTATTGTTAATTTTGTTGAGATACATTTTAATTTGTTGATCAATAACGGAGTTAGGAAATCCATTATTGACTAGTGTTTGCTTAATATTGTGTAATTCTTTATAAAATATAGATTTGGAAGAAGATATCATTTGTGTGCGTTGAAGTAAGTTTTTATAACAGCTAACTTATATCGTTGGGGGCATTCACTATTATAATTAAGAAGACACGAATTTATGCTAGTTGGTTTCCTATATAGAGAAGTAGTAAATTTATGTGTGCTAGAATCAATGTATACATCAAGGAATGGGAGTTTGTTATTAATATTAAGTTCTAATTTAAATTTGAGGACGGAGTGACTTTCAAATTTGTTTTTAAGATATTTAATTTGATCGATATTCTTAGCTAAAACAAAGATGTCATCTATGTATCTTACATATATAGAGGGTTTATTGTTGTCATTATTTATTTTATTTTCTAGATTTGCCATATAATAATTAGAAAAGAGGGGACCTAAAGGAGATCCCATCGCAATCCCATCTATTTGTGTATAAATATTGCTTAAGTGATCGTGAAAGGGTACTTGTGTGGTGCATGCTAATAATAGCTTTTTTAATATAGTGGGTTTATATTTATATTTATATTTATTGCTGCCTCGATATACTAAATATATATATACATATATATATATATGCAATGAGTAAAGTGTCGCCATTTTATATTATCATTTTCTCACATACGCGTTGTTTTTTTATTTATTTTGTCGTTTGCACAGTATAGTAGGGTCAGCTGGGCATTCGCGCTGGTAACTCCAATACCAATATTTCAAAGTGTTTGGGTGTCAATGTAACGACAGTGCAAAGGATTCGGAAAGAGTCAAAAGAGTCTAATGGTGATTACGAAGGTGGTTAGAGTGATCGCTGGTAATGAGGACGTTATGCCACCATTTATTTTTCTACAGGTCCTCAGACTCAAAACGTTGATGTCTACATCAAGTGCCTTTTGAAGGTAATGCTGGGTCAACAAGGTAGCATCTGGAAGACCCTATGTCTATCAACAGTAGTCTGCACCATGCTACACAAGCTGTTGGTTAATTTCTGCGACTACATCACCCCTTCCATCTGTCCACCTGAGTCCACAGACTGCAACCCCCTTGAACGAGTCATAGTTGAGCGAGATACCAACAAAACGCCTTGTAACACCGAATATTAACTGAATGTAAAGATTATGACAGCATTCACCAACTTAAACAAAGAGACTGTTCAGAAGAGTTGCAAGAGTTCCGAAATTGTCCAGAGGCCGAGGTTGAAGCAAAGTCAATGGCGATTTTATTAAATAAACTTACTCTTTAATATTTGAAGATTATATATGTAATGTTGGCAAATATATCAGTTAAAATAAGATGATTGTGTGAATTTTTATCTTTACATAATTTAGACATCAATCTATCCATCGCCCTTGACTATATATATATATATATATATATATATATATTGAGTTTTCTTCTCAATATGTTTACTCTGGATAATATCTATTGTACACTCTATTTATATCTAATTAATAATTTATATTAATTAGATGAAATCTTTTGGGTAATCCTCTCTGTCTTCACGGCTTAGCATTCTCTCATTCATATATATATATATATATATATATATATATATATATATATATATATATATATATATCGACAGATGTAATCTTTTCCTTCTCTGCTTTAAGCGATAATTGCTGATGACGTTGTAATTGATCAGAAGCAACTGATAGGTTAATACTTCTAAAAATGGAAAATAATAAAAAATCATTTCCAAATAAATGGAGAAGATAATTTTAATCATTCATAAAAGAATGACATGTCAGCTTGTCGTCAGCAATATATTACCTAATGATTTGAAAAGGAGATTTAATGCTGGATCGAGTTGAAAATTTGAAGCAAAGTCTAAATATATATATATAATTACAGGCGAAGGTAGAATCTCGATGAAAGATTACAAAAAAAAACAACTCGATAAAAATGAATATTGATAAAGAACAGATGATGTAAAATATTCAGAAAACTGTTGAACGAAGAAAAATATTCTGACAGCCTGACAAAAATGTGATTTCTAGAAAACTGAGATGTTCTCAGATATATAACAATTATCATTACTGTAAAGATCCAACTGCAATTTTAATAAAAAAGAAGAAACTCAGACAATAAAATATCTTATTATAAAGTTTATCCGCAAGTTTGTTGAAATATTTAGTTAATTGTTTAACAGCATATCAATTCCTTATGGGTCATTTAATACTGAAATTTAATTTTTGGTGGGTAGTTTTGAAGTAATAATAATAAATACGTTATTCACTTTCACAACTGAATACATATAAATGTTTGTATGGGCATAATTACTAGAGGCAGTAATGTATGTTATATGTTGTAGTTTTGTCGAAGTTATATTTTGGAATATTTTGATGTAAAGAATTTTAGGATAATATATTAGTTTAATGTGATAAAATAATATCATAATGTCATGAAATATCACTTTCATGTGGGTTGGTTGATGTTGTTTAGCGGCATGTCAACCTCCATAATTTATGCCGATATATAAATATTTAACCCAGTTTTATGACCTTATGTAAACATATTTAGTATGCCTTCAACTTCAGAGAAAATGTATCGTCAGTCATTTAACGATAAATAAGTATTGTAGTTTATTTTATATATATATATATATATATATATATATATATAAACCAGCAATACACTTATATATATATATATATATAAGTGTATTGCTGGGGTTTTTTTTAAAGTTTTTTTATACTTTCATAGTGTTTTGCTTTTGTGAGGTTGTTCATTGTTTTCTCATAGCTGGGACCCTGACAGTTAATACCACCACGAGTCAGATTGAACCTGCGAACAGAAGTTTAGAGTTGTTTCCACACACCTCAAAACCTTCAATCTCCTAATCAGAGGCTCCTTCTTCGGATGTAATTTATCGTCATACGAATTGAGTAATTAAAATAAAATAAAATAAAATACACTGATTAATTTAAATATATGTCGTGTTCATTGTATACTTTTCTGAATAAGTCATCTTGTTTTCTTCGGGGATAGCTTCTTGTGTGTTCAAGTAGACTAACAGGAAATTGGCACACTTTTCCGCAAGGAGAGCCTTTTACATGGCAACAGAAAGGGGATTCAGCGTGTGACGTCAAGGATGACTATCCTCTGCTGGTTAGACCAAGTTTAAACAGCGTCTACGCAGACACATCGCCAGCTGAACCGATCACCAGTCAATTTTTCCACTTAGCGAGGGAATAAACTGCGAATTTCTGTATCACTTGTACTGTCTACTAACAGATTTTTCTTCTGACACCAAATCACCGAAGAAAGTACATTTCGGGCCTATGGGGTGTCTGTATACAGATGACGTGTCCAACCTCACGTACCTGCCCACCAACCATTATGGTTTCGATACTAATTGGTCATGAATGCTTATGAGTTTCGATATGAATATATTATCCGACTGAGGATTCTTTGCAGGCAGAAAAAATGAAATTATTCAAAAATTCTTAGAGACAGTACGAGACCCAGGACTCACGGCCATATACCTTTGTTGAAATGTTTACCAGCTTGTAGATGATGACCTCGGTATTTCTAATGATATTCCTTTTTATGTAAAGACATTTAGAAAGTCGTCTAAAGAAAAGTCGAACGACGCTAAATCTCCTATGTCAAGATCAGAGCAACTAGCAAGCACGGAGTCGAGAGGATTGAACAAGTCCAATTTCCCGGGCACTATATTCACTGCGTTAAAATTGTGCGAAAATAGATTGGTAGGTTTTCTTGCTATTAATATTGAACCTAGCATGATTTTAGGAAACACTTATGGAGTCTGTGGTTGAAGAGGTGGATGGGAATGCATGATGGCAGTGGCATCATCATTATACTGAAGCTATAACAAAAACTCACTACTGCCCCCTGATACTGCCCAAGAGTCCCAGTGAAAATGTTTTTGAGGGTAATATGCTGGTGATACCGCTTCTATCATCCATTCATCTCCAGGCTTTTTGAAATTAAAATATCAACAAACGTTAAATTGCCAAAATATACACTTTTTCTAGCCAGAGTCTATCTTGTGTATCATTCGTCTATGCTTTGAATATTGCTGGCAACTCTGATCTGGTGTTTCTGTTTTGCATTTAGATATTCTTTACAAAATCTAAAGAATCAACTGTCATTGACTTGTTATCTCGGTTTTAATAACCTTCCGATCGCCGTAATGTAGCGTCTTAAATAATAAATTGTCAAAAAAAAAAGGGCAACATCTCACAACCTGCGTTTCTGTTCTTTTTAAATATGAAAAAATACGTCTTTTATGACAATATTAAAAAATATATGGGTTATTTAATGTCGCAATATAAATAATTTGAACTCAATTGCATGCTTTTAAGTACAAATCGGTATTGTCGGTCTTTTTGCTATAAAATATTTTGTCGAATATCTATATAAAAACGGATATCTCTGTCTGTCTATCTGTGGGTGTTTGTGCGTCATTATTCTAACAAACCCTACTCATCCGAAACCCTTGGTCCAATTTCACCAAATATTAGGTCAGTTCTCAATCATGACATGAACCGTTCATGAACGCAAAATGTTTTTTTCGAATCGGCAAAAATCACTGAAAGGCTTACAATTTACGAACGCTTCTCCTTCGAGAAGCCTTATGGAAATTCAGTCAAAATTGGGCAAATTGTAGATCAAGGTTCGAACCTTCGATGTACACAAAACTTTTTTGAATCAATGTAAAGTGTTTGTCAAAACTCAACCACAAACATAATTTCGTGTGGTTTTCTGCGCACTTTTATGTATTTCTCAAAGACGCTTCACTCAAACTAAACCAAAATCGAATCACTGGTAGATCAAAGTCTGATGCCTTGAAATGCGAACAAAGATTTTCATTGACACACAGGGTGAGGCAAAAATTAATGAAAATGTTGCTTTCTTCGAAACGCTTATTTGTATTCAAACAAAATTCGGGTCTTTTTTGTAACTTCTCCCTTATCATATTCCATAAAATTTCACGTTTTCTAAAATTTCATATTCCATAAAAATTTCACGTACTTTACTATTTTCACGTTTTCTCCGACGTTACAGGGACAATGTATTCACTTCTTCTGCGTCACAATGTCATCGATTCACATTACAGACTCCCGTAACGCCCATTCCCGACATCACTCCCGTTTACTAGAGAAACAATAGCGAGGCAGCTTTGGCTCACTCCATTGGAGAGACAATAGCGAGGCAGCGTTGGCTCAGTTCATTCACTTAACTACCAGTTATTAAACTTTACTGCCAGTTATGAAAGCTATTTTTTAACAGTGCCTTATTATTTTATTTTATTTTTGCAATAATTATGTCGTTGAGTAGCGAAGAATATATATATATATATATATATATATATATATATATATATATATTAATTTGTAAACGAGTTATTACGCAACCCAGGTTTCTACCAACTGTTGTCTTCAGGCGATTTACAACAACTGATTTTACCGTTTTTTAATAATGCTCACGTAATGGGGGATATAACGGTAAAATCAGTTATTGTAAATCGTCTGAAGACAACAGTTGGTAGAAACCTGGGTTGCGTAATTATTTATTTAATTGTATTAAAGACTTTTTAATACAACTGTGTTCTGGTCTAATTTAATTATGATTAAAATCTAAGTAATTAAGTAATTATATATATAGAAAAGTCATAATAAAATCTGTTCGCTGAAGAAGCGAGTATTTCTCGCGGAAATGATCAAACGACACATGTGACTTTCAAAGCTTTATTTGAAAATGTACATATTTGGGTCTGTAAATACATAATGCTAATTACATCGATCCCATTATGATTTTAATAAGACTAAGATTAATAGAATCTTGTTTGGGATTTAATATTGATAGAATATTATTTGGGATATATATATATATATATATATATATATATATACTGTCACGCTCAGTGGGTTTGGATTCTTTTTTTCTCATGTCTTAATGTAAGATACTCAACAGTAGGTACATCAATATATATGTTGCTGTCATTTTAGACG
The DNA here is from genome assembly GCA_037127315.1 of Ascarosepion bandense. Taxonomy (NCBI): domain Eukaryota; kingdom Metazoa; phylum Mollusca; class Cephalopoda; order Sepiida; family Sepiidae; genus Ascarosepion; species Ascarosepion bandense. The sequence goes on along the minus strand of JBBBDQ010000385.1, from coordinate 2,775,186 downwards.
ACATATCGGTAAAAATATTTTAGATTTTATTTTTTTTATTGTACGGGTCCACTTGTTTTCTGTATTTCTCTAAACGGACCAGCACAGCCAAGTAACAATGCAACAATGAAAATATTAAAAGAGATAAATTTTAAATAAAACATTGTGAATAAATTTTGATAGATTAGCATAGGATCGAACCGAAACAAATTGCTCGTAAAAAGAAATTGATTAAAAAAATGAACAAAGAATGAATCCCGATAAAATAATTTTTTCTTCAACAAAATTCTATTGGAGGTACAAGACTCAAATGTGAAATATTGATTGATTCAAATCGAAATGTTTGGATCAGTTTAACAAAAAGAAAAGGAAGACTTCCTCGTGTACAATTGATTAAAATGAACATAAGCAAAGGGTAAATGTACAAAATATAATTGAACATATTTGGATCAGATTAAATGGAGAGTTCACTCCAGAACATTTATGTGTACCATAGATTGATCAGAAAATTACAAACAACAAATACATAAAGTTGATTCATAACTAATTTCCGTTTTGAGGAAACAGTGTATACTCTAACTGACAACCTTACATGGCATTTAACAATAAATTTGGGGTACACTAACGTAACTGCACGACACAAATAGAGTGGATTAAGCTTTGCGCTCATAATAGGGAAAATGGTGTTCTTCCCCATGGCAAGAAAACAAGCATAGTATGAAAACCACGGGAAAATGTCTGTTCTACCCTATTTGCTACATTCACTATAACTCGCACCAACAGATTATTACCCTTTTACATAACTGAATTTTTTTTTTGATTTTGAAGAACATATACAAGAGATCGACAGTTGTTTTTTACATAAAAATTATGTTCAAGACGTATCGAAGTGCTGTCTGATAATTAGTAACAAGTCATTGCAATACACTATTTCCATTATTCGGACAATTGCTGCCATGTTTACGACGTTTCGGCCGTTGTACGCTCCGACCTTCTTCAGATACAAGGAATTTCGAACCGAACTCTTTATTACGATCACTGGTGTATACATTCTCATTCCATGTGTGATGCTACTTCTGGTACCCAGGAGTTATTCCCCTTTAACTTAATTCTTCTAAGCTATTTGAACACCGCTGCTGTAGCTTGGTATTGAACTCATAACGCTTTAGGTCAAGTCCCTTGAACAAACCAACGTCTACATCTACTGGGCCATGTGTTCTCGAGGATATCAGCATGTCAATTTCTGGAATTTATAAACTTAATGTCTCAGTAAGCATGTTTTAACAGAGTTCATATTGCAATCTTTGACGCTCATGATTTTTGGGGTATTTACTCGGGAAAGATACCTGCGAACCACTTCTGAATGTCATCCTGATGTTATATGGGCCATTATTCTTTGTATTTTTTTTATAAGCCCTTCAAATAGGGTAGACAGACCGAGGCTCTTTTATGAGAGTTGTTGTCCCCATGCACCCTCCTTTCCATGTTTGTTAGAGCTGTTGTCATATACCCTAAATAATTGATTAAGTTGTAGGGTACTGCTTATACTGACCATATCCTGTTCGTATGTCTCTGGGTCAATACTTATGACTTTTGCTCGATGTTGCACAATCCCTTTCTTTACATTGTATTGGCAGTGGGAGTTGAAGTTGATGTTTTGTTCGGTAAATGTTGATCTGCGGTGTACGGATGATTTGAACCTCCCCTCTGTTCGAGATATTAGTACACCCAGGAATGCTAGTTTGTTGTCGCTCTCTTTTTCTATAGTGAAATGCATCGATGATCTTATTGAGTTTACATTAGTCTAGTAGCGTCTGGACCTCCTTCTGTTGCGGCCAAAGTATGAAAGTGGCATCTACATATCTCTGCCATTGAGTTGGCTTTAGAGCTGTGGATTTTAATGTCATCTCTTCAAATTATTTGATGTATATGTTAATGATGGTAATAGTGGCGATTCCATGACTAAGCCTTCATTCTGTCGATATATGTTTGACAAATATTGAAGCGATTGCAAATAATGTGTGCCCATCTCCCGTACTCTGGGATAAAACGGATGGTATTTCTGACGTTGCTAGCCGAGTCAAGTATGGTGGTGTAGACGACGCGGATGAAGGAAATCTTTCAACACTAGCGTTACTCTCATCAGGATCAAGTTAGATTCTTTGAGCATCCGCTCGAGATAAAGATCAGAACAAAAAGAGTGTTTGTAATAGACAACTATCAGCAAAAGATGGGTGAACACCGTGAACCTGGTTCGTGTGAGCGGGCCAGCCTTGATTTTCTTTTTAATCTCCTTTGGACAACTGGCGGTTTCCTGACAGGCTTTTTCTATGGATCAGCTAGATTATTTTCTACGAGAAATGGACTCTTCCTTTTCTATATATATAAATTAAGTGCGTGACTTCCAGAGACCAATAACGGGAGCAGTTAGTTACAGCAGTTAACGACAGCTACTAGTCAGGCAAAAAGTAACGTCATAATCCCTTTCGACTTCTTCTTCTTCTATGTGCCCTGTCCCTTCAGGACGTAGGCGATCCTGGATCTCCACGTCTCCCTATCCCTTGTGGCTCTTAGTATGTTTGCTCCTGTTGCTCCTGGCAACCCCCATTCCGTCATCCACCTGATCAGACCCTGCAAATATGTTATCCGCTGCCTTCCTCTGTCTCTCCTTCCTTCTATCTGTCCAGTCAGTATCAGGTTCTCCAGGCTCTCCTTCCTCATTGCATGTCCCAGGAACTTCAGTTGTCTCTTCCTGATGCTCAGCATCAATTTCCTTTTTGTTGCCATCCTTTCTAACACTTCGTCGTTGCTTGTATGCTCAGTCCACGATATCCGTAGCATCCTTCTGTAGCACCACATTTCGGCCGCTTCCAGTTTTGTCCTCATTTTCGATGATATTGTCCAGTATTCACAGCCGTATTGAAGAACTGACATCACGTAGCAGTCTAGCACTCTTTTCTTCGTTTCTATTGAGATCTTCCTGTGTGTTAGTATTTTGCTCATCTTCTGGAACGCATCCTTTGCCATGCCAATTCGCCTTCGGATCTCCGTGACTTATTCCTATATTACTTATTAACACTTCCTTTGATTATCTTGTTTCTTGTTATACTAATACACTGTCTTGAACATACCTTCTTGTTCCGTGTTTTATTTCCGGCACAAACCGGTCAATACACTTTGCGGCGAAGTTTCGCCACAACTCCACAACAAATTGGCGACGAAGTTCCCCAACAGTATTTTAGTATCTTTGTGAATGTGCAGTGTTGTCGTATATGTTGGATTAAATTATGATGGGTGAGTTCTTTTGGTGATAGTGTAAATCGTAATGGATGAATATGTAGGGAATTAGATTAGCTAAGTTTAGGGGAGTCAGTATTGACTAGGTTCACCCCGCTTCCCTTTGACTTTGCCAAAATTGTAATTATATTACAATAAATAATCATTGCAAATAACCGGGCATTTATAATTAAATAGAATTTAATTGTACCTTTTTTAAGCATAAGTTTGATAAACAAAAACGGAAATTGATTATAACTCAACCTAATAGATAAACCGCTTTTGACACATTTAAATAGGGTAAAAGTAAAACAAACTAGAAGGCTTGTACGTAAAACAGTGGTTGATTCACACAAATTGTAAATCAATTAAGAAAACTGAAGAAAAATTTGATCGGTTTCAAAGCCAACCAAACAAAATGGCCTACACATGTACAATTAATTAGTCCAGGCATAGGCAAAGAATAAATATAATGCAACATCCTGGACAAATATTAATAGGTTAAAAATACAATATTTGATATGGTTTACTTTCTTTTACAACATATCAGCTACAATGGGTTATTTGATACCGCCAAGATGTTTAGAATAGGTTCGTATGGTTAGACTATATACAAGAAATTAGTTTGTAGATCAAGTTTCATTGACATTTTTGTAAAAAGAGGTTTTCTCGAAAGTTAAATGTATTATTGGTATTTTTTTCAAAACATTATTAAATATCTATTATTTTGTAAATGAATTGATGATAATATTTTTTAAATATCTTGCTAGCAACTTTTATTATGATGTATTGCTAGTCATTCATTTTTTCAAAATATATTGTTGATAGTTTTATTTTTTTTTAAATATTTTTTTATACTTTCATAGTGTTTTGACCCCAGTTTGAGGGTTAGCTATTTTCCCATCGCTGGGATCTTAATAGTGCTCTACCCCGGGTCAGTGTGAACCTAGAAAGAACAGCAATTATAAAGTGATTGCACGCTCCTCAAAACCTTGCTGCCAGATGTTTATCATCTTACTCAGGACGATTATTTTATTGCATTAAATAAGTACGGTGTGGGACACAATGTGGCACATGGTTTGATAGTACTAGAAGGTTCTTCACAAGGGAAGCGATACACGTCGTGTATTAACCGTTTCCCTACAAGAATTCATTGGCATTCACTGACCGAGCAGCCAGTACTGCTACTGGTTGAAATTTATAAAATCTTACTTTTAAGACATCATAACCGAGATCTTACTGCCGGATGTAATATATCTTCATACCCAGGACGAGACAATATTAGAATGTCTGCAAGTGATTGTTTCTCACAGATAGTCATGGTAAATAAAATGTTCTTGAAAAATTCTAATCAGATAACAGAACAACAAAACTCATCCGTATCCCCATCGATTGATTCAATCATAAAGAAAGAGTATATAAAAATTATTTGCATGAACTTTGTCTAGATTAAAATAAGTTTGAATAACGAGACACTCATGTGTACGTTTGATTGATTCAAACAGAAACAAAGACAAAATGACGATTAAATGCTATATAAAAGAAATAACCAGACAAACTGCGATTTTACCAAGACTTTTGAAAAAACGCAAATAGTAAAAGTAAATATAAGATTTCGGTTACATTCGGATCGAATTTTAAAAAAAAGAAAAGAGAGAGAACAGACCACGAAGATACCGAAAGATTTTTTACCTGGTATCTCACGATGGCAATAAATTTCTACTAGCATAAACATATATAATTGTGCATAAGCTGTCTTCATGTAAAGTGTCTCTCCCTCATTTTTTCGTATAGCTCATGTATAATGCGACCATATCTTTTGAGCAATACAACTAGGCCAACAGTAGTCAAGTATTGCATTACTAGGCATCATGCAGAAATATTTTATAGCAAATAAATGGTCTTCATTCTTTTTTATACAAAGCTGCCCACAATTGGTGTGAAAAACGACTTTAAAATATCTGAAACGAAAACTTAGATACCGTACATTTGTTTTTGTTCATGCTTGATTTGTAACCTCTTTAAAAGAATTACATGAGTATAGTGTATGAATTGATGGTAATGTTTTTTTTAATATATTGATAGCAACTTTTCTTTTGATGTACTACTATCCATTTTTTTCAAAAATGTATTGTTGGTAGTTTTATTATAAAATTCTTTTTTTTGTACTTTCTACGTATTTTGACCCCAGTTTGTAGGTTAGCTATTGAGTAAAAAAAAAATTGACCATAAAAACTCACATTATACTCGAGTATATACAATTGGTTTCATTTAATGCCAAAATGTAAATATTTTGAATACAATTTTATGGCTTCACTTACAGACAAAATGTATAGATTATAATTCTACTTTATGTATTGCTAGTATTTTTACTAGAAAAATCTATTTTTATACATTCATAGTGTTTCGATTTTCTTTTCAGGAGGAGACAGTCAGTTAAGTGCCATACGTGATACACGGTTTGGCAATCATGTCTTTTTCGAGACATTAATAACTGAAAGATTTCTCCGCAGTTGGTTGCCCATACTTTCTGCGGTAGACTGTACATATGTTTTGTAAAAATACAAAAATGTGGCACATTACCGAAAAGGAGGTGGGTAGAGGGTGGTCTTCAGTAACTATCCTATACCTAGCTGATCACATTTAAGACCCAGTCATTCTTTAAAATTCTCCATTCACCACAAAAACTCATCCGTCACTTTTCAACCTTACATATACCATAATACACATATTAACAGGGAACCTAAAAAAATGGGAATGAACAAACGCATGAGATAAAAATTTATTTATATACAATGTTTTTTTATAAATTTCTGCGGTAGATTGATTGCCAACCAAAACTATAAATCCCAATCTATCCTGCTATTTATATTTAAACTCCCAATCCCTTACGCAAGTGGTGGACTTCCCCACGTGTTTCTCCAATAGCCCTAACGGAAGGGACTCGCTACTAGACCTCTGCTTCACTTCCACCCCAAATTCTTGCACCACCAGACAGCTCTGCCCTCTCGGAAATATCCTACTGCTATCAAAGAGCAGAGTGGGATTCGTTCCGTGACTTCCTCTGCGACACCCCTTGGAACAATGTTTTTAGTTTTCCCGTCGAAGACTGTGTATCAGAGGTCACCTCCTGGGTTAAGGCTAGCATCGATGCTTTCATCCCTGCCAGGAAATTTCAGCTTAAGTCCCATTCGTTTCCCTGGTTCTCGCCCGCTTGCTCGACCGCCATTGCCCACCGGAATCCCTTCTTCCGGCTTTATCGTAGCCACGCTTCGGACCAAAATAGGCACCTTTTCGCCTCAGCTCGTATTAAGTGTAAAAAGATACTTAACGAAGCGAAGATGCTGTTTGCTGCCAGAATGAAGCAGCACATAGCATCCTCTAAGTTCGGAGCCAAAGACTTCTGGCGCCTCTGTAAAAGCGTGCTCAACAAGAGTAAGTCCTCAATACCCACACTAATCAACGAGTTTTGAGGTCCTCACCTCCTCAGCGGACAAATGCTTTGCCCGTAGATTCTCGACCAATTCGTGTCTGGATTCGTCTGGAGTCCAGACACCCGATTTCCCATCTAGAACTGAGGCCCAACTGAATGACGTCCACATCACGCCCTCGCTGATTTCTAGCATAATATCAAAACTTGACCCTCACAAAGCGAGTGGTGGGGACGGATTCCCAATCATAGTTTTGAAGAAATGTGCCCCTGAACTCTCTTCTGTCCTTTCTAAGCTCTACAACCTCTTCCTCCTGCTTTCCTGCCTTTTGGAAGTCTTCTTCTGTGGTTCCAATATTCAAGAACACTGGTGAACCCTCGGACCCCGCAAATTACCGCCCTATCAGCCTTCTTCCGATCTTCGGCAAAGTGTTCGAAGCCATTATCAATGCCGAGGTCGTTCAGCATCTCACGGCCCACGGAATCCTATCGGACAAACAGTATGGCTTCCGCTTCACCAGGTCTACTGCTGATATGCTAACGACCATCACCAAGTATATATACCAGGCTCTCGACAAGAATGGTGAAGCCCGAACTGTCGCCCTGGACATCTCTAAAGCATTCGACAGAGTATGGCATGCCGGCCATCTATAGAAACTGCGAAGCTACGGCATTACTGGACTTTTGTTGGACTTAATCCAGTCATTCCTCTCCAACCGCACACTGAAGGCGGTTTTAAACGGACATGCCTCCCATAACTACCCTACAAAAGCGGGTGTCCCCCAAGGTACTATCCTAGGTCCTACGCTCTTTCTAATCTACATCAATGATCTCCCCGATGCCATAAGATCACAAGTAGGCATGTACGCCGATGATACCACAGTATACGCTCGCCTCGATCAAAAGTCTGGTGTTGATGATAAGGCGAACCTCGTGGCTGAGCTTGAAAAGGACCTCCAATCCGTGGTGGATTGGGGTAGGAAATGGCTCGTAAAATTAAGTTCTTCCATAACGAATCTGCTGCCAATTAACCACCACAGACGACCGCACCTCCCTCCCATTAGCATGGAACAGGCATGCCTTCCAGAGAGTAAAACACTACGCCTGCTTGGCCTGACACTCTCAGCGGACCTCAAGTGGAATGACTACGTCGAATCCATTGCTAAATCCGCTGCTATGAAAGTTGGCTCTCTGTGCAGGACCCGGAAATTCTTTCCGCCTGAATCTATCCTGCACTTATACAGATCTACCATCCGCCCGTGTTTTGAATACTGTTGCCACATCTGGTCGGGTGCCCCTGCTATTCTCCTCGGGCTTCTTGACATAATACAACGAAGAATCTGTAACGTGATTGATACCGACTTAGCTGACCGTCTGCAGTCACTCTCTCACCGGCGTGACGTAGCTTCCCTGTGCCTCTTCTATAAATACTTTCATGGCCTCTGCTCTGATGAACCTAAATCACTGGTGTCCCCTAGGTGTGAGTTTGTACGAGATACTAGATTGGCAACTAGGTCCCATCCTTTTACAGTGAAACCGATGAAATGTAACTGCAATTTCTACTCCAATAGCTTCTTTTCTCGCACTTCCCGCCTGTGGAATTCCCTTCCGCATGCTTGCGTCCCCGACGGCTATAACCTCCAGGAGTTTAAATGTAAGGTCAATAGACACCTCCTAACACACTAGCTCTCCCATTCTCTTCAACTCTCCCCTTATGTACATCCTAACTCGTCTATCGCCCTGTGTAACCCTCTGCGCTATAGTGGCAGTGGAATGCCTTGCTTGGGGTGACATGATTAAAAAAAAACATAGCTTGAAAGAGAATCGATGGATTAATAAAAGAAGAGTTGCACTTAAGTTAATACAACTAATTCAACTGAAATTCAATTCGTTCAACTCGTTTCGGGCCGATATCTACTGCACCACAACTTCTTCCATTTCTATGTGCCCTGTTCTTTCAGGACAGGCGATCATGGCTTTCCATGTCTATTTATCCCTGGTGGCTCTTAGCACGATTTCTCCTGTTACCCCACACAACCCTCGGTCTGTCATCCACCTGACAAGGCCATTCAAATATCTTATCCGCTGCTTTTCCTCTTCTATTTTTCCCTCTATCTGGCGTGTTAGTATCAGGTTCTCCAAGCCTTCCTTCCTCATTACATGTCCCAGGAACTTCAGCTGCCTTTTCCTGATGCTCGGCATTAATTTTCTTTTCGTTTCCATCCTTTCCAAAACCTCATCATTGCTCACATGCTCAATCTATAATATTCTCAGCATCCTTCTGTAGAACCACATTTCAATTGCTTCAAGTTTTTCTTTATATTTGATAATATTGTCCATCATTTACTACCATATTGAAGAACTGACATCACATAGCAATCTAGTACTGTTTTCTTTGTTTCTAACGAAATTTTTCTGTCTCTTAATACTCTACTCAACTTCTGGAATGCGTCATTTGCCATGCCAATTCGCCTTCTCTATGTCGCACTTTCCGTCTTCCGTTAGAACACTTCCCAGGTATTTAATTTTTTTTTTCTGCTTGATTTTAGTATCCGCCACCTGTATTTGGCATTTTTGGCTGCTCTTTTTGCTAATGACCATGCATTCGGTTTTATCCACTTCAAAGGAGTATATATGGTAATTATTAGAATTGCAGAGAAAGTTATAAAAGCATTTTAGTAGAACAGCTATCACTGAATCCTAGTAAGAGATTTCGGGTTTATTTCGTCTGTAACATACATTAAAATTAATATTTGGGTAGTAAATATCAGTCTGTTTTATTCATTATAGTCGCAATAGTTACCTATTGCCATTTCTTGATGCTACTCTTTTTTATTATTTCAACCTTTGCACTGAAAATACTTTACTGATGTTAAAATTGTGATTTACGCAGCTACCAATGTTGAAAGATTACTATTTGTGGAAGGGACATTATTAGTTTATGATAGAATTAATATTGATGTGAATGAGTGTAGTGACAGTATTTTGACCGCATGAGATATCTTCTCGAATAGTAGAAAAAATAAAATTATGAACCATATTGCACATTTAACAAAATCATTTTATTGCTTGGCTGTTTTGTTTAACACCTCATTGATTCTTTATGGGTCATTTAATGCCGAAATGTAATTTTCTTAGGAGAATTAGTAATTTATTTTACAAAAATATATTGTTAGTAATTTCGAAAATTTATTTATGTTTTTTTTTTCGGTTGGGGGTGTTTTTTGTTGTTTTCTTTTCACAAAAATATATTGCTTGTAGTTTCTTTAATATGAAAATGCATTGCTCTACTATGACAATGTATTTTTATACTTTCATAGGGTTTTGACCTCAGGTTGGGAGTTAGCTATTTTCACATAGATGTAATCCTAACAGGTGCTACCAACCCCAGTCAGAGTGGACCTGGAGAAAAACGGCAATAAAGAGCTGGTTCACTGCTTCTGAAAACCTCCCTATCAGAAGTATTGTTGCTGGATGTAGTTTATCGTCATACCCAGGGCGGACACTTTTTTTGCCTTGGCAAATTAAATAGAAATAATATAAAATGATGCAAATTAAACTGATTTTCGTCTTTGAATGTATGATATGTGTGCGTGCTCAGACATTGAGAGACTTATATTGAAGAAGAATTTCTTGTTGATTTTAACATTAACAATTTAGGGCATGTAAATGCTGTTTCGCATACAATATGACACGCGGTTTGCTGATACTAAGAAGTTCTTGGGAAGGGAAACGATACGCGTCTTTTCACTATGGTAATATTAGCCGTTTTCTTAGAAGAAAACATTTGGTATTCATTGACTGAGCAACCAGTACTACTTTCGGTTAAAATTTATGAAAACTTTCTTTTAAAACAATTTTCATGAAAAACATTTTTGTCAAGTCCAGTAGGTTCTATCGCTCTTTAACTTCCTAACCTTTTATTTCAAATGCTGTGAAATTTGATTATGCCATTATTTTCTCTTGGAGTTTACATGTGCCATCCATTATAGCTTTTACTGCCGTAGTGAAGGTAAGGAAAATAAAAAGAGACTGTGCCTCTTTTCTTTTATACTGCTTCTTTGTAATGCCATCTAGTGGTCGAGAGTGGCGTTTCCTTTGTAGATAAGCGAGACAATCTGAAAACTTTCCTCTCTCGTCGCGTGGTTGCATGATTCAGGCCAGGAGAGGGGGCGTTATGTTATTCAGATGCTGTCTCTAAATTATCTTTCGTCTTCGTTACACATAAACTCTGGATAATGTAATCTAATGTTTTAAGATACATAGCAATAGCCTTTTTGATACTTCCTTGCTTCTTGTTCCTGCACAAATGATTCCTGCTAAGCAACATTGGGAAGGTTAATTAAGAACCTATACTGGCAGTAAACCGCCTGCATACAAACAGAAAATGAGTTCAGCAAATATGCAAAAATAGAAAGGGACGTAAGACAAGGTTGTGCCTTCTCGCCAGATTGATTCAACCTATACTGCAAGCCAATTTTGAGTGAATTAGAAGCCCTACCCAAATTCATTATAAACAGCCACAATCATAACAGAAGATAGGCAGATAACACAGTGTTGATATCAGACACTGAAAGGCAATGACAAAAGCTCTTATAGAAGGTAGCGAAGAAAAGCGTCAAGAAAGGAATAAATATACTCTACAAGAACATAGAATGTATGCTTAACTGCAAAAAAGAACAACTCAAAATACAAATTACAGTTCGGGTATACTAAAATCAGGCATGTATAAAAATTTAAATATCAGATAAATGATCTAACAGAGAACAAAATGTATGACACTGAGATTCGAAGACGTACTGAGATAGCCAAAGATGCTTTCCAAAAGTTAAGCAGAATATTAAGAGACAAAAAAATTTGTTAGAAACAAAGAAAGAAGTGTTGAACTGTTACGTGACGTCTGTCGTTCTGCATGACAGCCAATACTGGACAATTTCTTCAATGATGAAGAAGCGATTTGAAGCAATAGAAATGTTGTTGTACAGAAAAACGCTGAGGATACAAAGTTCAGACACGTAAGCAACAACGAGGTTTTGGAGAAGATAGAAACTAAGAAAAAACTTATACTTAATATCAAAAAGAGGCAGTTGAAATTTCTGGGGCGCGTTAAGAAGAATAGCTTGGAAAACCTAATACTCACCGGACACATTTCGTATCGGGCGGGGACCTTAAATCATTTCTCATTTGCGTCTCTGCCCTCGAAGACAGAATGTGGCTCAGTCGTAGCTATGTCCGAAGACAGGTATGCAACTGAGAAAAATAATACTGTGTAGATTACCGGTCCCAGGGAGCAGTGTCCGAGGAAGGCGCCATTCCATTGTACCAGAGAGGTGGACTAGGTGCTCCTCACTGGGGACAACGAGAACGGTGATTGCGGAGACTTGGGAATTTTTGTACCTTTGCCCGCTCATATGCGTCCGGGTTCCCCACATTAAAAACTGACCTTGTGTCACATCTCGCTCCAGTGGGGGAGTAGGGTAAGTATCTGCTCACCAGGCAGATTGAGGGAAAGATAGCAAAAGTAAAGCAGCGCGTAACATTGGCAATAGAATAAGGTTTGGGAGAAATAACAAAAAGATAAAACTTACTAAGAGCTACAAAAACCAGGAAGATGAGGAGGGTCATGATAGTTACGTTCTAAAGAGACACAGCTGATAAAAGAAGAGTTATATTATTTGAATACGCATATTTCTACCAGCTTTTCTTTGTAGCTCTCTTTTTCCAAGACAACTGTTGTTTATCGCTTTATATTACTGACTGATTTCTTCAAATTGTTAATGAATAATAAAATTAAAATAAATTTTAAAAAAAGAATTTTATCTTACTAAATACGAACAGAAATTTTAACGTTTGAAGTTACAGCGTTGCTTTAATAAAATTCATGATTTTTTTAAAAAATCATTTCACCCCAAGCAAGGCATTCCACTGCCACTATTGCGCTTGGGGCTACATGGGGGAAGGTAAATAGAAAGAGTGGTTAGATATAGGAAATGTATAGGAAATATCAGAAGCGAGGTGATAGATAGTTGGGTGGGTGGGAAGAGTGTTTGAAAGAATGGAAGCGAGTTAGTTTGTTAGGAGATGTCTATTGACCTTACATTTAAACTCCTGGAGATTGTAGCCGTCGGGGAAGCAGTCTTGTGGTAGGGAATTCCACAGTCGGGAAGTGCGAGAAAAGAAACTGTTGGAGTAGAAATTGCGGTTGCATTTCTGTAATTCAACGAAATCTTGTTTAATTTTCTCGTCTTTATACGTCTGGACTAAAATATTCTTCATATAATTTCTTATCGCTACAGTTTCCATCCTACACTCTCATCCTTAAAAATCATAATTAAAAAAACTGTTTTTTTTCTTTTTTGAGCTCGAACACAGAATACTAGATCTTTATAGAAAAGACAAATAGCAAATCCTTATGGGTTATTTAATGCCGAAATTTAATTTTCTTGAGAGCATTAGTAATTTCGTTTTACAAATATATTACTAATAATTTGATTTCTTCAAAAATATATTGCTGGTAATTTTTTTTTTATCGTTTCACCCCAAGCAAGAAAGGACCGCCACTGGTGCCCAGGAATTTACAATGAGACAAAAAAAAAACAAGGTACAAAGAGGTGTCAAAGAGGGGATAACAAATGGAGTCAAGGAGATCGATGATGGCAATTGACGTTGAATTTAAATTTCGAGTTTGTAGGAAAACAAGTATAAGAAAGGGAGTTTCAAGGAGCATAAGTGTGAAAAAAGAAAATATTAGAGTCGAAGAGGGGGTTACACTTAACTATGTCAACGGTAAAATGATGAGACCTTGATGCCAATCTCCTAGCACGCTTAAATTCGTGTGGTCAGAACACAAGGGAAAGTTTCTATAAAAATACTTGTAGAAAGGACAAAGGGAATCCACATCACGTCGGTGAGAAATTGAGTGAATTCGGGCTGGATTAGGATCAATTACATTCCAGATCCTTCTCTGGATTTTGTCGAGAATCTCGCAATGTTTTACTAGCTCTTCTGCTACCAAAATCTAGTTTTATACATTCATATTGTTTTGATCCCAGTTTGAGGGTTGTCACTATTTGCCCACAGCTAGGATCTTAACAGGTGCTACCACCCCAGTCAGGGTAAATCGGGGAGAAAAAGCAAATATGAGGTGGTTTCATGCTCTTCAAAACCTTTCACTCAATAACTTTGTTGCCAGGTGTAGTTTATTTATAACCAAGACGGACATTTTATTACCTTAAATAAGTACATTGCTGGGAACAATGCGACACGCGATTTGTATTTATTTCTGAGAGGAGTAATTTTCAATAATCTTAGAATTATTTCGAACTTTTGTTCTCACCTTGGTTGACATAGGTGCTATAATAGACACAACGTTTCGAACAAAGTACCCTGGTCATATTCAGGGGTTCATAGACTGACTGATGTAGATTATCTCGTTGATTGTTGCGAAATATTCTGTGAAATCAATTATTGTTCTTTCATGTTGGATTTTGGTTCGTCACTACCAAGTCGATGACAAGATGATGACCAGGTGGTACTTGGTCGAAACGTTGTGTCTGTTATAACACCTATATCAACCAAGATGAGAACAAAAGTTTGAAATAATTCCAAAATTATTGAAAATTACTCATCACAGAAATAAATACTAATTATGATAATTATAACTTAATCCAGTTGTCAAAATTCAAAAGGCTCCAAAAATACACCACTAAAGTCCTACGGTGCCGTTGTTGACATAGTAGTTGGTTATACATGTGTTAGTATCATCTAGTGGTCATGAGTTCGATCCTTGCTAGTGACTATCCAAAATCCAACATGACGAACCAAATCCATCATGGGGTCATCAACATGATAATTGATTTCACAGGATATTTCGCAATAATCAACGAGATAATCTACATCAGCCAATCTATGGACACCTGATGATAACCAGACGGTACTTGGTCGAAACATTGTGTCTATTGTTGCATTATTATGTCAACCAAGATGAGAAGAAAATTCCGAAATAATTCCAAGATTAATGCGACACGTGGTTTGATGGTACTAAAAAGTCCTTCACTCAGGAAGCAATACACGTTTTATCACTATGCTAATGGTTTCCCTACAAAAATTCATTGACCATTTTCGGTTAAAATTTATAAAATCTCAGTACATTTATAAAATCTTTCTCTCAAAACATATTTTTAGGAAAACATGTTTCTCGAGTCCAGTAGCTTTTATCGCTCTTTTTAGTAACGTCTTACACTTTCCTCCTTATCTTTTTCTTTCTGCTGGGCAACGAACACAGACTACTGGAGCTTTATAGAAAAGAAGCAGTTCTCTCACAGTATCAGCTCGTTAATATCACAAAGGTTTTTCAAAGACACAGGAACTTCCATTTTCTTTGGTTTAGCCTGTACTTAACAACCCTGATACTTTTAATTTACGCTGTTCTCAAAGACTATAAATCTCCCGTTTATATTTACAACTTTGTACAATTTGTTTCTTTGTGCATATATATGATTTGTTACATTCGTTATTAAGTCCACGGTGTAGGCAAAAAAAGATGTGGGTTTTGAACATAGCTAACAAAGTTATTTATTAAATGAAATTCATTTCATCTTCTGCAATTATGTTTCCGTATCTCTCTGACGGAAATTGCTCTTCCAATAATTTGTATTTTCTACACAAACCCCATAGAAAATATTTGTTATGAGAGGGAAAAGAGAAGTTGACAAAGGTAATGTGAAAGATAGAATGAGACAGAAATTCGGAAAAGATTTGCATAGAAAAGACAAAAGAAATAATGAGAGGAAAAAAAGAATACGGAGAGAGCGAGAGAGAGAGAAAGAGAGAGAGAGAAAGAAAGAGTGAGTAAAATGAAATAAAAGGCGTTTGGTAAAACAAAGGATAAAAGAAAAAAAGAGTACAGTAAAATCATATGACTGATTGGTTGATATTACTTAGCGGCCTATCAATATCGCTATGGGTTATTTAATGCCGAAATCTAAATATCTAGACCAATTTATGGCGCGAACTACAAATAAAATTTATTGTTGGTACTTCTAATGTAAATATATATGGTTGGTAATTTTTTGTATAAAAATGTATTCCCTATAAATATGTATTTTTATACTTTCATTTTATATTTTTGTTTTTGTTTGTAGGTATACTATTTTCCCATGTATGGGACCCTAACAAGTGCTACAACTCCGAGCCAGGGTCGACCTGGGAACAACTGGAATTAAGTGTTGGTTCCACGCTCCTCAAAACCTCCAACCTCCCGATCAGAGATCTTAATGCCGGATGAAGGATATCGCCACACCCAGTACTAAAAAGAGAGGTAAAGGAAAAGAAGAGAAGAAAAAGAGGAAAATAAATTTAAAAACTAAAAATAAAAGAAAACAAGATCGCTCAAAAAGCGCACACCTCCGCCAAGACAATACGGACATCATCTTAGCAGTTAGCTAGAGATGATTATTGTACTTAGTGGCGTTTGACTTTTTGCTTGTTAGACCTTGGTCAAGATATCTCAAGACCCGGTGGATGGATTCAGATGAAATTTTTAGGTATGGTTGACCTCATGAATAGCACAAACTGACTGTATTTTAGGTTAGATCAGATACTGAATAAAGTTTCTGGGTTATTTTTTCGATGTTTTTACTAATATTTTTGTTCGTTTCACATGCCAAATACTGAATTATCTCCACTATATTGCTTTACATGTCTTTACAAAGTCAACGAGTTTTGAGATATCTTGACCCAGGAGAGACTAACAAAGAAACAACCTCACAAACTCAACCGAATACAATATCTTGGTTTATGGCAGACGTAACAATTCATACGTACACATTGTCAGTCAGTGAAAGTGTCTCGAAGGAGACATGACCGCCTGGGTAGTAGTTTGCCATTACTTTCTACGGTAGACTGGTTGCCAGCCAAGGCTATAGAACCCACTCTGTCTTGTTATTTAACCCATAACTGGATGAAAAAGACGGATTAACACCTTTCCCAATACCTTTGCGCGTAAATGATTGCAAGGAATTCAACTGGAATTCGACCTCGGTTTCTCGATTTCTCGTTTTGAGGCGATATCCACAGCAGCACAACACACACTGTGCTATACCCAAAACGCTATGTTGAGTAACTTACACAAGTTATATGTATTTATCACTGACCTCATCAACGTTGACTTTTTTACTGTCCTTGTTGACTTCTAAATCGTATTGTTTGAATTTCCCACATAAGTATCACCCTTTGGCACAACCATCAGGTTCAGCAAGTGTGGCTCTATATTTATTAAAAAATTAGTTGGGAAGTTAGTTTTAAGCATCACTTAATGATCTTCAAGCATTTTTCTTTCTGATGTTTACATTGAAGTTATAGTTTGAGTGTTTTCCTGACATCAGGTCCCCGTGGTATGCTGCAATATTTCCGGTTACATTCGCAAAATAGCCTTATTGCAGGTCACTCTATAACAGGGTGGTTCAACGTTTTATTGCCTGATTAGACATAACAGTTAATACTGGAAGTTCGTTGTAGGGGGTGTATATCGACTCGGAACGAGAAACCGGGGAGCCTAGTTCGAATTTCAGTTCAATTACTTGCATTCACTTACGCGCAAATACCCTTGGAAAAGCTATTAATCCTTCCCTTCCCTTCAGTTATAGGTTAAATAACAGGACAGATTGGGCTCTATAGCTTTGGGTAGCAAACTGTCTAGAAGAAAAACTCTGACCTGTAGAAGGTTGGGCTCCACCAGGCCATCTTGCCAAAAACAAACTACTTATAATGCGGTTGCGATACATGTAGCGCCCCTACCACCCTAATAGGGTACGGTACTCGTTATATGTAATAAGAACACGGCCTTGTTTCACATCTGGTTGCCTATGGGTGCATAAGATGTCTCAAAAAAATCACGTTTTGACCCCTTATACTTTCTTGGATGCGTGGCGGCACGATGGAGTAATGGATTGTGCCTCAGATTGAGGAATCTCTAAGGCCAAATTCGAATTCCAGTCGAGTTCATTTCATTCATTTACGTGCTAATGCCACTGAGAAAGGTATGATTCTATCCATTCTTTCCCAAGCTATGGATAAATATGACACACTGGGTTCTATGGCCTTGGGTAGCAACCGATCTAGGAAAAGGAAAATTCTGAATTCAAAGTAGGCTATCTGTCCCAAAACTGCTATGGCTGGAGGTTGGTAAAGGAACACCTAACCGATTGAACTCCAGGAGCTACGGTATAATCAGAGAAGGGAAAGTGACTGGAGAAAACTAAACTACATTACACTGCACTAAAACACCGCATGCAACTTGAGAGGAGAAAATGCCCACAAGACTTCACACACTAACTGCTGTTTACAAGTAGTTGTAATTGCCATAAGACAGCTGACAATGGCTCGTATCTAGACAAGTTACAAAGAGGGCCGTAACTAGACATGTCAAGCTCCTCTGCCAACGGAAAAAAAACAAATGTAACAGGCTTAAACAGACACGTCCGCACGTGACTCGGAGCCTCCTTTGTATCTGAACCGACGCATTTTCGCCACATAACTATGATTTTTACCGTAGTGTATAACCAGACTTAGGTCTAACGTATTTTAGTGCATTATTCAACCGGACCTAGGTCTACTGTATTTTAGTGTAGCGTACAACCGGTTCTACGGATACAGTATTTTAGTGTAGTGTCCAACCGAACCTCCGTCTACCGCATTTAGTGTAGTGTCCAACCGGGCCTATGCTGTTACTATTGCTGGAAAGACATATAGCTGAATATTAAGCAGCATAATTTAAGAAAAAAAGAAAGAAAGAGGAAACAACCGGTTTCACTTCTGCTCTTCAAAGTTTATTATCGGAAGGAAAAAGGGGCAAAATGCAATAAATTTAAATTAGCTAATGATTGATAAAAGAGAAAAATAGGGAGAGTACTAGAGAATAATGATAGCAATCCCCAGCAAACATTCATGCTGTTTACAGAGAGAAGGCTTGCAAGTCTTGATATACAGTGCGTCTAGTACTTTTAGATGAAGAAGAAGACGGCGATAAATTTGAAAATGTTGGTTTTCATTCAGACATATTGTAGCAACGGCATGGGAAACAATCTTGATGGACAGTGTAAATATAATTAAGTTATAGCTGAAACGGTTGTGAGTTTCAAACAAACGGACTTATTGATTTTTAGTTCCATAAGGGTCAAAAGATATATTGGCGGAACGAACATGAGTAGGAGTCGAAGTTATTTTTGGATACTAATCATTTTCATTTCATCGACTATTCTGGTAAATTGCAGAGACTTTTGCCCTCGTCGACAGCTAATTAAGTCAACCGTCATATCAATTCACATCATAATCGAGCGCGATTTGGCAATTCTAATCAGTTTCTGATTCTCTCATTATTACCATAAATTGAAACCAAATATTTTCCACTTTCAAATCAACTGGACGCTTATTGCCTGTGTCTTTATGAATTTCGGAAGTAAAGAAAAATTATCGCCAGTGATGTTTATTCTGCTTTCTATGACATCGTATAGCATTTCTGCTGATTTGATATTATCTTTCTTTTAACTTCCTAAACACAAACAGACTCTAAATTGCGCGCTGGAGCATCACCTAGCACTCGTAATTGTTAAGACTATTATACCATATGTCATGTCGAGGTAAATTGCAATACGCCGACTCACCACCTCACAAAAAGGATAAAATGTTTCTAAATAGAGACACTTTCTTAATGGATACTTATAGATACAGATGTAAACCTGACCTATATAGGTGTTTGATTCTAGTGTAAAATAATACGTATGTCTAATATTTCAAACTTTAGAGAAACTCTCCTGCCCGCCATCAGCATGGCTGGTGCTTCTCTCTTGAAGAGTAACACACTGCGCTGCCTTGACCTCTACTTTTCAACTGATCTAGTGTAACGACTACAATGAATCAATAGCTGCGTCTAATACGATGAAAGTTGGGTCACCGTGTTGTGCCAGAAATATTTTTCTCGTCAGAACTCATCTTTCACATATATGTATTTACGATTTGTCCATGCATTGAATACCGGTTTGGTGAACATAATATTCATTTCTAGAATCTTGAATCTAAAGAAGGATCAGTAATGTACTCGTTGGCATTTCGACTTCAGTCATTTTCCCACCGACGTGACGTGGCTTCCATCTGTCTTTTCTACAACTATTTTATCGCAACTGCACTGACGGGCTTTTATTCCTTGTGCCCTAAACACATGAAATTAAACGTGCTACTAAGTTGGCATCCAGGTCCCACCCATTTACCGTTGAAATTGTTAAATGTAACCGCCTCTTCTACTCCAACGGTATCTTTTTTCGTGCTTTCTAACAGTGGAAATCCCTCCCATTTACTTGCTTTCCTGATAATGACAATAAATTCAAATCCAACATCAGTTGCCATCTTTCTTTTTGTTCATCTTTTATCTTGTCCTCAATACAACTTGTACCCAGTCTTTTCTATCACTGCAACCCTCTACGTACTAGTGGCGGTTCTGCCTTGCTTGGGGTGAATTGATTAAAAAAAAACTAGGCTTTTTCTCTATGGTTTTTATCGTAGTGTATAACTAGACCTGGGTCTGCTGTACTTTAGTGTCCAATCGTACCTAGGTCTAACGTATTTAAATATAGTGTCCAACCGGACCTATGTCTACCGTATTTTTGTGTAACGTACACCGGTTCTAACGGTACAGTATTTTATTGTAATGTCCAACCGGACCTTGGTATATCGTATTTTAGTGTAGTGTTCAATTAGTCCTAAGTCTACCGAATTTTAGTGTCTAACCGAATCTACGTCGACCGTATTTAGGGTGGTTTATGACCAAATCTCCGGCTGACGTATTTTAGTGTAGTGTCCAACCGGACCGAAGTCTAGCGTATTTCAATGTAAAGTCTGCACATGGATATTCTGAGTGCAATTTCAACATTCGTGGATACAGATTTCCAATTGTCAGTAATTAATTTATGTACATTGCAAGTAGAGTCTCACAATTTTTATCAAGAGTCATGTCGTGCTTGATGTGCTCACATTCATTTAAAATGTTAACCTAATTCAGGTCTACAGGGCCTATATTGGTAGTATTGCTGTAAAGACGTATAGCTGAATATTACTAGGCAGAATAAAAAAAGAGAAACAATCTGTTTCACTCCCGCTCTTCAAAGATTTTAATCGGAAGAAAAAAGGGGCAAAATACAATAAATTTCAATTAGCGAATGATTGGTGAAAGGGAAAAAATAGGGGGAGCACTAGAGAATAATGATAGCAATTCCCAACAAACATTCACACTGTTTAGAAAGAGAAGGCTTGCAAAACTTGATATACTGTGACTCTAGTACTTTTAGATGAAATAAAGAGTGTGACTGGGACAGAACAGTAAACCATTCAACACTGAATTCAACAGCACACGTTCTGTTCTCTATCATTTGGTTACAAATTGAGGATTGATAGATATTTGGGATCAGTTTATTTGCAACCAATGTACGATTTCTGATCTTACTAAGCACATGTTGTTTTACTGTCATATCTAGTCGCTTGGAGGCACCCGATGATGTGCATTGGTTCGCAAGCTTGTCTTGTTAGAATCATTACAATTGAGTAGTGAGTTCTATCCTCAGTGGCTGTCCCATATCGTGTCGCTTGGTAGTTCTCTCTGTGTGGTTAACTTTTGTTGATATAAAACCGAATTCACCTGATAAGTGGGTAGAACAACCTCACGAATAGACTAGAAGATCTGCCTGGACATGAACCTAAGCACCAAAATAACAATACTGGACACTAGGTGAAATCTTGGTACTATTATACTTTTGCTTCGCATATTCCTGATAAAATGCGTGGGCCTGGATGAATAGTCGAAATTGACGATGTTTGTCTTTGCATGGAGAAAACATGTGATATAATGGATGATTATTTGCAAATTTTTAAGTAAAATCAAATTCAGAGACTCAATGTTATCATTTTTGGTATCAAAGCATCCCGGATTTATTTCTTTAATTTGTAAACTATCTTTATTTGTGTTCTTGTTTTATTGAAAATATACTTTTTTCCAGACGTTCAGTTTAAATATCTTAAAGAAAATCTTTAAGTGCAGGAAGTAAATAAACGGTGTTTTCAGGAGCGGATTACAAAAGCAAGAAAGCAGCGCATCTATGTCTGTTTTTTCACTTTACTGAAAAAAACAGTCTGTTTATCTTTTATTTCTTTAGTCTAAACAGGACGTTCTAACTGTGCCAGCTTTATTGCTCTCGTGTTAAATCGGGGCTATGTCCATGTATTGAACATTGCTGCCACATCAAACCCGATACTTCTGCTGTGTATTTAGATATTCTTGATAAAATCCAAAGTCTTGGCAGTTTTATGGGTCTTGAATTGTGTTCAGTCACTTTGTCACCGCCATAACGTAACCTCCATGTGACTTTTCTATAATACTTTTAAATGAAATTCTAGTCTGAAGAAATGGGTATATTTGACCGTTAAAATATATAGTTTAGAACCACTTTAAATAATGTGTCGAGTTTTTCTTTATGTATATCATATTGATCTGCATAATATCCATTGAGCTCTCTATACAGATCTATATCTTTATATTTTATATCAAATAGATATTTTTGGATTATTCTTTCCATTGACGAACTTATTATGATTATCTATCTATCTATCTATCTATCTATCTATCTATCTATCTATCTATCTATCTATCTATCTATCTAGCTATCTCTCTCTCTCTCTCTCTATATATATATATATATATATATATATATATATCATATATTTTTTCATATGAATATATATAGTCGATAATATTAAACATATATTTATTTTATTAGAACTGATGTTACTACATTAAATTAATACTATACAACAGCAACTGAAACACATTATCAGCATTTGAACAATACACAAGACTTGAAAAACAATAATATTCAGTAATTCACGCAGATTAAATGGCACAGTATGAAATTACTACGAATTTATTTTCAATATTTTTATTTGTATTTATGTTTAGAGAATCTCTTTATTATTGACTTGAAATTAATGGTTTTCAGGAATGTAATGTCATTTTCTATGCACATGATTGAAAACCAGTTCAAATGATGCTGTGCAATTGTGCTACAAAGCAGAATTTTATAAGTTTCAGTATTGAAAAAGAACATTCACCTGTACAGTTAGTAACCATCAGGTACATGAATATTCTGAGTGCAATTTCAACATTCGTGAATACAGATTTTCAATTGTCAGCAATTAATTTATGTACATTGTAAGTAGAGTCGTACAATTTCTATCAAGAGTCATGTAGTGCTTGATGTGTTCACATTCATTTAAAATGTTAATCTAATTACGTTCTTTTTGATACATATTAACAAAATTTTCATACTTTTTTGGCACTGATTTTCTAATTCACTGAAGAAAGAGAACAGATTTCCTATCTGTGAATAAACCTCTGCACATTTTCTCAATTCAAAGATTACAGTTTCCAGAATAGGAGGAAAATTTCTACTGTGAATTATCTTTTCTGCTGTTCCATCATATCTATTAAGATGCACGCCTCGTTCCCGCTTCTGTTTTTTTTTTTTTCATCACTGTAATCTGTAGCCATATTCTTGGCTTTGAATGGAGTACTGCTGCCATTTATGGTCAGGTGCCCCTGCCGTTCTCCTCAGTGTTCTTGACAAGCTCCAAAGGAGAGTCTGTAATGTGATAGGTACTGATCTGGCGACTCGACTGCAGCCACTTCCCCATCGTCTAAATGTGACCTCCCTCTGTCTCTTCTATAAATACTTTCATGGCTTCTGCTCGGATGAGCTTAAGTCACTGATGCCTCCTCAACAGGTGTTTACCCGTGCAACCAGACTGGCAACTGGGTCCCACCCATTCACAGTCAGGATAGCCAAATGCAGACGACAATTCTACTCCTGCAGCTTCCTCTCTCGCACTTCCCGCCTGTGGAACTAACTCCCGTATTCTTGCTTTCCTGACGGCTACAACCTCCAGAAATTTAAATGCAAAGTCAATACTCATCTACTAACCACTGGCCTCTAGCTCTCTCCCCTCCCCTGTATAACCTTCCCTTTCTCTCCACCTATGTATCTGTCATCGCACCTGCTTTCTCAGCTTTCTATTGTTCCTTTCTAACTAGTTTGTACTCTTCACTCTTTTCTAATTAATCTTTTTACATTTATGTAACCCCCTGCAC
Source organism: Ascarosepion bandense (assembly GCA_037127315.1). Classification (NCBI taxonomy): domain Eukaryota; kingdom Metazoa; phylum Mollusca; class Cephalopoda; order Sepiida; family Sepiidae; genus Ascarosepion; species Ascarosepion bandense. The sequence goes on along the minus strand of JBBBDQ010000385.1, from coordinate 2,751,313 downwards.
ATCAGTGGCGTTTCCGCCTTGCTCGGGGTGAAATGATTAAAAGAAAATTCATATTCAATAAATTTCTCCTTAGTTTTTTGGAGATAGGTTTTCGTAGACTCAAGAAGATTCGTGGCAACAAGGATGTTCACATCCTCTGATTGCAGCTCTTGCTTGTTTTGACCAATTTTTCTAGCATGGCATTCCAAACAATTTTGAGAAAGATTGTTTCCGGGTTTTTCAATTTTTTTTTTTTGCTCAATACTTCGCTTCTCACCTTGTGTTCACTTGTTGTTCATTGCCAGCTAATAGACAATCCAGTGAATGTTTTATTTTATCGAAATCCCCATATAGAGCATGAATAGCATCAAAATATCCCGACTATCGTGCGTCAGAGAGACAATTGACCCCAAAATCTTTTCCAAGAGATGATATCAGTACATTCCAGTGGCGAGTAGAACCAGCAAAAAATGAATACAGATGCTGGACAAAGGTCGGCATCGTTTACAGTCAGAACTACGACGGTATCTGATCATATTCGAACGTCCGACTTTTGCTCTTGATCGAGGAAAACGTGCTTGTCACACGCCATCGCTACAGTTCGTCTTGCGACGATCTAAGAATTTTACATCTAACGTCGCAATACCGCTTTCTTCGTTCATTGCCTCAACATAGACGGAGACAAACAGACTTAGACGAAACCTATTTTTATCATGCCATGTTGAAACCTGAAAAGCCCGCTCTGAGCACTTAAATTGTGAACGAACCGGCCGCCGCGGGCACTCGGTCAATAACACCGACTGCAAAATGAAGTGCGATGCGGGGGCAGGTAGAGCAGGGGCGTGTGCCTAAGTAAACGATAGTGGGTAGATGACCGAAGACGACCTCACGGCAGGCAAAACGAATGCGGAAGCGATGCAAAACCTTTTCGTGCGGCCCGTCCGAAGGTGCAAAGATTTTACAGTCTGTATGCAACACTCTGTTACTTTTACTCCAAACAAATTCAAGCTGTGTCCATGAGTTCATGAATCCGTGCATGCAATCCAGTATAATATCCAGACATATTTGATGCATTATCGCATGACTCACAACCATAGTGTATTTTTGTTGCTATTAAGAAAATCCACAAAAGTGTCTGTTAGATCTTTTGATCAATGAGAAGAGATGGGAATGAATATCAAGAAACGTTCCACAGACTCATAGTCTTTAATGTATAAGACAGTAATTGTCAGTTGATCTGTGTGTGAGACGTCTGGAGTGGAATCCACACTTATTGAATAATACATTGACTCTTTTACTTCTTCAAGAATAGTGCAAATAACCTATAAGTTCAATAAGTTCCTCAAAAATATTTTCAGATAAATATAACGGATTACCTTTTCTATGATTTCCATAGATTTTGAGATTTTCTACCATGAAAGGATCAAATTCACTCAGCAGCTCTACTATATCAAAAGTGTTGCCATTTTTGGTGACCCAATAATCAGCTTTTGCCAGGAAAGAAAAAAAATCTGAAGGGAAGAAAGTGAATTAATGCAGTGTATTGATGCGAATGAAACAGCACTAGTGATTAACATTGCAAGAGCGGATGTTGATGTGGATCAGTCATTTAGGTGCCATACATGATACACGCTTTGGACGATCATGTCGCGAAAGAGACATGACTGACTGGGCAGTAGACTATCCTGCAGTAGCTTGCCATTGCTATATGCAGTAGACTGGTTGCCAGCGAAAGCTATAGAACCCAATCTGTTCTATTATTTAACCCATAGCTGGAGGGAAGAAACGAATTAATACCCTTCCCAAGGGTATTTGTGCGTAAGTGAATGCAATAAATTCAACTGGAATTCGAACTCGGATTCCTGATTTGTCGTTCTGAGTCGATATCCCTTGCATTACCATGCACATCCTCCTTATGTGGATACTATATCTAAATTAATAGTGTGAATGGTTGCCGTTAACCCTGATCAACACGATGTTTATTTTGGAAGTTTTCCCATTTTTGCCTTCTCTTCTGCAGTTCTCGTCTTCAGTGCTCCACTCAAAACATGACGTTCCATTTCTGCTAAAAAGTTTATTCATCTGGGTATAAAAATATCCTAAATATTTAGTAGTTTGTCCCACACCAGGATGTATAAGTGGATTTGCAAAAAGATCTAAATATTTAAATATTCTGCTTCCATAATGAACATGTTCTTTCTTTAATTTTACAAAAAGTATATTTTCTTATTACAAACTCTCTACTGTGTGCTGATTCACAAATTTGCCGAACAAACCATAGATCTAGCTTAAGGGCATAACTAGAGTATCTAGCCTCATCTATGTATAGGACTATAAGTCTACATTCGACACTTTTATCAGCTTGGACAATTTAAAAGCTTATTTGTTCATATATTCACAAACTATCAATACCCGGTAATTAGTACAGCATCATACATTCATAATCTTAAATAATCACTACATACTTACCGTACGAGTGTTCAATGTTGTGATTTAATATCGAGCTCAATCACTAATAATGTATGTATAGCCATATACCTGAGTTCATATATAAGTATAAATATATCCATTAATCATGTCATTGCTATTACAGTAGATATAATATTACTTCTGCTTTTTTTCATATTTGCTTTAATGTTTAAATCAAAATATGTAGTTAGTTGTTCTGTTTTAAGTGAAATTCTTCATTCAAATTGCATGATGAAAGAAATGCTTCAACAGAAACCAGCGTTTTTAGATAAACACAAATACAAAGATTTTAAAAATATATATTTGAAGAGAAGTATGAATTACTATTTGTTGTTGTTGATGGGAAACGAACATCGAATGAAAAATTATTTTTTTAGTTGAGACAGCTGATATGCTACTTTTGTTTTGAAATTAACATCAAAGGACGAGCCCATATTTTCTCACGGTAATGACAAAAGAAAGTGGGGAAAGAGAGAAAGTGAAAGAAAAACAGAATAAACAAATGCTACCAATACTATTATAACAATAAAAACAATTCATTTACAAAGGTAAAAATATAAAATTATTACAATTAAACATTTAAAATGTGGGTAAAATCCGTCATAATTTATGGATAATGCGCAGGGATCAGTTTATGTATTGATTACATAAATTAATATCCCGATTGTATATCATATAGTAACAACAGTCCATGATGGTCACAAAGTAAGAGATTGAAGGTCATGTTGACAGCGTTCCTGGATATAGAGTATCCTTTTGGCATCTGTTGATCATGTCCGTCATATTATATGGATATAGAGTATCTTCGCCCCACATAAATCTGTTCAATGAAACAACGTCAAAGATTATCACTTTTGAATAAGACACTCCAGAATCGGATTTGAACTCCAATACTCATATAAATATGGCCGCCATTTATATATGTCGCTTTGAATATTTTGAGCTTCCTGGTTGGTTAAGCCTTCTATTGGTGAACTATGAAATGGGTTGGCTCATGGGGGTCTACACAGTATATAATACATGCAATTTCTTTTTGTCTCGTTGTTTTAACCTGGCCGTGAGTTCGTGTATGCTGTAGGCTTCGAGTTCGTTCGTTTGTTCGTGTCCGTGTTTTTAAAGCAAGTGTTGCCAGTAAAAGTATTCCTGGGCGTTGGGAACACTAAAAAGTATTCCTAGACGAGGGAATACTATACAAAACCCTCCGCCGAGGAGGTCATGGCATCCGAAAAGTCGCCCATTCCCTCCACATCGGCGTGAACTGGGAAAGAAAATGAGTGGCATATTCCTCAGCCAAAAAGACCAGTATCACCCATTCCCTCAACATTGGCCTGGAATGGAGGAAAAGCAGTCGTCAAGGACGAACAATATTACAAGACAGCAAAGAAGTGATTTGCTGAATACATCTCAAAAAATGAATTATTAACGGTACCAGAGGAGCTCAAAGCAGTGGAGGCAAGAATCATCTCCCTACTGACAAAGGATTTAAAGACACAAAAATTCATCGGCGTCAGCAGGGAAACTGTCGAAAAAGCCATCAAAAGCCACAACATCAAGGCCAAAATAGTGGCACGCAGGAGCCATGTTATGTGGGCATCCTGCTTGGAACTCAAGAGGAGGCGAAGCAGTTCGCCGGAGATACGCTAACAACAAAGACTCTTCGTCTCCAAACTGAGTACATGGGCACACGCAAAACTCAGGTGACGCTCCACGGTGTGCCCATGGATATCACGAAGGACCATATTGGTGCCTTTTTTTCTAACGAGGATAGTGAGGGACATGTTCCCTAGCCTTACTATCACTCCCCCCCATCTCGTGGCGGTGCCTTAAGCCTCGAGGGCGATCGAGTTTTCACCTCGAATGTCTGGCGGCCTTGCGGGCCATTCCACTGTCCAGCGACCTTTCACAGCCTAGGAGAGTCTTCTGTTGTGGGTTAGTGGAGGGCGTCGCGAAGGATCCATTACGTGATATGCTCCGTTTGTCGGAGGAGGAGGTTCGCTCGTTCTGGTCTTGGGTGCCAGGTACCGATTATCTCAGCAACTCTGAGTTTTCGCTCACCTGGCGATTGGTTCAGAATCGGTTGTCTCACAATGAAAAGGCCTTCATATGGTGCTTGGCGGGTTTGTCAGATTGTAAACGCTGCAACCTTGGTTTGGAAGAAACGGCTTCGCACGCCTTCTACCATTGTTCGCGGGCTCGCCCTCTATGTAACCGGGTCGGCGAGTTGACTGCTTGTATCGCGCCGCGGGAGCTTGTGCTCATTGATCGTGCATTCGCGTGCGACTATGTGTCGCCCCCGTTCTCTGGGATGAAGCGTATGGTGTTTCTGTCGCTGCTAACTACAGCTCGAATGGTGATTTGGACGACGCGAAAGGAAGAAGTCTTTAAAGACCAGCGTCTTTCAGATCAGGATTTGATCCGATATTTTGAGCACCAGCTCAAAATGAAGATTAGAACTTATCTTTTTCTAATTATATTTTTAAAATCAATTTAATTTCGTTTAGGAAATGAAACATCTAAATTATATATTTATATAATTAAAATATATTTTAAGTTTGTTTGGCAGTATTTAAGCGGGTGCAATTAAAATCGCTGCAGTTTCCGAGTATGTCTTTTATGGCGAATGGCTCTTGGCATGTCCCATATACCGGACAATCAGAAGAGGTTCAGGTTAAAAATATGTATGATATGATATCATTCTACTGACTGGTTCAAATGTGAACAATAAAAAACACAAATGAAAGTCAGTGAACATTTTTATAGAATAAAAGAAGATAAAACTATAAGATTTAATCATATAACTGATACAGACGCAAACAAAAACAAAATGAAAAAGAAACTAAATATTTTGCTCAAATATTAAAATAACACCAAACGGCAAAAACTGCATACGGAATATTGATTGCCTAAAAATATATAAATGCATTTTTATTTCAAAATTTTCTGGATTGTTTAGCTGCATATCAACTTCTTATGGGTCATTTAATGCTGAAATTAAAATTTCTTGAGGGCTTTGAAGTAATAAAAACACAATACATGTTAAATCACAATTAAATACATGGTAGATAATACTCAGCTTTTGTAAATATACATGATTGTGGGGGCATAATTACTAGAACCAATAATGTGTGTTTTATGTTGTAGTTATAGTTTGGAATAGAGTTTGATTTAATAAAATAGAAAGATATTATATTGGTTTAATGTCATGAAAGATCTTTTTCAGGTGGGATGGTTGATGTTTCGCAGAATATCAACTTCCATGCCGAAATCTAAATATTTTGAACACAACTTTATGGCCTCAACTAAAAAACGTTTTATTGTAGGTGATTTTACTATAAAATATGTTGTTGGTGATTTTACTATAAAATATAGTGTTGGTGATTTTACTATAAAATATAGTGTTGGTGATTTTACTATAAAATATATTGTTGGTGATTTTACTATAAAATATATTGTTGGTGATTTTACTATAAAATATATTGTAGGTGATTTTACTATAAAATATAGTGTAGGTGATTTTACTATAAAATATATTGTAGGTGATTTTACTATAAAATATATTGTAGGTGATTTTACTATAAAATATATTGTAGGTGATTTTACTATAAAATATATTGTTGGTGATTTTACTATAAAATATATTGTAGGTGATTTTACTATAAAATATAGTGTAGGTGATTTTACTATCAAATATATTGTTGGTGATTTTACTATAAAATATATTGTTGGTGATTTTACTATAAAATATATTGTTGGTGATTTTACTATAAAATATAGTGTAGGTGATTTTACTATAAAATGTATTTATGGGGATTTTACTCTATTTGTTTGGTCATTTTTATGTAAAAGTGTATTACTGCTATTTTTCTCTACAAATGTATTTTCATAATTTTATAGATATTTGTTTCTTTTTTTTATGTTTCCTTACTTTCACATAGCTGTTACCCTAACACCCCGAGTCGGAGTAGACCTGAGAAACACAAAAATTCAGACCTTGTCTGAATTTTCACACTCCTCAAAAACACCAGTCTTTCGATCAGAGACCTTGTTGCCGGATGAAATTCATCGTCATACCCAGGATAAGTTACAAAACCTAATCATATTAAAATAAATCTTGACTAATAAAAAAAATAGACTAATTAATTCAAATGTATGTCGTTGTATAAATTTCAGAAGAAGTCAACTTGTTCCCTTCTTAGTGGGTAGCTTCTCGCGTTGCCTTATAGACCAACACGGAATCGGCATCTCAAAAGATGACCAGAGGGAAGATTCTGTGTGTGACGTCATCGATGACCTTCTTCTGCTTGATAGACAAAGTTTGACCTGTGTCGATTATATTTTAGATCCTTCTTTGGATTTTGTCGTGAATCTCTAGATGAATAGAAACAGCACTCGGCCTGATATGGCAACTGTATTAAATTCACGGATGAATGGTAGATTTATAAATGTGCAAGATGACGAGAAAAAAATGTTCGGCCTTACACAGTGACCCAAACTTCCTAGCAGTAGAAGCAGGATGAAGTACTAGAAGATCTAATCAACTGTGAATTAGTTAAGCTTATGTATCATAGCGGTAAGTTAAATTATTAGCATTAAGTATATAAAGGAAATGCACAAAGAAACTAAGTTACAGTGGTGGGAATAAGTGAGTAAAGCTGAGACGCCAGAAGGCAGAATCAATTTTAAATAGTCTGAAACTACATTTAGAATTTAACATTTCTTCTGTTTGACAGCGTGTCATTTATAGGGCACTAGCAGTATAGCCCGGCGTTGCTTGGGTGTAATGAAAGCTTTAAAACTAATCCATGGTCCTGGAGCTCAGACTCTTTGGACGTTGGCACGAAAGACTAAAAAGCATTAGTTGTTTCCAGTTAAAGCGAAACTGTAGACTGAAAGAAAAATGAATGGATGTAAGTCAAATTTTGATTTCCTGGTATCGATATCAAATAGAGTTTTTCGTCGTAAACTGAATTTTGAAGGCTAAATAAGTTCTCTGAGTAAATGGTCTCATGGCTGAGACTAAGAACTACAATTATACCTGCTTAGAACCAAACCCGAAGCAAAAACTAAAATAAAAGGGCTGAAAAAAATACAGACAGATGAATAGACACACACACACACAAACATCTTGCCTTATATATATATATTATCGATTTTCTGCACTATTGTAAAAACTGTAACCTTAAAACTTCTGAATATCGTTTCTTATATCTTTGTCTATGAGTGCCTCAAATTTGATTAATATCGAACCACTCCTTCTATAACCCGATTTTTTCGATTATCGATGTTCGATATTTATCGGGGGAACCTCGACACAAAACCTAGCTAAGAACACTCGCAGACGCTTATAGTATAACTGTGTAAATTTTCAAGAAAATCGTTTCAGCCGTTTCGGAGTCTATAGGTAACGGACACACACACACACACACACACACATACACAGAGTTCCATTTATATATATACGTTTTGAATTTAGAGTTTAATGGTAAGGGGCCTAAAGCTTTAAAAAGTAGCATATTTACCATTATATACTGTATGAATTCCAAAAAAAATTACTACTACAGAGGCATGTAAAAACAAGTATGCTGTGTATATACGTTATTTTATAATAGATGTCGTCTCAGAATGAGAAATCAGAGAGCCGAATTACGCGCAAATACCCTTGGAAAAGGTATGAATCCATATCTTCTTCCAGCAGTTATGGGTCGAATAGCAAGACAGGTTGTGTTCTATAGCCATGGCTGGCAGTCTACCGCAGAAAGAATTGGTAACCTACTGCAGGGAAAATCTTCTGCCTAATCAATCATGTCTCTCTAGGCGATCGCCTAAGCGGATATCACGTATGACACTTATGCAGATGAGCGAGTAAGCCACAAGGCTTAAACAAAATGTCAACTAAACAGAACACTTATACTCAGAATCAGAAAAAGACACCTGAAATTCCTTGGACACATACTGAGGAAGAGCAGCTTGGAAAATTTAATCCTTACAGGGCACATTTATTAGAAAAAGAATAGGGTCATTCTGTGAGCCACTTACCTGAAGAAGAAGCGCATGCAATGAATGCTGATATATATCAGCTGATTTAAAAGGGTGTTTTTTATTAATTGGTTCGTTTTCGTTGCAGTTATTTAAAGCCAGAAAATATTTTTTATGGGTAAGTTGATTAAATAATAATGGTTTAGCTGGGAGAGAATAGAGGCATTAATAGCTTTCCCAAGGATATTTGTGCATAAGTGAATATGACGAACCCAACTGGAATTGGAACTCGTATCTCCGGCTAAAACTTCTGAACCATTATTAATTACACCACCCATACATCCAATCTTGAAAGAAGGGCTTGGAAAATCTAACGCTCACATGATATACTGAGGGCAAGAAAGATAAGGAAAGGCACCGAATTGCTTACTTATCGAGCATGTGTGAATGGATGGCAAAGGGTGGATTAAAGAGCATTAGCAAAGATAGGAAAAGTGATAAGAACCACATGAAATAGAAAATTGTGGAGAGTCATGATAGCCTACGCGGCACATAGAAGAAGAAAAGGATGCATTGAATTCTCGTATGCGTCAGACGTGATTTAAAAATGTCGATTCCGGAAAAACGACCGACTCTAGATGAAGAATATTTGAGAGAGTCTATTGACGTGGATCCACCTCAAAACACGAGATATTGATCTCAAGAAACTAGTTCCATATTCAGATGTCAAGTGAACTAGAACAACTTGCAGAGCTAGAATTTTCGTCGTCAAAAACATTGACATGAGAGTCGAACATAATGTCCCACCATCTACGGTCGCTTCTTCAACAGTAATTATGCTTTTTCAATTTTTATGTCGATTTCTCACAGGTGATGAAAAATGGATTTTTCAGGTGGGTAGAAAATGTGATAAAAACGGTGTTTATTACAAAATGAGAATCCAGTGCCAACAGCAAAATCAAGACTCCAGCTACGAAAGTCATTTGCTAATACACTTCATCTGTAAAAGTCATTGCTATCTGAAATGTCATCCATTATGAAACTATTTCGATATAAGATGTATCCACTATAATAACGTTTGAAGTAATATATATATATATATATATATATATATATATATATATATATATATATATATATATACCGCATATATATATATAAAACGACTCCTGGCTGCGTCCAGTCAACCACTCTGACCTTTGGCGATTTTGTCCACGCTGTGTTGTTGACCTCAGATTAGCCAAAGTAGGACCGCTTATTACAACGTGAATAGAATGGTCCAGACTTGCGAGAAATTGGTATAGGATGCAAACCATAATCAAGACCGCAACGACACGGTATAAATTTAGATATATCTATACATATCAAATAATTGCAAGATCACAAGCAAGTAAAAATAAGTGACGGAAAAAATATCAGTTGGCATATATTTCCGTAACATCACAATATTCGTGTTGTTTTATTTCTCCGGGACTATAAATTGGTTGGATTTACAACATTTCGCTCTCCCGTCTTCTTCTTCTTCTCAACTTCGAGAGCTGACGTACTAAATCTCGTCTTGCACTCTGAGTTTGCTTAAACAGCACCGTAACCGGTGTAGCAAAGGAGTGGATAAGGTTTCTAATTCCCTCCCTGTGTGACTTTTACCAGCTCGAAATGAAAACAATTACATTTAACCATGTCCACTTCCAATAGTAAACTCACTCCCTCTATTTGTTTACCTCATCTCATCAACTATCCTGGTAACCCAATACACCGGAAATAGTCAAGGCCTCATTTTGACATAAAACCTCATTTCAGTTGCTTCAAGTTTTTCATTCATCTTTGATAATATTGTTCAGCATTCACTGCCAAATTGAAGGACAGACATCACATAGCAATCTAGAATTCTCTTCTTTGTTTCTAGCTAAATTTTCCTGTCTCTTAATACTTTGCTCAGCTTCTAGAATGCATTCTTGCCCAATTCAAATCATCTTCGGATCTCAGAGCCGCACTTTCCGTTTTCCGTTAGAACACTTCCCAAGTACTTAATTTTTTGTACTTGCTTGATTTTAGTATCCCCAACCTTGGCTTGAAATTACGGTTTGTGTAATGAATTGGTTCAATGGAGAGCCGAGTTTCAATACCGAACGGTTTTGATATATTCACTCGCACGCAAATAACCTTGGGTTAGGTACAAACCTAATAATAAAATATTACTATCAAATAGTATTTCCGGATTTAAATAATGGTTGATAAGCAGTAAAAATACAGAAAACAAAGTTTGTGGTTTGTCTATACTTCTGAGATGAGGTAGTATTTAAGGACACATGACCCAGTGGATATAGATGTTGGTTAGTTCCAGTAAATTGACCTAAAGAGTTGTGTGTTCAATACCAGGTTACAACAGTGGTAAATAAATAACTTAGAGAGTTAGATTAAAGGGAGATAACTCATGACTACCAGAAGTGGCTTTGCACAAAGAAATTATATCCCCCAGTGATCGTAACAAAGGATTCGGTTTTAAATTCTTAGCAATTGAAGAAGACCGAAGCATACAACGGCCGAAATGTTGTGAATATGAATATGACAGAGAAAATGAGGACAACAGCTGGAACAATTTAAATAATGTTAAACCACTTCTGCGTTAGAATTTAGATCACAGCGTAAATGCATATAAGCACTGAGTCATTGCCTGCATTTGAAGGCGGAAAGAAGATCGTTTAAGTAAAGTGAGAACCTAAACATGAAAATGGAAGAAAGGGAGATCGACTAAAACATGTAGATGAGCTAAAAAACGATACTGGTGTGATGAGTGTATAATTAATGAAGATCATGTGAAACGAAGAAGAATGGAAGATACTAATTGTTGTTGTGAAGAAGAAGAAGAAGAAGAAAATTATTATTATTATTAAGAGTTATGAGAAAAGCGCGATTTAAAAAATAATTCATGTATAAGAATATAAAACTACAAAACATTATAAGTCTTTTTACGAATGTTGCTTGTCTTGAAATGAAAAACGGCTGTCTTCTCTTAACTTGAGAATTAATACTGGAATATTATTACAATTATTATTATCATTAAAATAAAAATAAATAAACCTTAGAGGAGAGAGAAGAGACGAGAGAGGGAAATTCATTCAACTCATATAACTGATTTTGCCAGTTCAGAAAAGAAAATCGATTATTTCGTAACCAGAGTTGAAAAGAAAGGGAGAATCTGAAGGAGTGAATTTATACGAAATTGATCGAATCAAATGACAGCCGCAGACAAATTAAATAACCGGCGGTGACTGATCTTCTTGGTTACTGTAATATATGTCCATTCCTTTTACTGTACCCAGTTCGAAGTGATAGAACAGCATTTAAAAATAGAATTTCGAATGCAGATTTTTTTATAGTTAGATCGTTGCGAACATGTATTTGTTATTTACACTATCTACATTGTTTAAATTATTGTTCTAATCTTTGGTTGCCATATTTACAACGTTTAGCCTTTTATTCTCTCCGACCTTCTTCAGGATCTGTCAAGATTTTTGAGATGTGGTATTGAAACTATTTGCATTATTTACATTGTTTGGAATGATGTCTTTATCCATGTTGCCATTTTCACAACGTTTCGACTGTTGTAAGCGAGGACACATGTCCCAGAAGGCGAAAGCGTTGGTTGGCTCCAGTGAATTGACTCAATATGAGCTCAATACTTGGTTACAGCAGAGATGAACAAATCTTAGAGAGTTGAGTTAAACTGATACTGAAACATATGGAACATGCATAACTCCTGGAACTAGCTCGGTAAATTAAGGGTTCAGAAATTTCAATCACCTGAAGTAGGTTGGAGTACGCTACAACATGTTAAACTTCAGAATAGCCGCAAATGTACATTAATGACAAATGTAACCTAGTCTACATAGCAAGACAGAGTCATCAGAACGAAAACATTCATCAAACTAAATAACTCAAAAACAAAGTAATTGCAGGCATCTGGACTTGTGTACTTGTTTTGGCGTGAGGAACCCGACCCTATTGACCTCGTCTCTCCACTAAGACTCAATATAACACAAGTTAGAGTTTATTGTGAGAAATCTGATCGTGTACACTCTATATATAAATATATATCTCACCCGCCGACTGAGCACTCTGGAGAAATGGTAGACTTTTAAAACAGTACCTACTCACTGCTATTTACGCATCGTTTATTCAGAATGAATTTCAACACTCTCGGCTGCTGGCGTGTGTTTACATTCGGTCGGTTTTCAATTCTGGCTAGAAGCAATCAGATGTCTAAACGTACTGATGAGCTGTGATACAGCGAAACCGAACTGTCTGAGGATGACTATATATATATATATATATATATATATATATATATATATGATATGTGTGTGTGTGTGTGTGTGTGTGTGTGACCCTATTTTCAGATGGCTGCTATTAATTTTAAATCATTTTGAAGTTGAGAAAAGATTTCTTTAAAATTGGAGACTACAATTATTTTTGTCAGGAAGAGTAGTCGAAAGGTTAACAAGTGAAATCCCAGGTGGGAAATTTACTGAGTGCAGACTTATTTTTAAGCGAATTCATTAAATGATTACAGTCAAAATATCTGTCAATGGGTTTTACCTCATCTCAGAAGAATAGACAAATAACAAACTTTAATTTGTGTATTTTTATTTCTTATCAACCACTATTTAAAGCCGGAAATTTTATTTGCTAGTAAGATTTTATTATTATTATTTTTAGAAAATAATTTAGTGATACAAGTTCTACTAAATAACCTATAGCTGGAGGAAGAAGAGGTTGATACCTATCCCAAGGTTATTTGTGTGTGAGTGAATATAACGAAACCGTTTGGTATTGAATCTCGGCTATCCATTGCACCACTACACAATATCATCAAAGATGAATGAAAAACTTGAAGCAACTGAAATGTGGTTCTACAGAAGGATGCTGCGAATATCAGGGATCGTGCATGTGAGCAATGATAAAGGTTTTAGAAAGGAGGGAAACGAAAAGGAAGTTAATACTGAGCATCAGGAAGAGACAGCTGAACTTTTCGGGACATGTGATGCGGAAGGAAGGCTTGAAGAATCTGATACTCACAGGTCAGATAGAGGGAAAGAGAGACAGAGGAGAGCAGCGGATAACATTTTTGACAATTCTGAGCAGGTGGATGGTTTGGGTTGGGTCACAAGGGAAAAAGCTTGCTAATAACTACCAGAGATAGGGAGATATGGAAGGGACATGGCACAAAAGAGAAGAATTCCAAGCTTAACCGCACCTGGTAACACCAAGTAGTCACCCATCTAGATACTGACCAGGCTCAACGTCACTCAGCTTAGGTGATCGTATAAGAACCAATGTTTCAAAGTGTCATGGCCAGAATCCATAATCTTTGTTGCTTTTGTTTTGTTTTTTATATATATTTCAGACGATTTCTTTTATTTCCGGGGAGATTTTTTAAATAAACTCCGAAAATACTCAGACGTTGGACATTTTATGCTTAAAGAAAAGAAAATAGATAAAATATCCAAAATATAGAAAAACTAATGATAAAAACTATTAACTAAAACTTTCTTTCAACCAGATTTGTATAAACAAATCATAACTAGCATTGATGTTGATCTGACGTGCTAGCCGACTATACATGTAGTGGGTGTAAATTTCATGTGAAAACCACGCAAGGTATTTGTCTTGGTTATTTAAAATTAATAAAAAGCGAAATAACTTTCTCGGTGCTCTCAAGAAATACAAACACGTCGTCTAGTCAACTATTCTAACTGCTACGTAGTACTCCAGAAAAATCTCTTTAATGCCAGAGATATTTTTCCTGTTTTCTATTAAAGAAAAGAGGATGAAAAATACTCGTACAGAATGTAATTTGAATTCTGTAATTGTAAATATTCAAGTTAGAGAAAAGCAAGAAATAAAAGTAACCGAATTCGTTATAAAAGCCTTGTTTATATTTCTTCAGAGGATGATATATGAACGAGTGAAAGCGGGAGTTCGTCATAAAATTGAATAACTTGAATCTAAACAGGCATCTAATGTCCGACAGAATTTATCTAATTGTCGAGCGTAGGACATAAAAAATATTGCCCCCTTAGTCGGTGCAAAGTTTTATTCGCTGCAGCAATTACTTGAACTTTTAGGAAAACAAAATCCTGAAATTCTTGAAATTAGTTTATAGACTTTTGTATTAGTCGATTCCGAATATAGATTGGCAAAATTCTTTATATAAACTCGATTTTTTGCTTATTTTTCAGAACAGAAAAAATACATGGCCAAACAAATATTCAGAAAAAAAATTGCCTAATTAGTAGTGAGTTCAATCTTCAGCGGGCGCATCCATCTTGTTCTTACAAACGACTGTTACTGAGTAGTGAGTTCATTCCTCACCGGGTGCATCCATCTTGTTCTTACAAACGAATATTACTGAGTAGTGAGTTCAATGTTCACCGGGTGCATCCATCTTGTTCTTACAAATCACTATTACTGAGTAACGAGTTCAATCCTCACTGGGTGCATCCATCATTTTCTTACAAACGGCTATTCCTGAGTAATGAATCCAATCTTCACCGGGTGCACCTATTTTGTTCTTACAAACGACTATTACTGACTAGTGAGTTCAATCCTAACCTGGTGCATCCATCTTGTTTTTACAAATGATTATTACTGAGTAGTGAGTTCATTCCTCACTGGGTGCATCCATCGTGTTCTTACAAACGAATATTACTGAGTAGTGAGTTCAATGTTCACTGGGTACATCTATCTTGTTCTTACAAATCACTATTACTGAGTAGTGAGTTTATTCGTCACTGGGAGCATCCATCTTGTTCTTACAAATGACTATTACTGAGTTATGAATTCAATCTTCACCGGGTGCATCCATCTTGTTCTTACAAACGGCTATTGCTGAGTACTGAGTTCATTCCTTACCGGGTGCATCCATCTTGTTCTTGCAAACGACTATTACTGAGTAGTGAATTCAATCCTCTGGGTGCATTAGTATTGAGTAATGTGTTCAATCTTCACCGGAATACATTCATTTTGCTCTTACAAACGGCTTTTACTGAGTAGTGAGTTCAATCCTCACTGAGTACTTCTATATTGTATTTACAAACGGTTTTTGCAGATTAGTGAATTCATTCCTATCCAGTAATTCCATCTTGTTCTTACAAAAGGTTGATACTGTTTCGTGAGTTTAATCCGCATCGGGTCCATCCACTTTGTTTTTACGAACGTCTGTAATTGAGTAATGAGTTCAGTCATCACCAAATGCTTCTATCTTGTTCTTACAAACGACTTACTGAGTAATGTGTTTAATTCTCACTGAGTGCTTCCATCTTGTATTTACAATCAGTTATTACAGATTAGTGAGTTCAATCTTCACCGGGTGCTTTCATCTTGCTCTTACAAACGTTTCTTACAAAATAGTATGTAATTAAAACTAACCTACGCTTAGTTTTGATACCCACTGTTTCTATAAAAGTATCGTATCCATTGTGATTCTACAGAGGGATACTGAGAATACCATGGACTAGACATGTGAGCAACTACGAAGTTTTAATGAAAATGGAAACGTAAAGGACAGAATTAAACAGTTGAAAGTTTTCTGCGTACAAAGAGGTTTTTTATCATTTCACCTCAAGCAAGGCGGCTCTGCTTCTGATGTGCAGGGGGCTACATAAGAGAGTTAAAGTTTAGGCAGGAGGAGAGTGAAGAGAAAGACGAACCAGCAACAGGGGGTGACAGAGAAAGGACAAGAGAAAGATGTGAACATAGAAGTGAAGACAGTTGCGAGGGTAGAGAAAAAGAAAAAGAACAAGATACACGGCGAGATGTAGAAAGGACTGAAGTCAAGTGGATAAGAGATGGGAATTGGCATTGCATTTAAATTCCTGGAGGTTGTAACCATCAGGAAAGCAAAGTATCTGGGAAAAAGAAGTTCCACAGGCGGAATGTGCGAGAAAAAAGCTGTTAAAGTAGAATTGTCGCCTGCATTTGGTTGATTTAACTGTAAATGGGTGGGATCTTGTTGCCAGTCTGGTTGCACGAGTAAATTCTTGTTGAGGAGGCACCAGTCGTCTAAGTTTGTCAGTGCAGAAGCCATGAAAATATTTGTAGAAGAGACAGAGGGAAGACACATTCCGCTGGTGAGAAAGTGGCTGGAGTCGAGCTGCCTGGTCGGGACTAATCACATTACTGATTCTCTTTTGGCGCCTCTCGAGAACACTGAGACGAACAGAAGGGGCGCCTGACAAGATATGACAACAGTATTCCATGCACGGTTAGATGGTGGATTTCTATATGTGCAAAATAGATTCAGGTGGAAAAAATATTATTGGCCTGACACGGTGAGAGTTTTTAAAAATTATTTCACTTCTAGGATATACTAGAAAGCAAGGGGACAGTGAAAAACAACACATCACTGACATAACGAGCTTGTATGACAGAAAAGGCTGATCGCCAATGGATAAAATTTGCTAATAGCTACAAAGGAATGGGAAACTGTAGTAAAGCACCATCGTCAAAGTCCTGAAGAAACACGGCACATAGAAGAATATTGTCAAGAATAGCGTCAACGAGGCATAAAAATATAGTTTTATTACTTAATGGCTTTATCACTTTGATGCTGTCGTATATTTACTTTCAATAAAAAATATTTACGCTGTTATCTTTATTATAAACGATGCTCCATCAGTATACAATCAGCCTAAAATATAAAATGTCTGTCTTATGAAAATTGAAATTTTTAGAATTAAATCTTTTTTATGTATACCTTCTTCTGAATATGGAAAATTGCGTGATGTTTGAATTTTTTCATTTATTCATTTAAAAATGACTTGCCATGTCTCATAATATTAGATATATATACATATATATATATATATATATATATATATATATATATATATATAGATAGATAGATAGATAGATAGATAGATAGATAGATAGATAAACTTTAGAATATAATTTAAGATAAAGCAAAAAATAATCGTTCATATCTCCTTTTAAAAATGAGCAAAGAAAATTATAACAATTATAGATGTCTAGGTTTCTTTGTTTTTACTTGTTTTAATTTAGAAAATATGTTTATACCGAAATAAACATTCAAAGCGAAGTTAACGACTTGAAGTCATTGTAATATTTTTTTCAGTTCAATTTTCAATTAAGCAATGAAAGATTTCATGTCATTTTTACAGCATCCACCGGCCTAACTTTAAAACTCTTGAAACCATTACAGTAGAGAATAAATAAGAAGAAATACAATAACTGAACAAAACATGGAACACTTTGAATAGGTGTTTCAGTTTACTCAAGATTAAACCTGCAGGTAATATGTTTATGAAATTGGTAATATTAACCGATAACTTAGAAGCAAAGATTCCGCACTCACTGATAAAACAGCTAGTGCTATTCAAATCACGATTTTCTTTAGCCCCTAGCCATCAGATTAAGATCAAAGTGCAATATTGGTTCGCCTTATCTCTAATCGTAACAGTAATATTAGACGTATTGTCGAAAGCAAGATTCGGCATTCATTGACAGAGCACTGCTATTTAAATCGTATTTTTTCACTTTTTAGCCATCAGGCTAAGATCAAAGTGTAGTATCTATTCGCCTAATGATAATAGTAATATAAGTCGTTTCTTAGAAGGAAAGATTCGGTATCCATTGACTGAACAGATAGCATTACTGTTGGTTGAAATTTACAAAAGCTTTCTCTGAAAACAGTTTTTCATGAAAATAGGTTTTTCAAGTCAACCAAATGTTATTGCTTTTCCACTAGCAACGTAATAAACCTTTGCTTGAAATAGCATGGTACGTCAACAATCTGATCGTGCTTCTATTTTTTCCTCTAATTATTGCTGCTTTTAAAGCCTTCAAGTAGTGCCTGGTTTTTCTCAGGTAAAGTTCATTGTAATTCTTTTCACGAGATCTAATGAAGTGTAGTCCTCTCTAAAAACCTACAAGATTTAATGGCTTGGAGATACAGCTTAACATTTAGCCACTTCTGAACGGGTTGGACTTCATGCGTTATGACAACAGATCTGAGTATATTTAATAATATGACTCGACTTCCTTGGCTAATATTTGGATTTCGTAGCATCTGGCGCAATTTTCTTTTCCTTTCCATATCTAAATTTGTTTTGTTTTTATATTGTTTTATATTTCTTAAGAGAGTTCACTCCAAGCAAGGGAGTAAAGCCACTAAGACTCAAAGGAAACACTATGTGTCGAAGAATTTAAAAACAGAAAGTTAATAAGGAGCGAGAACAAAAGAAGAGTAATTAGGAGGGATTGGCATTGCATTTAACTTTTAGAAGATTAAAGTTGACTGGAAAGTAAGCAGGTAGAAAGTTCCTCTCTTTATCTAAATTGTCATAACTGATCCGTACACTGTTATGGCGCCTTTCTACGCGTCTTTTCCTCTTGTTATATATAGTTACCTGCGTTACTTCCGGGTAGCAGTTAAAGACGGCAGTTGACGACAGCTAGTACGCAGTTAAAGCCAGCTACAATTGAGGCAATAAGCAGCGTAACTGTACCATTCGGACTTATTTATTTCTATTTACCTATTGCTAACACTTACTTTTTTTTATCTATGTTCTTGTTATACTAATACACTGTTTTGAACCTACCTTCCGTTTTCTGTGTCTTACTTCCGTCCAAACCGATCACTACAACTTTGCGGCGAAGTTTCACCACAACAAATTGGCGACGAAGATTTGCGTTAAGATTTGCCACAACAAATTGGTGAAAAAATCCACAACATACACAGAGACATTTCAAGTGTTTAATACTTATTAATTTCAAATTCTGAAAATTTATGATGGATTTAGGCTATTTGGCATCAATAATATATTAACAATTCCAGATTATAATTTCTATTTTTGTTTTATTAAGCGAGTCCACTCCAAGCAAATCAGTAAGGCTACTAGATACAATGGGTTATTGCATGTGAAAGAATTAGAAAACAGAGACATTACTAAGGAGCGGGAACAAAAGAAGAATATATAACCAGAAGGACAGAAGATAGCGATTAACATTGCATTTAATCTTTTAAAGGTTAAAGTTGGCTAGAAACATTGAAACCGGATGAAGTTCTACAAGCAAGAAGTGCGAGAAAAGAAACTGTTAGCAGAAAAATACGGTTATATTTAGCCAACTCGACTGTAAATTAATGAGACCATGTGGTCAATTTAATACCGCAATTCAATACATAAAGTCTAACAGGTCATCCGAGTAATTACCATGAAAGCATTTATAGAAATGACACCGAAAGACAACTTCATGGCGGTGGGAAACTGACTGAAACCGAGACGCTAGATCAGGGTTAAAAATACTACTGATTTTTTGTTTGGATTTTATCAAGAATCCCTAGACATATAACAGAAGCACAGAATAATATGTGGCAGCAATATTCTGTTTTGAAAAGATTAATCTAGGGTTATCCTTCTTGAAACACCTGGTAATGGATGTCGATTTATTTGTTCAAGATCATTCTACTCTTAACTATGAATACCTATGTCATACACCTGACTCCACTTATCATCAATAAACTGATATCGCTTTGTCTTTTAGTAGATTAGTTTGGGGTGCGGTGGAGAAGGTTTAAAAGATTAATGCCCATTTCTTCATATAAGCGGTGTTAAAGTAAAGGTTTATGCATGCAGCTAAATAAGTGCGCAGGTCGTAAAATAAGAGCTCAATTACCAGTTTTGTGACTCACTGATAACGTTTTAGTCAAGTACTAGAGGTTCTAATCAACTGAGAATTAGATAAGCATCTCACCTTTCAAGGTATCTTTTCAGACAAATAATATGGCTTTTGCTTTTTTAAGGTATGTGCGTTGTGGTGCAGTGGATATCGACTCGGAACGACAAATCGGGTTGCCGAGTTCAAATTCCAGTTGAATTTCTTGCATTGACTTACGCACAACTACCCTTGGGAAAGGTATTAATCTGTCTCTTCCCGCCAGTTATGGGTTAAATAATAGGACAGATGGGGTTCTGTAGCTTTGGTTGGCAACCAGTCTACCGCAGAAAGCAATGGCAACCTACTGCTGAATAAACGCGAAGAACCACAATTTCTCTTGTTCCCAGGTTCCCTCTGATCCTGAGTGGTGGCATCTGTTGGGGTCCTTGCTATGGGAAAATAGTGAACTCCTTAAACAAGAACAAAATAAAGTATAAAAATACAGTAAAAATATAGTAAACTATGGTAAAAATCCCAGCAATACACTTTTATATGAAAAAGCTACGAACAATATATATTTTTGTAAGATTACCTGCAATATATTTTATAGCAAAATGACCGACAATACATTTTATCTGTAATTGAAGGTATACAATTGCGTGTCAGATATATTTAGGTGAAGCTATAAAATTATGTTCAAAATGTTTAGATTTCGTTATTAAATAGTTCATAGAGGTGTTGATATACCGCTAAACAACCACCATGAAAGAACTCTTTCATGATATGAATCCATATAATATCCAACATTTATTTAAAGAAATCAAATTGCATTGCAAAGGATGACTTCAACAAAACTACAGCATAAAACTACGTATCATTGCCACTCGTAATTATGTCTGTACAAACATGTATATGCACAAAAAAGTGAGTATTATCCACCATATATTCAACTGTGAAAGCAGAATAAAACTTATAATATTTTTATGACTTCAAAGCTTACTCCAAAATTTAATTTCGACATTAAATGACCCATAAAGAGTAGCAATGCCATTAAACAACAAAATCAATCATTCAATCTGAGGCTGACATCAAGAGCAAAGGTTGAATGAGTTGGTTTCATATTTTACATCAAAACCTAAAGCATTATACAAACACAGCATCCATAAAATTGTTGACAGATGAAATGAGCTGCTAGGAATCAATAGTGATTATTAAATATTTTCATAAGCATTAATAACTTCATTTGGAATGCACATGATAACATATTAGCCTTCTGCCTCTTTTTGGCAAAGTACACTGTGCGTTGTGGAGCAATGCATATCGACTCGGAATGACAAATCGGGGATCCGAGTTCGAATTCCAGTTGAATTTCTCGCAATTAAATACCCTTGGGAAAGGTATTAATCCGTCTCTTTCCCCCAGTTATGGGATAAATAATAGGACAGATGGGGTTCTATAGCTTTGGTTGGCAACCAGTCTACCGCAAAAAGAAATAGCAACCTACTGCGGGATAATCTTCTGTCCAGTCAGTCATGTCTCTTTCGTGACATGATCGCCCAAATCTTGTATCTCGTAAAACACTTAATTGACTGACACTGTGCTGATAGCAGACACGGAAAGGAAAATTGACCTTCTACAGACGGTAGCAAGGAAAAGTTTAGAGAAAGGGCTAAACATGAACTTCCAAAAAGCTGAATACATGGTCATCAGCAAAAAGAGAAGCCCAGAAAACCAACTATAAATCGGGTTACTAAAATTAATCAGGTACAGAAATTTAAATAACTAGGAAGCATTCTGAAGGCAAATTGGCATGGCTAAGGATACATTTCAAAGGGTTACAAAGCAAGAATGGTTGGGTTCTATAGGCTTGGTTGACAACCAGTTCACTGTAGAAAGAAATGGCAACCTACTCTGGGAAAATCTACTGCCTAATCAGTTATCAGTCGTGTATCACGTATGGCACTTAACTGGCTGACTGACTACATTGGCCGCTTAGCCTCATCTTTTTACAGTTGAGATTGATTGATTTAACTGTAAGTCCTGTGCTAACAGCTTCTGTTATCGGACTCGTGGACTTCTTGCTTTCTAGTCAACTTTAAATGCAATATCAACCATTATTTTCTTTCTTCTTAATTCTCGTTATGTTATTTCTCAGTCTTATAAACATTGTTTATTTTTTCTTCTTCTTACATTGTGCGGATGTGCCCTGTGGTGCAGTAGATATCAGATTAGAACGAGAAATCGGGGAGCCGAGTTCGAATTCCAGTTGAATTCATTGCATTCACTTACGCACAAATACCATTGGTAAAGGTATTAGTCCAGCTTCCTCTCTTGCACTTCCCGCCTATGGAACTCACTCCCGTATTCTTGCTTTCCTGACGGCTATAACCTCCAGAAATTTAAATGCAAAGTTAATACACATCTACTAACCACTGGCCTCTAGCTCTCTCCCCTCCCCTGTATAACCTTCCGTTTCTCTCCTCCTATGTATCTGTCATCGCACCTTCTTTCTCAGCTTTCTATTGTTCCTTTCTAACTAGCTTGTACTCCTCACTCTTTTCTAATTAATCTTTTTACATTTATGTAACCCCCTGCACATCAGTGGCGTTTCCGCCTTGCTCGGGGTGAAATGATTAAAAAAAAAAATCTCTTCCTTCCAGTTATGGGTTAAATAGCAGGACATACTGAGTTCTATAGCCTTTGGCTGGCAACCAGTCTACCGCAGAAAGCAATGGCAACCTACTGCAGGATAATCTTCTGCCCAGCCAGTCATGTCTCTTTCAAGACATGATCGCCCAAGCGTGTTTCACGTATGGCACTTAACTTGCTTGTGGAACTCTCTAACGATATCCGGCTTCACAATCAAATTACAGTTAAATCTTTAAAAATCAAATGATTCCTAAAGAGCGAACTGTAGTATCAATCGTTATCTACTGTCTTCTTTATTCTTGATCTTTTATTTTTTCTCCTTCGTAGTGTAGTTTTTTTTTTTGTATATTCTTTAACACTGGCGTCTTCGTGACTTTGTTCGCTTGATAGAAGTGAACTGATTAAATATCTTGTGGATATATATTTACATTCTCGCCCGTCGATTGAGCACTCTGGAAAAATGGAAGACTTTAAAAACAGTAGATACTCACTGCTATTTACGCATCGTTCATTCTGTAATGAATTTGAACACTCTCGGCTACTGGCGTGTGTTTACATTGTGTATTTAACATGCTAAAATCTGCTTTTCTCCACCGAACGCCCATTGCTTAGAAGTAGAATCGCCGACTGATGTCAGATCGGTCAGGTTCCAATCCTAGCTGGAAGCAATCGGATGTCTAACCGTACTGATGAGCTGTAATGCAATGAAACAGGATTGTCTGCGGATGACTATATATATATATATATATATATATATTAGAATCAAATGGGTTAACAGACCACTGTCTGTAGTAACTTACTGTTTGAAGATTGCTTGATACTTAGAGTAATATTTTTATTATAAGTGTTTATAATAAAAACATAGTTGACTCCAAAACAAGAGCTATTGTGTTTCGGTACTAGTTCATTAGTACTTACTTTATTTCTAGTTTATAGCACTAGTTTCGGTACTCGTTTATTAGGACCTCGTCTTCCTGATGAGGTGCTTATAAACTAGCACTGAAACACAACAGCTCTTGTGTTGCAGTCAGCAATGTTTTTATTGCAAACATTTTTATTAAAAATATTACTATATATAGATATATAGATAGATAGAATGTTCGTCAAAAGGTACTCCTGAATTTTGAGCTTCAGTTTCGTTTACCGGCATATCAACCTCTGTGGGTTATTTAATGCCAAAGAAGTTGGAGTTTAAGGTATTTTTTATAATGTTCGGTTATAGTGAGAAGCTTAATTTAGTCAGACCTTAATGAAAATCTTTTGTTTTTATACTTTTTTATTTTAGAAAAATAAAAATGTCTTCTAGTTTCGTATTCAAAAATGTTTTGCTGAGAATTTCAAAAATTTCATATGCAATAATGTTTTCTTCAAAATTGTATTGTTAATAACATTTTTCCTTCAAAAATGTATATTTTTCTATAAAAGTCTATTTTTATGTATATGTTTCTATAAAATTGTATTTTTATACTTTCATATTGTTTTGACCCCATAGCTGGGATACTAAAGGTGCTACCACTCAGGGTCTGGGCGAACTTGGGAACAACAGCAATTAAGAGTTCCTCACAAACTTTCAAATGAGAGGCATTGCTGTCGGATGCAGTTTACAGTCATATCTCCTGAATTTTATTTTTGTGGTTATTTGATTGTGTGCCGTACGCAATGCAGTATACCAAAAGTTATCAATCAATAAAAGATATGTTAATATAACCATTTATTCGTAGGGGGATATTATGAAAGAACTGTACAAAGCTGTATTGATTGAAAGATTCAAAGTGTCCCTCCTCGTGATCAGTGCTCAATTGCAGCCGAGACGGCTCTGAAAGGTACACGCAGTCGTCTGAGTTCTTCAAAGTGTGCAGTGATTTCTGCCTTCGATTTCTGAACAGTACTAATTTATTCACGATAGAGAAGGTCTTTTATGAACGATAGAGAAGGTCTTTTATGAACAAATGAAAGCATGCCGGTCACACAGTCGGGCTTCGTAGTTCAAACCAAAAAGAAATGAAATTTAATAAACGGCAATATATATATTAAATACATGACATACACGAATATAGGTGCTACGTTTAGGTCACGATATATAGAGAGGAAAGGAAAGCAAAAAACACAGAGGAAATTCAACAAGAAGAAAGCAAAATATACTTAACAAATAAACTGTCACAACATACTACCTGAGTTTCTGCCTAAAGATACCTGACGTTTAAAAACGGGTAGCTTGTTGTGACAGGTTATTTTCTAAGTGTATATATATATATATAGAGAGAAGTACAACAAAAAGACGTAAATACTATCTTATGAATCATAATTCTAGCTTGTTAGGGATACGAATGATTTAATTTGTATCTGAAGCCGTTTGATCTGTGTCTGATATATATATATATATATATATCCGAGTGAATACAAAACGAAGAGAGAATTCTTACAACGTCCAAAACATTAATTTAAAACAGTGCTCGATATATAATACATAGAGCTGTGACATCGCCTGATGAAACATTGAAGTTTCAATGTCAAAACAAACGTACCTTTGTCGTGGATATATATAGAAAAATTATGTACATGTTCTAAAATATAATTTATAATATATATATGCACACACACATGCGTATTTATACATATACATATATATAGTTAATATTTTTGTTATACGTTTATAATAAACTAATTTACTGCAACACAAGAGCTGTTGTGCTTCGGTATTATCTTATTAGAACCTCATTATGCAGTCTGACGAAGTGCTAATAAGATAGTACCAAAATACAACGGCTCTTGTGTTGCAGTAAACTATGTTTTTATTATAAAATTATAATAAAAATAATAATTATCGAGCACCCTTAATAAATAAATCACTATAAACTGCTAACCCATAAGTTTGTATTATTTCTAAGATAACACACACACACACACACACACACACATATATATATATATATGTGTGTGTGTGTGTGTGTGTGTGTGTATATATATATATATATATATATATATATATATATATATATATATATATATGGTTTCGAATCACACCCTGGTCTATTTGTTCGTTGCAATAGCTACTTCAAGTTATCGAACGGTGGAGATTATTCCAGGGCGATGAATCTTTGGAAAGAGTCTGAAAGGGTTTTTATCCATATTCCGTGAGTGAATATGAGTAGGTTGATATTTTTGTCTGTTACTGATTCTTGTGCTAGCGAAGGTTTGATCGTTGTGGTCTTTTTCGATAAATTGTCCACACAAAATTATGCGCTTTATTGTCTGGCGTGGCTAATCAGATAAATCGCTCGGTGAATAAAAGTCGTTGTTTTTGCTTACTGGAAGCTAATGAGATTCGTTCAGATTCGATAGAAAAGGACGATTTTTCAGCCAGTGTGCGAAAGTGCGTTGTAGTGCAGCGGATATCGGCTCGGAACGAAAAATCGGGGAGCCGATTTAGAATTCTAATTGAATTCCTTGTCTTCAATTACACACAAATACCACTGGGGAAGTTATTAATCCGTCTCTTCCCTCCAGTTATGGGTTAAGTAACAGGACAGATTGGATTCTATAACCTTGGCTGGCAACTAGTCTACCGCAGAAAGTAATGGAAATCTACTTCGGGATAATCTTCTTCCCAGTCAGTCATGTCTCTTTCGAGACATGATCACCCAAGCGTGTATCACGTATAGCACTTAATTGAGGGAAAGTGCAATTTTTACTGTATCAAGAGGATTGTTAAATTTTTGAGTCCGTTCTGTTTCTACGTTGCTGTTGAACTGTTTGCCCCAGATCTGCCAGTGAACTTTGTGTTGGCACACGGATATCTTTTTATTACAATTCCATAAAGGTTCTTTCAGCATAGTTACAGTATATGCCCTCTGGATTGAACAGTTGGGATTGGTTAGCCGTTCTGCAATCAGACGAGTTCGGAAAAGACTGGTAACATGAAAAAAATAGGTAGTCTGTGAAGGTATTCTTAAAAGAAAACAAAACATTCCAAAAAGAAAAACAGAATGAAGAAAGAAAAGAAGATTGAAAAAGTAAAGGAAGACCACGAAAAAAGGGAAAATACTGAAAAAGAAAGACGAGAAAAAAAAAGAAAACCTATAAAAGAAATGGAAACTGAAAAAGAAAGAAAAGACACCCTAAATATAAAGAGAATGGTGAAAAGAAAGTAACCTGATAAAAGAAACTCAGTCAAAAGAAGACAGTAAAGGAAAAGAAAGTACCAAAAGGAAAAGGGGAATGCTGAAAAAAAGAAGCTCATCAAAGAAAAATCAATCTATAAAAGTAAATGGAAATGAAAAAGAAAAAGACACCGAAAAAAGAGAAAAATGATGAAAAGAGGAACTGAAAAAGAACTGAAAGACTCCGAAAAGAAAGAGAGAATGCGAAAATAAAAATAACTTAATGAAAAAAGTCAATCTATAAAAGTAAAGGTGAGTGAAAAAGAAGATAAAAGAGGAAGATGATGAAAGAAAAGGTAAACAATAAAAGGAAATATACTAAAAAAGAAAAGACAGATACCAAAAAGAAAAATGAATGATGAAAAGAAATGAAGATGACGAAAAAAGAAAAAACTATAAAAGTAAAAGAGATTGAAAAAGAAAAGAAACACCCTGAAAAAAAAGGGAAATACTAAAAATAAAATAATAACACAGCCCATCAGTGTGGATAGACACATCTTCTTACTTCTGGCCGGGATCGAAACTCGACTGATTTCCTGTCAGGCGGAGTAGCTACCGCCCTATGCCATATGCTGCGCATGGAATCAGAGAACGGGAAATTTTAACGTCTTGTATATAAGCAGTGTATACACACGCCAATCATCAAAAGAACTCAATTCATTTCTAAAGAGTAATATATATATATATATATAAGATTTTAGATTATTACAATGGGTAATATATATTTCACCGTGTCCTGATGTTATAATCGTGGCTCGTCAGACCCACATGGTACAACAGTTGGTCCTCAAATGTCCCCCACCCCCAAACAAAAATTTATTTTATTTTATTTAATTTTACATAGACGCACACATGTCCATATTAGAATAGATATTTGTAACGGTTATTTACGAAAATTTCTCCCTCATTCGAAAAAGAACCCCAAAGAAAGAGGAAAGCAAGGATAAAGAAAAGATAGAAGATTGATTTATGTAAAAAAAAGAAAAAAAGGGGAAAAAGAAAAAAGAAAAAAAGAGAAATAGAAAAAACTAAATTGAAAGCAAGAAGAGAAAAAGAAAGGACAAAGAGTTACAATAAAAGGAAATACAGTATCACGATAAATAAATGTTGACACCATTTCTCGTAATAGCGTGTGTATATATATATATATATATATATATATATATATATATATATAGGATGTGCGTTGTGGTGCAGTGGGTATCGACTCGGAACGACAAATCAGGAAGCCGAGTTCGAATTCCAGTTAAATTCCTTGCATTAAGTAACGCGCAAATACCCTTATGAAAGGTATTAATCCGTCTGTTCCCTCCAGTAATGGGTTAAATAATATGACAGATTGAACCGCAACCAGTCTACCGCAGAAAACAGTGGCAACCTACTGCGGGATAATCTTCTGCCTAGTCAGTCATGTCTCTTTCAAGACATGATCGCCCAAAGTGTGTATCATGTATGGCACTTAGCTGAATATATATATATTTATATATATTTATATATTATCCTACGTCTATGCCACGACTCAGAGTTTCATACGTTATGCAATCATCAGGTAAATATTTCAATCTGATATTTTTATAGATTCGAATTTAAGTTCATTCGATGTTCATGGAATTAAAACTTATAAAGTTAAGTTACTGCTTTTTTAATAACAAGTCGAAAAACTTAAATATTCTAAGGTTACATGTAGATAAAAATTCAAAATTTAAATTTAAGATTTAAAATTAAAATAAGAAATATTAAAAATAATAAAATTCAGGGAGAATAAATCATGAAACGTATAAAGTTAATTACTTAAATATTACATATAGATAAAAAAATGTAGATAAAGAAATAAAATTCTAAAGTTTTAAAGGAAAATAAAATGCCATAAAATAAAATTAAATTAAATTAAAATTAAAACATTTTAATTTTTAATATTAATTTTATATTTTACGTTTTAATTCTCAATTTCTTTTTATTTTCATTTTACATTTTTTTAATTAAAGAATTGAAGAACTAAAGCACACAGAATGAAACCGCTTCACACATCTAGATCATGAAATCTATATCGCATGCACACTGAATTACCTCGCTCACTTCACTTTTTTATAACAGTCCTTGGAAGGAAAGTGTGTAGAGTGTGGTCGTCTCACCACACCACCGAGGTTCCATCAGTGATCATGGTTTGTGCAACAATTTTGGAGCAAGTACAGTATTTTCCAGATCCGACAAACTTCTATATTCCACCGATCTCGCCCCCTTTGATTTCACTTGCGATTTTTCCTATTCAAAAATCAAATCCCACATTAAAAGAACAACATTTCATGACGTCAAGGCGATCCAAGAGAATCCTTACTGCACCAAAGACGTTCCAGGTATGCTTCTATCAATGGAACAACGCTGAATAAGGTTTGCAGATTCAAAAGAGGGTTACTGAATGGGTATGTATTGTAGTTTCCTTTTTATAGCACCAGTCCCAATTTTTTATCAGACCTCGTATATTCAAGATGTATTAAAAATACTTTTGCAAACTTTGAGGTGAGTTCCTCAAAAAAACAAGTAGTGAGTTAACAACAGTCAGGATATTTGTAAAAGTGTTTTTGATAACCTTCTATACATGCTTCAGTGCTAACCATTGTTTTAGATATCCACTGTAAGTTTTGAACATATCACTTACCAATAAGAAGGAACAACTACATTTGTGAATTTTAAATACGTAAAAACTATGTAAATTTAATATACTTAAAAATCTGAATATTTATTCTAAGATATTTTATGATTAGAAACTCGAATAAATGTTTGGAAAATTATATACTGAGTATATTCTCTGTCTCATATGATTTGTTATATTTGCATTAGTTTGGCCAGAAATACCTCACTCACTTAGGAAGCGGAAAAAAACAATAAAATTTTATGTCCCAACACTATTTTATTCTTTAAAATAATGTCTACCATTCTCGACGATCATCTGCCGTCGATCTCAGCCAGCATCCGAATTTGTCCCAGATTAAATAAAAATTTATAACAAGTTGTAAAACGTTTTGCAACGTGTTTCATCCGTTAGGACTTTATATATATATATATATAATCTTACGTCTATAGCACAACTCAGAGTTTCATGCTCTATGTAATCAACAGGTGACTGTTTAAGCGACTTAATCTCACTCGATGTTCATGGAAGTTAAATCTTACAATGTTAGGTTACTATGTTAAATTTATAAAGTATATGATATACATAATAATAGACAAAAATTACATGAGGATAAAAAAATTGAAATTAAAGCAAATATATGTGTGTGTGTGTGTGTGTGTGTGTGTGTGTGTGTTAAAATTAAATTTTTGAAAATGCATTCAAAGAGGATGGTAAGAAAGGAAGAGAGTGACAACGAAACAAGCAAATTCCTTGAGGAATTTTAAACTTAACTCAAAAACGTTGGATTTGCAGACAGATCTTTATATAGACTTTAGTCTTTGTTTTGATGTGATGACTATGCTTCCAAAGTCTGTAAAAGTAATTTTCATACTCGCTGTATATAGGTGGATGGAATAGAAGTGTACTGTTCTACATATGCATATAGATGTTCAGCAAACGAACAGGTCATAACTGGTTTGCAAACGGAATAACAATGTCACGTAACTTCATTTTTTTGTTCAATGCAGACATTTCTCTACGTTTTCTAAATTTAATTTCAAAATATATCGCTAAAAATTATTCACACGCAGAAATATAATAAATTTTTTATGCCTCTTAAATATTACGATGAAGTGCTGTAAAGGTCTCGGTCCAACAAAGAGACTCTTCAAAAATCCTTTCAACGTCTTCTTATAGATATAGGCAATTAATGTTGAATATTGGTAATGACCACCCTGTCAATTATTGCTTTACCTTTAATAATTCTAAAACGAAATATTTCAAGAGCAAAATAATAGGGAGATAGATTTTAGAGTGATATACTTGTTTAACGACATATTAACACTTTATGGATCATTTGATGTGGATAATTATCTTGGAAGTTTTAGAGTAATTGAAATAGGATATATGTTATTATGCTTTCACAATGGAATACATGGTAGATGATACTTACCTTTTGTGCATTATACATGCTTGTGTGGACATAATTACTAGAGGCAGTGATAAGTCTGTGTTTTATGTTGTAGTTTTGTTAAAGTTATATTTTGAAATACAGTTTGGTTTCTTTAAGAAATTCTAGGATATTGCATTAACTAATCTCACTACAGTTCTTTCATGTTAGCCACTTGGCTGGTCGATTTTGTTTAAAGACATGTCAAAATTTATAAGTTATTTAATGCTGAAATCTTTATATTTTGTCCATAATTTTATGCTTTTAACTACAGATATTTAATTATATATATATTATTATATATATATATTCAGAGTAAAGTTATTTTTTAGATTGTGACGCAGGAGGTATCGGCTCGGAACAAGAAATCGCAGAGCCGAGTTTAAAAGCCAATTGATTTCGTTGCATTCATTTACGCGCAAATATCCTTGGAAAAAAGTAAGTCGCTTCTCCCTCCAGGTATGGGTTGAATAGCAGCACAGATTAGTTTCTATAGCCTTGGTTAGCAATCGCTCTACCCCGGAAAGTAATGGCAAACTGCGAGAAAATCTTTTACCCAGCCAGTCATGTCTCTTTCGGAACATGATCGCCCAATCGTGTATTACGTATGGTATTTAACTAACTGTTTTGTAGATCATAAAAAGTATTTTTGGTAATTTTACTATAAAAAATTTATATATATATATATATATATATATATATAAAAGTTATCGCCAATAATCAGGCCAGTAGATATAAATATATAATACTGTTTAATTAAAAACAGAATATCTTCTTAAATATGAGTATCGATCAAAAATAATGTTCAAACAAATCATTTCAAATTGTCGGTTGTTTAAAACCAAGTTTCGTTAATCTTCGTTAATTTCCGTAACACACACACACACACACACACACACACACACATATATATATATTTGTGTGTGTGCGTGTTACATTGATCATCGATGGTCTTTTTGGTATAAAAAATGTATTGTTGGTAATTTTATTATTAAAATGTATTGGTTGTTATCAACCGGGGTCATGGTGAACCTGGAAACAACAGCAGTTAAGAGGCGGTTTCACGTTTCTCAAAGCACCCAATCTCCTGATCAGAGGACTTACTGCCATTTATCGTCGTAATCAGGACGTAGATTTAAGAAAATTCCTGATCTGTATCTTTAATTCTTCCCTTAAGATGTTTACTAAGCCTAATTTCTTACAACGTAAGGCTAACGGAGAGAAACGAAATTAGTATCATTATTGGAGATATCAAAATCAGACAAGTACAAAAATTGAAACACCTGGGAAGTATTTTCAAAGAGGAAGGAAAGTCAATGTCACTTAAGTGCAATACGTTATACACGCTTTGGGCGATCATGTTTCGAAAGAGAGATAACTGACTGGGCAGAAGATTATCCCGTAGTAGGTTGCCATTGCTTTCTGCGGTAGACTGGTTGCCAGCCAAAGCTATAGAACTCAATCTGTCCTATTATTTAACCCATAACTGGAGGGAAAAACGGATTAATACCATTCCCAAAGGTATTTGTGCGTAAGTGAATGCAAGGACGGAAAGTACAACACTGGAATTCAAGGCGCATTGTTATATCAAAAGATGTCATAAAAAAGCTAAGTAAATGAACCGGAAAATTTCGTTAGGAACAAAGTAAAGAGTACTAATATGTTGCATAATTTCAGCCCTCGTATATGGCATTGAATGCTAGATAATCTCCTCACAGGTGAAGAAGAGACTTGAAGCAACAAAAACGTAGTTCTGCGGAAAATTGCTGGACCGAACAAACTGTGGATTTTTTACAGATGATTTATGAAGACCCTATATATATATATATATATATATATATATATATATTGTATTTTTTCTTTTCTATTCGACATTATTTCTCATTACTAGAAACGTTATTGCTAAAGAATAATATGTCTCCAGCGTATAACATATATGAATGTAAACAAAAACAATCGGACTATTGTCCTCATCTTGGTTGCCATTTGTACGACGTTTCGGCCGTTGTACGGCCCGGCTTTCTTTAGGTGCTAGGAATTTCGAACCAAACCCTTTATTACGATTACTGGGGTATATCATTTTCATTTTTTGCCCGAAGCCTCTTTTGAAGAGATAACTAATGATTAGCAAAAGAGGCTTCGCACAAAGAATGAGAATGAAATAACCCAATTACCGTAATAAAGAGTTCGGCTTGAAATTTCTAGCACCTAAAGAAGGCTGAAGTGTACAGCGGCCGAAACGTCGTACAAATGGCAACCAAGATGAGGACAATAGTCCGAATAATGTAAATAGTGTAAATACTACTTCATCTCAGAAATATAGACAAGTAACAAAGACAATATTAGGATAACTTAGAGAAACGTACGAAATGATATCAACCAACATACTTATTTAGATTTATTTGTTTGAATAGTATTTCTTATAAAGAAATATAGTGTTTAATTATAGAAAAACAGAGTATCTACTCCATAAAAATAATGTATAAGCAAATGTGTCGATTAATGCCATTTCGTAACTTTCCGTAAGATTTCGCAATATTGTCTTTGTTTACGTTTGTTTACATTAAGATACGAACCAGAGCAGATAAAAATATTTTAAAAAATCAAGAACATAGGTATTTATGGCTTAATTTGACATTGTTAAACCATGAAATCTTCCGTGGTCGAGTGGTAAGACACATCGGATCAATTAACGGCGTCTTCTATGTATAAAGGAGTCGCAAGGTTCAATTTTTCCTAACAAGAATTCTATAATATTCAAGGCCTGTAAATATATATACTGTTTCCTCGCCATTTCGCGGTCCACTTTTCGTGATTTGACTATATCGCGGGCTTTTAAAAAATATATATGTAATTTAATATCGCGGAATAGTCGAAAATCATACAAATTCGTTATTTTAATGTATTTAATAGTAAAATAAGTATTTCCGGGCCGAAAAGATAAAACTGTATAAAAAAACATAAAATACATAAGCTATAAAGTATATTACTCTATTTAAAAAAAATATACCCACTGAAAATAGTTCTGCGACTGGGTTTCGTTTTCTCGCTTGGCCTCTCCCTACGAGAGACCATACACGACTCGCTGTAATGTTTAACTGTTTATGAATCTTACTAAGTTTTTACGTAGCAAAAGAACTTTTTGTAACTTTATGTCTTTTTCATGCTTCTCAAATACGTAAGTTTACGAAACTTATGTTTTTTAACACTTGTGCAATACATGCGTACTACTTTACTGGTGAGAAGACTTTTACGAGCGG
Organism: Ascarosepion bandense; assembly: GCA_037127315.1. Classification (NCBI taxonomy): domain Eukaryota; kingdom Metazoa; phylum Mollusca; class Cephalopoda; order Sepiida; family Sepiidae; genus Ascarosepion; species Ascarosepion bandense. The sequence goes on along the minus strand of JBBBDQ010000385.1, from coordinate 2,717,080 downwards.
GGCGAAGTTTCAAAGTATACTCAAATTTTTTTCTGATCAATATAAGATCCACAGATGATAGAGTGCTGATAGCAGACACGGAAAGAAAATTAGAAGACATCCTGTATAGGTATCGAAGGAAAGCTAGAAGAACTTATTAGACATAAACTACAATGAATGAAGAAGACGGATTGTAGCTAACGGAGAGTTAAACGGTCATGTGCAACAGTTACTACTGTACTGTAAACCGATATTTTACTATATATTTTCATAAATACGAAAGTCTTTATAAATGAAATACTATAAAAGAGTGTTGTGAATGGTAATACAGATAGAGGCTAGGGCGATATTAGTATGCGGTGGGTTTATATAGTCTTAAAATATATCTAAGTAAGAAAATAAATATTTCGTTTGTACTTCGCGGTTTTTCGCGATTCGTGGCGGTCTCAGAACACATCAAACACGAAAAGCGAAGGATTGCTATATAAATACGGACAGGAATTGAGTTCAGTAGATATACAAAAATAGAAAGGAGTGTAAGACAAGGATGTGTCTTGTGACGAGAATATCCATGGCAAACAAGAAAGAGTCTGAAAAATGGCAACAAAAAAAAAAAAAAGAAAACGCTCTGAAAAAAGAGGATGGATTGTAACTAACGGACGAAAAGCTAAGAAAAAATAATCATCTTTTGTAGAATATTGCCTTCTACATTGAAATAACTTTATTCCTTGTATGAACATTAATTCCCTTGGATATCAAATAACCGTCTGGGATATCGTTCTCTATAACTTTCTTATTTTTTGTGAACATTAATTCACTTGGATATCAAATAAACGTCTGGGATATCGTTCTCTATAACTTTCTTATTTTTTGTGAACATTAATTCACTTGGATATCAAATAACCGTCTGGGATATCGTTCTCTATAACTTTCTTATTTTTTGTGAACATTAATTCACTTGGATATCAAATAACCGTCTGAGATATCGTTCTCTATAACTTTCTTATTTTTTGTGAACATTAATTCCCTTGGATATCAAATAAACGTCTGGGATATCGTTCTCTATAACTTTCTTATTTTTTGTGAACATTAATTCACTTGGATATCAAATAACCGTCTGGGATATCGTTCTCTATAACTTTCTTATTTTTTGTGAACATTAATTCCCTTGGATATCAAATAAACGTCTGGGATATCGTTCTCTATAACTTTCTTATTTTTTGTGAACATTAATTCACTTGAACATTTAATTTAAAACATTTCATTTTATTCCGTAACATCTCAAAAAAAGAAAAACTATCTTCACTTTTAAATACATTTCCTTCAAGTTACAAATTAAATTGTTTTGTTATTGTTACGATCATCTTATCTTAATCAGTTATTTGGATAAATCGCTGCTACCTTTATTTTTCTGTTTTCTTTCTTTTAAGCAAATATTTGTCTGAATAGTGTTTATACCTGAACCACATACCTGAGCCAATCTAGGTATAGAATATCCGGACGTAAATATAATTTTTATGACATAGTATCCGGTTTGATCAGAAAAAAATGTGTGTATACTTCGAAACTTCGCCCCACTCGTGAAAGTCTTCTCGCCAGATTTATTTAACCTATACAGTGTGGCAATTCTGAGAAAACTAGAAGTCCTGCCAGAATTCATCATTGCGGTTATAATCTTAACAATATAAGATACACAGATGATAGAGTGCTGATAGCAGACACGGAAAGAAAATTACAAGAGCTCCTGCATAGGTATCGAAGGAAAGCTACAAGAAATTATTAGACATAAACTACAAGAAGACTGAATGTATGGTCATCAGCAAAAAGAGGATCTCAAAATACCAGTTAGAGGTCAGGGATGCAAAAATTAATTATGTATAGAAATCTAAATACCTGGGAAGTGTACCAACAAGAGACTTTGTGACACTAAGATTCGAAGTAGAATACTGAGAGACAGGATTAGAATACTGGACTGTATGGCGGCGAATGCTGGACAATCTCTTCCAAAATGAAGGAGAGACTCTAAGCAACAGCAATGTGGTTCTTCAGAAGGATACTGAGGATACTTTAGACTGAATATATGAACAATGTCGAGGTGTTGGATAGAAAGGAATCAAAACAGAAACTGTTAATTAACATCAGTGAGAGTCAACCGCAGTTTCTGGCACACTAAATGTGATGAGAAGTGAGCGTTTGGAGAATCTGATACTCACAGGGCGGATAAAGAGAAAGAGAGACAGAGAAAAACATCACGTGGCTTATTTGATGGACTTGAGCAAATCAATGGCATAGCAGGGTTTGGGAGGCGTAACAAGAGAAGGGTTGTTAAGAGCTACAAGAACACGTGGAGGGCTATGATAGTCTACGTCATGAGGAGACACGGCACATAGAAGAAGAAAAAAACCTTTCATCTTATTGGCTTTATTGCTTTGCGTGATGTGAAATGAATAAGACAAATCACTAAGTTAGGCTTAATAAGCAAGAAAGTTGGGCTTAATGATAAGTGACATCTTAAATCGGTCCAATTCCGCTAGATGTATCGTTCTTTATTGACTGTAGTCTATTGAATTAATTTGAGAGTTGTTCAGGAAAGTTCCTACTGGGCTAAAAGAATAAAAAATATATTGATCAGGTGAAAAGCAACGGAGATAAGGAGTGAGGAAAGCTTACATGAAAATAAACACGTTTCTAATTTGTAGCATTTTTACGGCTTATCAACCTTTTGCAGGTTATTTCAAGCCAGATTTTTAGATTGAAAGATTTTTTTGCAAGATAATAGTTATTCACACCCATAGCTGAAGAGGGAAGATATGGATACATGCTATTTCCAAGGGTAAGTGAATATAACAAACCCAACTGGAATTGGAACACAGCTCTTCGATAATCAACACTTAGCCCTTATTCGTTACACCACTCGCATATCCAGACTTACAGCCTGATATTCCCAAGCGATCTTCAAGCTAGGTACAGACATGGTTCAATGTTACTTCACTTCTGTGATCGTACCAGGTTTGTGTACCACTGTAAACTACCTACATAAAACATCTGGCACTTAGTATTAATCTCATGTTATTTAACAAAGGAAATGATGTGCTAAAGGTTTGTTTTCTGTTTTTCAAATAAAAGGAAGCCAACTCAACTTTCAACCATTTTCTTTTCGTGGGGATCAGAATAAATGCTATTACTATTCAATCGGAGTTACACAACTACACTTTAAAATACAACCCTCAAAATAAATTAAACAACAGCTAACAAGAAACTTATTGAGAATGGCTAAAGTGGGTGAAAGTGCTTAAGACAATAAACATTAGAAAAAAAATTTTACACTCTCTTACATCCATCAAACGTAAAAACATCTAAGAATACTTTAAAAGTTCAATAAAATATCTATGTCTGTTATATTCAACAAAAGATCTTTGAAAAAAAGATTGCTGCCACCTTGAAAAAATCTGCCTTGATTGGGCGACATGATTATATGTACCCCTATACCAACCCCTAAACCAAATAACAACACCCACGGCGCCACCAGACTATACGCAGACAAGATAAATAGGAAAACTTATCCTGAAATTAGCCACCCCACAAACGCTTAACCCTAAGACGTTAAAAAGGCCAACAGAATTCAAATTACAGCCCAACCCCACTATCACCTAGGAAAAAAAAATCCAACACAAATAAATGGTCTTTTCAATTAGATAATTTTCATATCAACAAAATCACCTGAAGAAGAAGTAGCCTAAACACATGGCTAGCTTTGAAACGCGAAAACTTTTGTGTAGTGATACTATGAATTTATAAACCATTGTAACAACTATTACAATATAACGCTCTACATTGTATCGATCACTCTTTATAAAAGTAAATGCATGAACAACATGTTAAAAAACCTACAAGTTCTACAACTTAGTTACTATATATATATATATATATATATATATATATATATATAGTAACTGGTATGTATCGGAGTAGCAGATAATTTTCTAAACATATACTGTTACATATAACAGACAATGAATGTTTACGAACTTAAGTCACTGATGCCTCCTCAACAGGTGTTTACTCGTGCAACCAGACTGGCAACTGGGTCCCACCTATTCACAGTCAGGTTAGCCAAATGCAGACGACAATTCTACTCCTGCAGCTTCTTCTCTCGCACTTCCCGCCTGTGGAACTCACTCCCGTATTCTTGCTTTCCTGGCGGCTACAACCTCCAGAAATTTAAATGCAAAGTCAATACTCATCTACTAACCACTGGACTCTAGCTCTCACCCCACCCCCGTATAACCTTCCCTTTCTCTCCAACTATGTATCTGTCATCGCACCTGCTTTCTCAGCTTTCTATTGTTCCTTTCTAACTAGTTTGTACTTCTCACTCTTTTCTAATTAATCTTTTTACATTTATGTAGCCCCCTGCACATCAGTGGCGTTTCCGCCTTGCTCGGGGTGAAATGATTAAAAAAAAAATTAATCATGAGCCGTTCTAAATATCGTATTTTGGCTTTAACTTCAGGTGAAAGTAAAAACAAAAATTGTCCAACATTTGGATATTTTTTTATTTTGCTGATTCTAAGCTTTCGGCTTACATGATTATATATGTATAATTTCGTGTTCAAAGATCAAATTAACCTTGAACGCTTCCTGCTTTTTAACAAGCATTATTGTTTTTTATTCCCATCGATATTTCTGTCGTCAGTTGACGTTTCATAACTGCATTTTGAGTAAGATGTTCTGCCAAGTGAACGCGTAAGCCGATGTAATTTCTTTCAACTCTTTCTATTTCTTCTTCAGTCGATGAACGAATCTCAATATAAAGAAACCGACACTCAGTATTATAGATGAGCGGACACCGCATAAATCCGAGAAGTGTTATAACCAGCCTTTCAGAAAACAAAACCACCGAGAAATAACTTTATATAGCGCATAGTTATGGCACATGACATCAGCAATGCTGTCCTACAGCATGATGCTGAGAATACTATGGACGGAAAATGCAATCATCGAGGAAGTTTCAAGCAAAATGGGAAACCCAAAGGACACTTGCACTTGGAATCAGAATAAGGTAGTTAACATTTCTGGGACACACAACGTGCAAAAAAGACGCTCACAGGACATATTAAACTCAAAATGACTAGAAGAAAACAATCAGAAACTTACGTAACGGTTAAAAAAAGAAAAATGCATTTGTATTAGGTTGCCACACATGAAATTATGCACTTTATAAGAAATAAATAAAACCCTTCTGAAATATTAAATAACTAATTTACTTGAAATAGGCAATCTATTGATGAATGACTGTTCGCCAACGTACGTCTAAATTCTTTGTTTGTTTGTTCCTGTTTAACGGCCTATCAACATCTAAAGGGTCATTTAAAGCCGAAAGCGTATTTTTATTTTAAATCACAGTTATCTAAATTCTTTATCTCAGCTTTAAAAAAATATATTATCCTTTGTTGTGATAAAGAGTTCAAATGCTTCGATTACCTCTTCCTTATTGACGAATATTTTATTGTGTGTTAAAACCTCAAAATGATTAAATAAGTGATAATCAATAGGAGAGACATCAAGTGTATATATAGGATAAGGCAAAATTTCATAATTTCTATGCAGCTTTTGGACAGTTGAGTAAGAAGCATCCGGCCAGCGTTGACACCTAGCAAAATTAAGCCATCCCTATTAACATGTCTAGGGTGTTTAGTTTTCAATATTTCATGCATACGCCCAATTTTTTCCGCAATAGGAGGTTATTATTATTGTTTCTCCTTGAGGAAAGAATGAATAAGCCTTTTAAAAGACAACAACAGTAATCATAAAAGATTTAGGCTGCAATGGTGGTTTTAGGTATTGTTTTGGTTCTGTGGTAGACTGGTTGGCTATGGAACACAATCTGTGCTGCTATTCAACCCATGACTGGTGAGAGAAGATATGGGTTCATAACTTTCCTAAGGGTATTTATCAGTGCGGTTAGACATCCGATTGTTTTTAACCCAGAATTGAAACCCGACCGAATAGGCGTCAGTCGGCGATTCTACCTCTGAGCTATGGGCGCTCAGTAAAAGGAGGCAGACTTTTAGCGTATGATGTATCATACGCCAGTAGCCAGAGGGCTCTAATTCATTACTGAATGATATATATATATATATATATATATATATATATATATATATATATATATATATATAGCAGATAATTTTCTAAACCTATATTGTTAAATATAACAGATGATAAATGTCTATTATGTTTAATCATGAGCCGTTCTAAACATCATATTCTAGCTTTAATTTCAGATGAAAATAAAGACAACAAATGTCCAACAATACTTAGAACCAGCATAATAAACATATATCCAAATGCTGCACAATTTTCGTTTGTATTTTCACCTGAAATTAAAGACAAAATACGATGTTTAGAACGGCTCATGTTTAAACATAATAGACATTGATTTTCTGTTATATTTAACAATATATATCTATATATCTATATATCTCATGAGAAGCGAAATAAAACACATGCTGTTAGGATTCTGTTTCACATGACAGGGTACTGTGTAGAAACATTAAAAGCAAACATCAACTCAATGAACTTTCCAGATTGAGTAGTAATTGAATGCCATACTCAGTTAAATTTTGAAGTTGGTTATTTGTAATTTTGTGAATGTTTTTCCGGTTTTTTTTTTTAATTAAACTGGTTTAACTTGGGTTATTAATGCGAAGTTTGTTCGATATTTAGTTACGCTTGGTTTTAAAAAATGTTTAATTCATTGCATGAATGTTATCCATACCCAAGGGTATGACTATCAATAGTCATACCCAATAGTCTTACCCAAGGGTATTTGCTCGCCTATTTCTTATTTCGAGCCGATAGCCTTTGCAACCAAGACCCACGCACCATTTTTAGAATACATAATTTATAAGATAGCGCTTAAAACTTTCTTCAATCCCAATAGCATAACTCATAATGATAACATATTGCCAACGGATTATTTTTGTTTTGTTTATTTTTTTAACTTTGGATATATATATTTTTTTACTTTTATTATTGAAAAAGCAGAGTTCTTCTCTTTACACGGCAATATATCATTCTATGGTTAAAAGCCAATATTACACGTTCAAGGAAGATAAAGAAAGCAATGGCAAAATTATTTATGCCTTTAAAATCCTTTTTTTGGTACAATCAGGTTAACCACCTTTTGTTTCGTTTTTTTTTTTTTTTTTTAATGTTTAGTTTCGCTGTAATTCATATTTATAGGCAAGGAAAACAAACGCATATTAATATTCTTTATTTTTTTATTTTGTTTCATTCGATAGATTAATTTACCGTAAAAGTTATAGAAAACAATTCGACTCGAAGAATTAGAAGAAAATGGAATTATCGTTATGTAAATTGAGTCAAGTACTTTCGTCAAGTTCTGGCGACATGAAAATCCTTTTTAGAAACAGGACTGATACCACCGTTCTTCTATTCAATCGATGAAGATTAAGCGGAAGTCAGACGTAGCGCAGGGAATCGACTTCCGATGTTTCTAAAAACAGAGAACCAATTTTTAACTACCCCGCGCGACACTTCGTAAACAGATTCCACGAAATGTGTGATGAAGTGTGAATTCTGTTGATAACTTGCCAATAAAAGACGTCTGGTCTCACAATGAATTCCGCCGATTGATTTATTTTGCACCACAAAAGCAATATAACGATGGTTGGCAAGGAAATCTGACGAAAGCAATATTGTTCAAATGTCGCTTTGAAACATATTAATCACAAATTAACAAATGACAAAAAAGTTCATGACGTCTGCTGTAAAGCTATGATTAGCAAGATTGTTTCTCTAAACCAGGGGTTCCCAATCTTTTTGTTCTTCTGTACTCCTTGGCATTTTTATAGGTTTCTGTGTCAGCCTCAAAGTTGAAGACAAAAAAAATAATGAATTTATTTTTTCATTTATTTTTCTTTTATGTGTAATAAACTATTTAGGCAACTCCTACCTACAACGAAGCTATGGCAACAGTGCTGGCGATGAGTAAGGTTGTTAGAACTTTATTACTAGCTGTTAGTGTCAAAACTGAGTGATTCTCACTCAGGCCAGTGTGCGTGTCGCGCACCACGGTTTCGTTTTAGTATTATTATTCTTCTATGCGCCTTGTCTTTTCGGGACGTAAGCGTTCATGGTCTTCCACGTCTTCCTATCCCTGCTGGCTCATAGTACATTTTCTCCTGTAACATCTGGCAACCCCCGTTCTGTCATCGACCTGCTCAGGTCCTTCAAATATGTTTTCCGCTGTTTTCCTCTCCCTCTTTTTCCTTCTATCTGGCCTGTAAGTCTCAGGTTCTCCAAGCCCTCCTTCCTTATTGCATGTTGCATGTTCCAGGAACTTTTTTTCAGTATACATATTCCATATCTTATCTTTCAAGTCCGGTACGGGTAAGGTTACAACAGCGAGAAGTTTCATAAAAACGAAAATTCACCCCACTCTTTATATAACTTAATTAAAAGCTTTCAGTTTTCTCATTTACAAAGTCTTTGTGGTATACTTTGCTTTAATTATCTATTTTTGATCGAGATGGTTACATAGGTCAGGTGATAACCGTTTAGTGACTTTCACTTCATACCAGAACTGTCTGAGTCAAGATACACGTGTTGTTCCTGGAGCAGCTGACAAGCCCATGGTGCTGTTTTCCTATTGAAATATATCTTCTCCGCATTTAGAAACTGGCTCTCTGGCTCGCAGTCCTCAAAGTCCGTTTGAAGATGTCCTCGCTAGCGATATAGCAGATAAATCCGGTCCGGTCGAATCTGAAATGCTAAATATGGCTTCTTCATAAACACGAAAGAAACTCTAGCAACTCCCATTACCGTTGGGAATTTATACAAGACAGTATATTTTCGTACACGTCAGTATATTGCCGTTCTCTTTCCGTTTATGTTTTTTGTTCGTCTCGCCCATGGATAAAGTTTTATGATATCATGGATATAATAATGCCGATAATGAGGAAAATCAAACCTGGGAGAATAGTCATTTATTTCATCGCTTATTAATTATCTGAAGATATTCCCAACCTAAGATGATGATATATGTACCCACTGATGTGAAGTCTTTTTCTATGATCGACCCTACAAGGGTTTTTTTTTTGCTAACTTTTTAAGTATCGGTTTTTACGTATCATCTTCGAAGCCCACTTTCAAGAAATGGATTTAAAAGTTACAGAAGACAATATAATCTCCATCCATAGCTGCAGTTAGAAAGAGAAATGTATACATGCCTTTTCTACGAGCACTTCTGCGAAAATGAAGACAACAGACATAGGCAGGATTTGAACTCATCTCAATTATTCAACTTTCCATGTTGATAACTATTGCGCCAATAGGAAATAATCTTTCCTTATTTAAAAAATTATTCAAGAACTGGCCTCTTTGTTTTTGTCTCGGCTTAAAAAAGACCATTCTTCGAAGAAGCTTAGTTATTTTTGTCTACTATTTTCACCCTACACAAGGCTCAAGAGCCACTCAAGGCAACGGGTTACTGAATAAAGCTCTGTAAGGGCGCAAAGAGAGGAAGAAAGAGGTGCATATTTTGAAAATAAGTAGGATAGTTATTGCTGATTTTTTTTCTACGGTTTATCAACCCTTTGCTGTTTATTTAAAGTAAGGGATTTTTAGACAGTAAAACAAGTTATACTAATTAACCCACAGAAGGGGAGAAAAGATGAATTTATACAATTCCCAGGGTTGTTTGCGTCTAAGTCAATATAATGAACCCAACGAGAATTACAAATCCATCTTTGTTTCGAGCAATGATCCATTACATTGTCCTCACCTCACCTACAGCACCTGGTATTTACAAAGGCCACTATTTAGGTACTGACAGGGTTCGACGTTACTGTAATTCGATGATCATACAGGAACATTGGTGTTTTTACGTGATGTAGCCGCAAGCATTTAGGTTGACTTTAAAGCTCAAGAGGTTAAGAATCTAGTAACCCGGGAAGCATTGTTATTCAAAGAGCCATGTTCCAGTTCTTGTGGTGTTCGCTGTATTCTTTTACACGTAACTACCCTTGGAAATGGTATTAATCGACTTCTCACATAATAAGCACAAGACAAGCATAGAGTACACGGTGAGAATCGAACTCCCTAGACAGTAGTAATAATCAACGAGACTAGGTCACTAACTATTACTCCATAAGACAAGGCCATAAGTATAGGGTATCCGGTGAGAATCAGTTTCGACACACTGTAGTCATCGCGAGCCATTTGCTAACCATTACCACATTTGTAGGTTTTCAATTTTCTTCTTCTTGATATGCCTTTTCCCCTCAGGACGTAAACGATCATGGCTCTACACAATTTCATGTCTCTTGCAGCTCTAAATAAATTTTGTCTTTTCGTTATTTCTAAGCCCTGATCTGTCATCCGTTTTCTCAAACTCGTCAATTATGTTATGCGATGTTTTCTTTGCCCCTCTTGCTTTCTAATGTCTTATGAGCGTCAGATTTTCTAAGCCCTCCTCACCCATTACGTGCTCTATAAAATTCAAGTGTCTCTTCTTGATGTTAAGTATAAGATTATTTTTTGTTTCCATTACCTCTAAAACCTCACATGTTGAGGGTCCTTGGTATGACGGTAAACTGCATCCGGCAGCAAGGCCTCTGATTGGGAGGTTGTGAGGAGCATAGAACCACCTCTTAATTGCTGTTGTTCCCAGGTCCACCCTAACCCGGAGTGGTAGCATCTGTTAGGGTCCCAGCTATCGGCAAATAGTTAACCGCCAAACTGAGGTCAAAACATTATGAAAGTATAAAAATACTTTTATAGTAATATATACATAAAAATAGGCTTTTTATAGAAAAATATATATTTTTGAAGGAAAAATACATTTTTTAAGGAAAAAGAACTATTACCATAACCCATTTTTGAAGGAAAAAATTATTACCAGCAATACATTTTTAATACAAAACTAAAAGACATCTTCAGTTTTTTTAAATAAAAAATGAAAAATAAAAAATAAAATAAATTTTTGATCAAAATCTGACTAAATCAATCTTCTTACTATAACCAAACATTTAAAAAAATACATTAAAAGTATTTTTTTAAATCATTGTATCCCAAGCAAAGCAATAAAGGCAATAAGACACGATTGGTTATTAAGTGTGAAAAAATAAGCAAAATAAAATCTTATTGAAGAACAAGAACAGTATAAAAAGAGGAATCAAAAACAGATAACAATCGACATTGCATATAATTTTTTAAGATCAAATTTGAGTGAAAAGCAATAACCCAGAAGAAACATCTAGCTAATTTAACTATAAAATCTTGTTGCTAATCTAGTCAGACAGTGTCATACATGATGCACGCTTCGGCAATCATGTTTCTTTAATTTCATGACTGACTAGGAAGGTTGCTGTTTCTTTCCGAGCAAGGTTATAAGACCCAGTCTGTCTTACTATTCAAACCATAGCTGGAGTGGAACAAGGAGAGTTGGATTCATACCCTTCCCAAAAGTATATGCGCCTATATATATATATACGAAAGAAAGTGGCTTGATAGTAAAATCGCAAAGGCGATCCTATTAATATTAATTGTGTAAATTAACTATTAAAAATGATTCAGCTAGCAATGCTCAATGTATATAAAATTATTTATTAACAGAACCAATATGTATTTTTTTTACATATAAAAAATTTAAATTTTTGATAGAATGATCATTTCTGTGAATTGAATTCGCTTTCGCTTGATTAGCGATCTTTAACAGTATGGAAAATGTTTTTCCATACTATTAAGGATCGCTAAAGAAGCGAATGCAATTCGCAGAAATGATCATTCAATCAAAAATTTCAATTTTTTTATACATAATATATATATTTGTGTGTTTGTGTGTGTGCGTGTGTATGTATGTTTGCATTGAAAGAGTCACTCTTTTATGCGTGCTTAATTAAAAATTAGAGACACTGTGCTCATCGTGTTTAGAATATAACACACGCATGACTGTACATACATAAACTCATATTCATTTACACGTAAAATAAACTTCACTCTTGATAATGGCTAAAAGTATAGCCGAAAGCGCTCGTAAATTCAAAACATTTGGACAGTTTCTATACAGTTTGTTTTCTGAAAAAGAGAAAATCATAAGACATGGAAAACTATATAAAAAACTTAATGATAATACCTTGTCTGTCATTTTCACAATATATATATATATATGTGTGTGTGTGTGTGTGTGTGTGTGTGTGTGTGTGTGTGTGTGTGTGTGTGTGTGTGTGTGTGTGTGTGTGTGTGTGTGTGTGCGCGTGTGTGGCCCCACTGATAAGCTATGATACAGCAAAACAGGCGTGTATGTGGAAGACTAATATATTATGCTCTCATTACGATTGAGCTCTCTAGAGAGGAAAATTTTAAAAACAGTTGCCACTTCTGCGATTAACGCATACTTCAGTAATGAACTGAGTTCTCTCAGTAGCTGGCGTGTGTATACACCGCATATATATAACATGCTAAACTTTTCTCCTCTCTCATTCCATGCGCTTATGGCTTAGGGAGTAGTGACTAACACGAGTTTCGATCCCCACTGGAAGCAAGTGGATGTATAGCCACACTGATGAGATGAGTTACAGCTATGATACCCTAACCCCTCCTGGTCTCAAAATTATGTTGCGTGCGCTAACTAGCCGTAAGTTACTCGCACCTGAGTCTTCAACTGTTCGCTTGCGTTCCGCCGTGATTGAAGATGATAAATGATCAGTCGAAAACCTTTCACCTCCCCTGCCACGTTGTGATTTTTAAGATGTAATTACGGATCTGCGAAAAAAGGATGGTTTTCTTCGTACTGCCTTCTCAACAACTGAAATCAAGAGGGGGTTGGATGCACATGCAGAAATAAGGGAAACAGGCAAGAATAAAAGAAACAACAAGGCAGAAATGAAGGTCACTCTATGTGAACTAATGATTATATTGTAATTCTCTCTATATGAAGAGAGAAAGAATAGTAAAAATATATTAAAAAATAAGAACTAAAAATAAAATACATTCCAACTTTTTCAGTGCCCACAACTACCGCTGCTATGCCTATTGTTGTTATTAGTGTGTGGAAGAGAGAGAGAGAAAAGGATTTTTCTGCGTTTTTCCCTTCACGAGTTCTTCATCTGTCTGACGCATCTCTTCTGACGACTTGTGTCTCTCTGCCTTGGTTTTTAAATCCGTTGTGTTTTTGTTGAAACCGGTTTAATATGGTGCGGGGTGGGAAAGACATCGAAATGTCTTCCCATTAAATTATAACGTCAACTTCGTTCCTGCCATACCGTCACTACTTCGTTGACTTTATACATTCTTCTGTCAGCGCCAATTACAATTAAATCCATACGTGGGTGGTCTTTTTAAAAAATTTACCGATAATTTTACAATTCGTCGATCGTTTCTGAGAGAGAAAAGGGAGAGAATAACATACAAACAAGAAAGAAAGAAACTGAATTATCTCCCCTCGCGGTCATTTGTGTTTCTTTATAAAATTGTTATCATCGACAATGACATCTTGTAAATGCCCTGTGTTTCGCCTCTCTACTTCTCTCGGCCACCCCGGCGTTTAATTTTTTACGTCCCCTTCTCAGTACCTCCTACGTAAAGAAAAAAGTTGATTTTTCTGGGAAGAAAAAAAATATATACACACAGAGGTATTTTCCAAATATGTATTCCTGGGTTCGAATCCAGCTTCCGTCGATATCCGTCTAACGTGTGTGCATAAAGAACACTTACAGTGTTACGCAGCGAAACAGTCTTGTACGGGGATGACTAATATATATATATATATATATATATATATATATGTGTGTGTGTGTGTGTATAACGATCGGTACCCACAGAAACCACAAAATGCTCTAAAAAAAATAGCAAGATCAAACGGTTTAAGGAGCCAAAAATCGAAGGACTTAGTCGCTGTCCATTGTACTTAAAATTACCCTGGCTTGGCAGAAAATGTCAAACTGTTACTGACAAAGTTTCGGCGTGTGTTTCGTCCTGTTATTATTCAGTACAGTTGCGTGTTGTTTTCCATACTAAATCTGTTTTTCCATCCTTCGTCAAAGACAAGGTTGTCCTATTTTCGAAAAAGTTCCGTTGTTTATAAATTTAAATGCTGTTGTGATACGGCATACATAGGACGAACCTGTCTAAGGTTGGAGATGCGGGTCTCGCAACACGCCCCGTTCTGGCAGCCCTATCAGTACTATAAGAACAACCCAAGCTGTCCTGGATTCAGCGATCGACCAACACTTGTTGGACAATTCAGCGTGTGCCTCCGCGTACGAGGACAGTTGATTTTCTGTCTTGCACAGTGCTCGCTCATCTTGGAGGCTATTTGCCTGAAAATCCATCAACCTCGCCTGTGCAGACAGAAAGAGCATTTCTTTCGCTCCTTGCAGTTACTGGAGAGCCTGTGAGTGTAACCTTTTTCTCTTTTTTAAATCACTCTTGTGGAATTAAATTTACAACCCCACTCACATTTTAATGTTTTTCATTAAAGTTTATTTTTAAACGAATTCCACTTTCTCCCAGTACTGTGAGTAATTTCCCCTTTTGATATTGTCTTCGTTCTAGCCCTATTCATAATTTTGCCAACGAAGCCCTTGAAAGGTGTTGGCCGAAAGGTTCCTCGGGTTTGGGATAAGTATGACGTCTTTTCTTTTTAGAGCTATATATATATATATATATATATATATATATATATAGTTATATTTTTATTATAAGTAGTTGTAATAAAAACATTTTTATCGCTACACAAAGGCTACTGTGTTTCAGTACTGTTCATTGTACTTCGTCAGTCGATGGTTCGTCATTGGTGTAAGGGATGATTTTTATGGAAAATTAAAGACAATCAGTTACTTATTTTCAGACAATTATGGTAGGACGCATAAGGATAAAATTTAGAATATTCTTGCGGGTATATATATATATATATATATATATATATATATATATATATATATATATATAAATTAAATAGGATTTATTCAAAGATGTTGTATGTAAAGTTTCCTTACAAACAACTGACCAGATACTGCAGTTAAGCTTTATTTAATTTTTCTTGTGTTCTTATGATTTTGTTCTTTTCTTTTATGTAAATTATGCTCGAGCGCTTTCGGCTACAATTTTAGCCATTATCAAGGATGGTTCCAAACGTTTTAATACTGATAGATTTTCTTCTAATTATTATTATGTCATTTTTCATCATATTTCGATTTCTGCTTTGGTCTCACTACCAACCAAGTCTGCGGGGAGACCTAAGGCAGGTCGTGGCGTGTTGTTATGACTCCATTTCATGTTTTTCTATCTTCCCTATCATCCCTAGCATTACATAGATAAAGTTTTCCTTAGTGTGTGGGCTGTACTTAATAAGACAATTTTTTGTATATCTCTTAAGCTGGGGTTTCCAGGGATTCTTTCAATGTGTTGTTTTGTTCCATTTTTTATCATTCCAAGTGCACCTACTATCACTGGCACAACTCTTGTTTTCAATTTCCACATTGTTTCTATTTCAGTTTCCAAGTCTTTATATTTTGACAGTTAATTATTATTATTATTATTATTAACAGCAGTATTAATATTTTTAGTTATAGTAAGATTAGTAGTATTTTCTTACATCTTAATATCTAGCATTTAATGCATGAAAAGCGGGCCACAACCAGCAGCCAAAGCTATTTTCCTTAAAGTGTTCATCACTTTCGGATCATTGTTTCCGCCTTCTAAGAGACTTCCATTTTACAACAATTCTTCTTGATTGATTTGTTCCTTACCTCCTCACCTAGCTCTTGTCGAACATCACAACTATGCCCTCTTGGCAATTCGGATCACCCTGTATTATTTATCGATATTTCTTTTGAGCCGTTTTGTTAGAAAACTTTATTTACAAGACTTTTTTCTATTACCAGCGTATTCACTGGCATTCATTTCGTGACTTTATTCGAAACGCCCCATCCTTGACCTTCTGATTGAAAATCGTGTCACAGAGTATTCTTTTAGACTTAAAGCCAGTATTGATGCTTTTGTGTCATCTGGCAAATGCCAGATGAGACCTCAATCTTCTTCTTGGTTCGCACACTCAAACATTCCACTGAGCAAGCGATACAAATATTATTTATTCATGTCTCCATTCTGTCATTCACCATATCAAGTGCACCATTGACAACTGGTATGATTGTGACCTTATACAACTTCCAAAGCCTTGCGAGATCAAACTTCAATAAATACATATAGTTGATCAGTTTTTCTTCTTCTTTTCACTCTTTCCTTGAATCAAAAGGACACGATGAATCAAAGATTAACCCTTACGAGAACGCAATTACAAAGAGTTGGAATTACTCTTTTTGATCTTTGTTTTTTACATTATAAAAAGTAAAATCAACAAAAAAAAAAAAACAAAAGAAACCCCAATCTGGCCATTTTCCCGCCCCCTCCCAGGTTGTGGGATGTTGATCTTGACTAGGAGAGAGAATTTTAACCCCACCTCTATGGCGTTGGTTTCAAATCTTGTAATTCTTTATATTTGCTCAAATTACTCGGTAAACAGACCGGTCTTTCACTGACTTTCGAATGTAATGTTTTGTTTTAATTTGTTAATATTTTTTATTCTTTCCAATGTCTTTCTAGCTTTGCTTCAAGATAGATAGATAGATAGATAGATAGATAGATAGATAGATAGATAGATATGTTTGCGTGTGTGTGTATGAATATATATACGTTCGTATTGATAATGTGTTTATTAATATAATGTTAATTGATTGGGGTCGCAACATTTAATAACGTTTTTTGGCGGAGACCGACTAGAGAATATTAGAATGCAGTTACAGAGTAGATATTCGAACTTATAGTAAATTAAAACTTAATAAATATTTCATTATTAAGTTTTTCTCTCTTTCCCACCTTACTAATTTCGATCCATAAACCCTGTCCTCGTTAGGAGATGGTGGGTGACAAAAACAATTGTATCCCCCTTGCCGGCGTACACATACGTGTACATGTTTGTGCGGAAAGCATATACATATACATATTTGTCATCCACATACAAGCCTGTTTTGCTGTATCACAGATCATCAGTTTGAAAGACATATACTTGCTTCTGGCCAGGATCGAAACTCGATCGTCTTTGTTTCACTCGGAATCATTGCTCCCTAAGCCATAGGCGCATAGAATGAAAGAACGGAAATTTTAGTGTTTTATATATAAGCGGTGTATACACACACCAGTTACCGAAAGAACTAAATTCATGTCTGAGGAGTAACGCGTAAATCGCAGAAGTGGTTAACTGTTTTGTTTAATTTTCCTCTTCAGAGCTCAGTCATGATGAGAGCATAATATATTTCTCATTCACATACAAGCCTGTTTAACTGTATCACAGCTTATTAGATATGTGATATACTTTCTGTAGTTTCATTCTTCTTCGTATTCTTCTTCGATGTGCCTTGTCCTTTCAGGACGTAGGCGATCATGGCTTTCCACATCTCCCTATCCCTGGTGGCTTAGTATGTTTTCCCCTGTTACACAACGCAATTCCCATTCCGTCATCCCCCTTCTCAGGCTTTTCAAATATGTTATCCGCTGCCTTCCTCTGTCTCTTTTTACTTCTATCTGGCCTGTCAGTATCAGGTTCTCCAAGCCCTTCTTCCTCATTGCATGCCCCAGGAACTTCAGTTGTCTCTTCCTGATGCTCACTATTAATTTTGTTTTCGTTGCCATTCTTTCTAAAACCTCATTATTGCTCACATGCTCGGTTAATGATATCTGCAGCATCCCTCTGTATAACCACATTTCCGCTGCTTTAAGTTTTTTTCCTCATCTTCGATGATATTGTCCAACATTCACTTTTGCATATAACAGGGATGTTTTAAGCTAGGAACCCGCAACGAACGCTGAGAAAAATGGGTCGAATGGTGCACGGCAAAAGACCAGGTAATAGCCAATACCTAGTTCCAAGACCATCCAATACGATAATGGACATAGAGAAATCTAGTAGAAGAAACTGAAAGCCAAATCAACTATATAACTATCAACAATAGATTCAAGAATGAAGTTGTTTACTGCTAAACCTATCCAATTGCCAACTACGGAAGCTACCACCTCCCTGTTATATGCAAACTAAGAATGAAACTACAGAAACTGAAGAAACCTAACGCAGCACTTAAATTGCAATAAAAGAAACTCCTGAAGCCCGCGAACCTGCAAAAAAATGTATATGGACAGAGTGAAAAGAAGATACTTCGGACAAAATGAAAATGGAAACTGGAAATAGTGAACTCGAAGTATGAGAAACATTAGTGACATCAACAAGCGACATCATCCCAAAGGAAAACGAAAAAAAGAAATAACGAATGGAAACACATGAGATTCTCGACACGAACAAAGGAGACAAAAAAAGAAGAACAATGCCAAGACACGAAACGGAATACAGAAAACTACACAAAGAAATAAGGAACAAAATGCAATCAGGTGTAAGAATGACTCAACGAAAATGTGCAGAAATAGATAGAATGTGTGTGTGTTTATATATATATATATATATATATATATATATAGTGTATCGAGGCAGCAGATAATTTTCTAAATATATTGTTAAATATAAGAGACAATGAATGTCTGTTATGTTTAATCATGAACCGTTCTAAACAACGTATTTTCTCTTTAATTTCAGGTGAAAATAAAGATAAAAATTCTCCAATATTTGGATACTTTTTATTAAGTTGGTTCTAAGCGTTCGATTTACATGTTTTTATGTTAACGTCCGTGTAACCTCTCTGAAGATAACTCATGTGAGCCGAAAGCTTAGATCTAAATTAATAAAAAATTATCCAAATGTTGGAGAATTTTTGTCTTTATTTTCACCTGAAATTAAAGCGAAAATACGATGTTTAGAACGGCTCATGATTAAACATAACAGACATTTATTGTCTCTTATATTTAACAATATATATATATATATATATATATATATATATATATATATATAATTTGTAATCATATTTATGCGCTCAAGAACGCATGGTCTACTGGATGAAAGCGTTGGTTTGATCCAGTAACTTGACCTGACAATGGTGAACAAAAATTAAAGAGTTAAATAGAGATAATTATGTTTCGGAAGTGACATGACTCATCAATAACAATCTACGCTAGAGATCGAAGCAAATGGCTCAGTTCGAAATTCCAGTCATGTAAAGACGGCCGGAGTATACAACGGGAGAAACGTTGTGAATATGGCAATAAAGATGAGGACAACAGTCCGAACAACGTAAATTATTACAATACCTCATCTGAGAAGTATTTCTCAGATGAGGTATTGTAATTATTGTATATATATATATATATATATATATATATATATATATATATATATATATATAGTCATCCGCAGACATATCTGTTTTGCTGTATCACAGCTCATCAGTACGTTTAGACCGATTGATTTTAATGGTTATTTGATTGCAATTCCTATGTATATATATATATATATATATACATAGGAATTGCAATCAAATAATCATTAAAATCAGACAGATTGATTGGATAAAGAATAAATAGGAAAAGTTTATAAATTTGGCGTTTCACTTTTATGTTTGCCAGAAATTTCTTCAAAAACACTAATGAAGCTTAAATAAATGCGAAATAAGTTAGATTTATAAACGTTTCCTCATTCAATTACGCACTGGTTAATAAATAAAAATAAACTAATATATTAACTACGAAATCTCCACACACATTCTCAAATGTTTACAATAGATAATAGAAGCGATTGGTTACCCCAATGGCTTTCTATACTTAATACTTCTCGCCCCCACTCTCGTGTGGTCATGTGAGACGCCACAAGCAGTAGTGCGATTTTCGCTTCCCGCATGCACGCACGTTTTCGCCAATCCTCGACACAAACAAAATGGACAACTGCTACTCTCGCCGTCCGCGAACTGCTCGATACAACCAACACAATTGTCATCTTTGATAATGGCTGATGTAAGCCGAAATCTCAGAAAGGATTAAATAAACACATGTATCAATATTGTGATTTTTTCCTCTTTCAACGATAATGCTATTAAGCTTATCAGACGATATGAAAAAATTTACATCAAATAAATCGACAAAATTTGTCTATATTATTTAATGAAACATTCGTCAATGAAAAAATGGTATTTAAATACACACAATTTAAACTACATGATCCAGCAGCCCACCAAACTATCAACACGTGAAATTCTTTCTTCTCAACTAATATATATATATATATATATATATATAGAGAGAGAGAGAGAGAGAGAGAGAGAAAGAGAGAGAGAGTCGCCGACTGATGCCAATTCGGTCGGGTTTCGAGCCTGGGTTATGTAGCAATCGGAGTCTAACCGTACTGACGATCTGTGATACAGCGAAACAGATCTGTCTGCGGATGACAATATATATATATATATATATTAGGATGTCCGATTTTCAGTCGTTCATGTTCCAGCACGTTAGAACACATCAAATTTATCGACAGATATAATAAGTATAAATTTTCGATTCACGCACACTTTATGAGAAAGAAAGTTTAAAATTACTTAATTCGTGTCAATTTTCTATCCCTATGAAAATAAAAGATTATTAGGCAAAAATGCCTCATAAGTAAAAAAGATGTATGATGTGTTTGTTGATCTGACAGAACTCTACGTAAATAGTTCACTAAGTTTAGAGTTGGTGATTGTAGCCTTATTGATGACGTATTCTGATGCAAATCCCTCGCTATAAATTACGACTGATTGAGAATAACTCACATTACACAACACGGGAATTGGCAAAAACAGTAAATTTATCAAAATCCACCATCCATGAGCACTTAGTGTAGCTTAGGTAATCAAATCGGGAGGGCGTGTGGTTACATCATGATCTGAGTGAATCTTTTGAATCTGAGTGAATCTGAGTGAATCTGAGGGAATCTGAGGGAATCTTTGAATCTGAGTGAATTACCCGCCATATTCAGCACATTGCTCCTTCTTATTTCTATTTCTCCTTCTTATTTCCATTTACTCAGGTAAAAAAATTTAATTATTTCGACTACATACAAACCTACTTTAATAAGTTTTTGGCGAGGAAGCATCCAAATTCTTGGAAGACGGAATCTTTAAGTTGAAGAGGAAATGAAGAAATGTTGCGCAACAAAATAGTTCATATTTAGTTGAACAAATATTTAATGGCTTAATTTTGTTTTGCATTTTAATTTCCCTAATATTCACCTGATAATTGCGTACCGTAAGAAACTCCTAGTGTTTATACGTAGGATAATATATATATATATATATATATATATTAATGCAGGTTTCATTGAATAATATAGACAAGTTTTGTCTATTAATTTTGTGTAGGATCCGTTCATACCGTCTGATATACTTGATGGTGATGTCGTTGAAAGACAATAAAAAATCACAGTTATTGTTCATTTTTTTATCGGGTCTAAGCTTTCAGCTCACATAAGCCATTATCAAAGAGTAAATATTAACACACAGTAAACATAGAACATTTAAGTTATTAACAATAAAGAGAATTGAATTGAAAATATAAGTCCATCCCTACCGTGGCGGATGGCCGAAGACAGTGACAAAATAGTGGCGTTGTGCGGGATATATATATATATATATCCCGGCTAAACGCAATCGGATGTCTAACCGCATGATGAGCTGTGATACAGCGAAACAGGACTGTCTGCAGATGACTATATATCTATACAAATATTAAAAATAACAAGGCATTATGGTTAAATTTTTATATCTTTTTTCATGTAATCTCATAATCTTTTTCTTTTTAAAGATTGTCCAGATGTTTTATTTTTCCGAGCGCTTGACGAAAAATTCACATTATATCTATCTACACTTCAATTACATTTAAATACACACGAAGACCTGCCAAAATCCATCCGTAACTAACTCGTTGATAATACAAATAAAATAGTACAGTCCGCATGCAAAAAAGGCTGAAAATTATAAAACCATTATTAAGAAAAAAGAAAAAGACAATACTTAATAATATCAAATACGAACTCGACAACAATATGCTTACCGTGTTCAGAATATAAAACCCGCACATAACTCTACATACATACATAAAAATAGACTTTTATAAGAAATATATATTTCTGAATGAAAAATATAACCAACAATACATTTTTGAAGGAAAAATTATTACAATAACACATTTTTGAAGGAAAAATATCCCCAGCAAAACATTTTTGAATACAAATCTAAAAGTCATTTTCAGTTTTCTAAAATAAAATAAAAATAAAAACAAAAATCATTAAGATCTGACTAAGCCAACCTTCTCACTATAACCGAACATTAAAAAGAAATACCTTAAAACCACATCTTTTTGGCATTAAATAACTCACAGAGGTTGATATGCCATTACACAAAACTCAACTCAAATCTAGACCTCTTCGAATCTAGGATCAACCGTTATCTTTTCTGCATAGCCCATGAACTTCACTTCTTGTATATTCTTACACTTATCCAACAGCACAGTAAACCCCTACTTTTAGTGGCCTTGTATTAGGTCAACATTAGTATGAAAAAATCTCAACATCTCAATGAGTTTTGTAGACGTACATAAAGTACTTCTATAGAATTTTTACCTTCTGAAAGAGCCAACTTTTGTATCTCACACATACACTTTAATGGGGTTCTGATCTCAATTTGAGACGTAAAATCCAGCCATGACAGCGGCTAGCGTTCCAGGGACAAACGGTACTGTTCTCTTCACTACGTTCCAAATTTAGCCGACTTTCGATTTCCTCTTTCTGGTACTTCGCGATATTTTCTGAGTGTTTCTAAAGACACTTGCATCGACTAAGGCTGGAATATTAAAGAGAACACACGTCCTTGCCTCCCCTATCATCATTTCTAATTTATTATTATTATTATTATTATTATTATTATTATTATTATTATTATTGACAGAGCTTGGACTTCACGATTACGTCTTTGCGATCAACCTCAACAATACTTCAGTACAACTGTATATAAAAATAAATAGGCAATTTCGAAGCACTAGAATCTTAAGTTGTTCTACTCAAAAAGTTTATTCAGGGAAATATTTAGGTTTAGCCAACGCACACCGTGAGGCAAAATCGATATGAACGTATCAATGCAAATTCCATTACTTCAAAAAAATAATATAACAGTGAACGTTACCATTACGTTTCTCTCGGTAATCGCAAGCTATAAAAAACGGCAAATACGGGAAAGTATATCATCTTAAGTGCATCTTTAACGTGCAGAACGAAAAAAAGATGCTTTCGTTTCTTTTGTCGCCATTTGCATACATTTTCCTGCCTGGAATGCCGGAATACTGGTGAATAAGTCGAGCTTGTTAAAAGAAATCAAAACGTAATTTTATCTTTGAAAAAAAATTATCTGCATACGTTTTCATCTTAATCTTCTTAGAAACATTATTTGAGATTTTTATTTCACAAGGTTGATTTTTTTTTACTGAATACGTAAAAAGTTACCAGCATTTTGTTTATGACGAAAACACACTAAAAGCACCTGTTCTGGTTCGATCAGCGAAATGAAGCGACGTCGGGTCTTAGATGAAGGATAGCTCATCATACATGCTGCTTAACTACTCATGACTACTGTGTACCTCTTTTTAGTCATGGACACATCCACACAGACGTATACATACATATATATGTGTAAGAGGAAAAACTACCTTAGCATTTCGTCCTCTGAGAGCAAAATGTACTTTCACCTTGATACAATCACTTAGCGAACGAAACGCGTCGTATTTAAATATTTTTCCTCTTGTCTTTTTATTAACACCCACACATACACATGTGTACACACACACACACACACACACACACACACACACATATATATATATATATATATATATATATATATAGGGAGTTACTGTAGACTTCTCTGTGGAGTTTAGGGCCACAAACTCAATACTATTGCCAAGGAGAGTTTTACTGGTTTGTGTAGCTTGCCCCACACCTAAAATGTTTTGAATGTAATGATTTCGTTCTCTTAGATTGCCAACCAATTCTACCCAGCTATTAACCCATGGCTGGTGGCAAAAAGAGATGGATTCTTATCTTACTAAGGGTATTTGTTGGAAAGCAAAAGCAACTGCCTGGGTTGGAGTTCAAACTCGACACATCAATGCCAACTTTCGGCTCTGAAAATCACAATGATAGGCACGCATTCAATTTCCGCATTGTCGATATACATTTTATATATTTTGGGAACTGGTTTGTGCCAAGAACTTTTCAGTGCATTTTTTTTGTCTAAGGAAAATAATGAAAAAAAAGACAATAATGAACCAATCAGAAATTACAACCAACAAAAAAATTTTATTAATTTTTTATTTAATTTTTCCACTATTCTTACATGTTTCTTTTTTTGCTGGAGATAAGGAAAGTAAAAATGTTCCATAATTTCCAAAGAATTGCAGGTTGGATTTTTGGAGGAGGGATTTATATATTGTAGAAATTGGAAGACAGCAAACCTTGTTATTTCTGTGACACGATAACTAGGCATATATGTATTTTATTATAATAGATTAAAATAGAAAATAGATTAGAATAGAAAATAGTTTAAAAACATATTTAACAAAAGTGAAAAAGAAGAGAAAAAAAAATAAATAAATAAACGCTTTTTCTTTTATGAGGAAAATTGTCCTCCGGTAAATATTTGACTCAGTGATGAAGTTCAGCAGGTAGGTAATCGATGACCCGGTCAAAGGCTGTCCTTTACTCTATCTTGATCACGCATTAAGCCTTTTCCGGCGAAAGCCTTATTAAGATAAAAAAAAAGATAACTGAAATTTCAGACTTACAGTCGCCGGTGTTTGTCACCGGTGGTCTAAAGCATTTCCGGATTTCCGGATTTCCGGATTTCCGGATTCATATTAAATAAATAGAGTCAGT
Organism: Ascarosepion bandense; assembly: GCA_037127315.1. Lineage (NCBI taxonomy): Eukaryota > Metazoa > Mollusca > Cephalopoda > Sepiida > Sepiidae > Ascarosepion > Ascarosepion bandense. The sequence continues at coordinate 2,692,179 of JBBBDQ010000385.1, read as the reverse complement.
TAACAAGTGAGAGAAGTTAAGACGAGTTAAGTTGAGAGAGGAGAGTCCGCCGGGTGCGAGCTTGAAGTAAGGATCTCCGTTCGTCTTGTTTCGTCCAGTTCGGATTTGTTGATCTCCATTAATTAGAGTTAGAGCTGTGTGTCACATTCGCCTGCCCCAACCGAAAAGGCTAAATCTAAATGAATAAAGCATCCTTTCAACTCATCCAAGTTGTGGAAGTTCGTTTCTTATAGTCAATCTTGTACCCCCAGCTGTCCGGCCGACATTTTCTACAAACCCCCGGCAACAACACAGCGTGGAGAACGGCCGCCGGAGCAAATTGTTAGGACGGCCGTTGGGGTGTTACATTTCTATTAATAAAAACCGTATCAAATCTAAACTCGCGAGGAACAGTGTTATATAAAACAATATATCTATTTAATTACTTAGCTGAGGCAACTGAAATATCATACGAATGCTGCTGAGCTTTCTATCCTGAAAGCATACTTCGATTATTTATTTATGATTGGTAGATGCCTTCTACTGGTAAAAGATTGTTTATACCAGGACGATGTTTTCCTAATCACAGTTCTTTTCATGCAGAGATTTGAGCGTAAGTGTATAAGTTTCAATGCCTTGTACAAGATTGTGTTTCTTGTCATAAATCTATCTTACCTATACTGGCCATTCCTTGTGTAGACGCTTTCCATGCAACCTTTCTAGTAATAATAGTGCAATAAAAAAAACATTTACCCATAACTTACAAGGACCCTTAATAAAAATTTTGGTTGAAAATACAAAAATACTATTTAAATCAAAATATCAAAGGCACCTCGCTATAAAAGAGGCACTATGTATCAAGCAATTTTCTCCTACTATCAACCCTACACTATTTAACAGTGGAAATGGGGTTTTGAAAGGGTTTTTAAAAAAATAGACAGACGCTCACATGTCCGCGCGCATCACGTGACAGATTTAAAGAACTCTACTTATCAAAAAACAAAAAAAAAACACTAAAACGAAAAGTTACATTACAGTCAAACATGAGAACATAACAACACCAGAAAAATGCTATCCTTGAAAATGGCCTGTGAAGGGACTGAAAGCAATTGGAAAGTTGAAAATTATGAAATATTTTACATTCCTTATCTCTAGCGAAAAGGAAACATATAAAAATACCGTAAAAATTAAATAAAATATTAATAAAATATTTGTTTGTCGTTTTCAACGAAACGTTCTTATATATATATATATATATATATATATATATATATATATATATATATATGTGTGTGTGTGTGTGTGTGTGTGTGTGTGTGTGTGTGTGTGTGTGTGTGTCGTGACAATGATTTGCGACACAATTAAGAGGATCGTGCAGCAGACAGTGACTGGGAATCACAGATTTAAATAATCCCATTCGTGTGGAATTGTATTATCTTAAATGATGTTTGAAGAAAGGTCAGATAAGTTACGCTCAAATCTCTGCATGAAAAGAACTGTGATTAGGAAAACATCGTCCTGGTATAAACAATCTTTTACTAGTAGAAGGCATCTACCAATCATAAATAAATAATCGAAGTATGCTTTCAGGATAGAAAGCTCAGCAGCATTCGTTTGATATTTCAGTTGCCTCAGCTAAGTAATTAAATAGATATATTGTTTTATAAAACAGTGTTCCTAAACCCTTTTTATCTCAGGGTGCACTTTAAATTTTAATTCAGAAAAATTAATCTGAAACCGAAAAGCAAGAAACTAATACAGAATTTTCCTGAAATGAGCCTTTATTTTTAAGACATTACATTGTATATTTAATTAGGTTTGAAGCGTGGGTTTGATGTGATTTGACAAAGATGAAAATTAAATATAATGGTTGTCATTTTCAGTTTAGCTTTCCCAAAGAAGATTAGTGGCATACTTTTTATTTAAAGACATTTATCTGCTATCTTTTAGATAATGAACCAGCATCCAGTTTAAAATCATTTAGTTTGAAATATCAAATAACAAAGACTTGAATTAGCCACTGCTTGGTATCTGTAACTTTGAAAAAAATAAAGATTCTTTAAATACAAAATTAATTCCTAAATTACTCCACTGCTAACTCGAGGCGTACCTGACTGCATTTCAGGGTGCATTAGTGCGCCCGGGTGCACCGGCTGAGTAACACTAGCTTAAACTGATCAATGGCTGAGCCCTGGTGCTGTTGCTACGGTCAGACCACTTGTCTGTTCAAAATAAAATAAATGAAGCAAAATAAGGTTGTAAACAAAAGAAATGAGAAATCTAAAAAAAAAATTAATTTGCTTCAGTTTAAACTTAAACTTTTAAGTATTCGACAGTGTATTTTCACGAGTAGTATGGTCTTTCAAAACCTTTATGCAAGATTGTCGCATACACAAGGACAAACTACGAGGAATCATACAAATTCAAACGCATCGTGATACTGAAAATAAGGCATACAAAATTACTAACAAGAAAAACATAGAACTAGTTGTTTTATTAACAGAATAAAAATATAAATTGCACAAAATCGATTTATTTATATTGGGTTGATCAGAAAACAATGTCAGATTTTATAATTGTTATGGGAACTTACCCATATAACACATGAACTCATACAAAATATATATAAGTAGTAGTTCTGCTTTATAGGAGCAGAGAATAAGAGTAAGAATAGGTAGAGAGAGCGAGAGCGGAATCTATTCAAGCAGATAACTCTGACAGCCAGACTGTCTTCCTAATTGCTCATAGGTATATGCTTGTACTACTGTTTTGTAATATATTTGTTTAACACTATTCCGTTTTTATGTCTTTATTTCTGGCCCCAACGGACCACAACAACTTGGTGATGAAGTCACAACAATAATAAACCTTGTATTCTAATATTATTATAATATTATTATTATTATTATAGTTGCACAAAAATGCATTAATAATGATAAATGTGTCCTCTCTGCTAATTTTATATACATCTCTTTCTTGATTTAACTTAAAGCATTATATACCCCTCATCTTGGGCATGTGTTCAAGTTTGGCCATAATGCTCCTTAAACTGCTACCGATATTCACAGAGCATGGGGTGAATGATTCACTTGTTATCGGATAGTACAGTGTTGGTTTCTGAAATTCCGGAGTTGAGATAGAAAACGTCGATCCGCAAAATGACAATCAACATCTGAAAGCACTAGTCGAAGAAAACTCACGTCAAAGTGTCAGAGAAACGTCTCGGATAATGTGTGTCAGCGCTTCAACAATATCGGACCATCTCAAGAAAATTAGCAAGGTGAATAAATTCGATAAATGGGTTTCACATAAACACGGTAAATGTCAAAGTTCTACGTTTTGACGTGTTCGACGTTCTGCGAAATTCGAATGAGACATTTCTTGATCGAACAGGGGCTTGCGATAAGAAATGAATCCTTTATGATAATCTTAAACGATCGGCTCAGGTGCTAGATCAAAAACCGAAATTGCACCAATAGATGATTATGGCGACTGTCTGGTAGTCCGCCAGTGGTATTATTTATTCTTCTTCTTCTATGTGCCTTGTCCTTTCAGGACATTGGCGATTGTAGCCTTCCACGCCTCCCTATCTCTGGTGGCTCTTAGCACACTTTCTCCTGTTGCACCACTCATCCACTCGCACAGGCCAGTCAAGTACGTTAGACGCTGTTTTCCACCGTCTCTTCTTCCCGCTATCTGGCCTGTGTGTATCAGGTTCTCCAAGCCCTCCTTCCTCATTGTATGTCCTAGGAAATGTATCTGTCTTTTCCTGATGCTCAGTATTAATTTATTTTTGTTTCCATCCTTTCCAAAACCTCATCATTGCTCACATGGTCGATGCATGATATCCACAGCATCTTTCTGTAAAACTACATTTCAGTTGCTTCAAGCTTTTCCTTCATCTTCGATGAGATTGTCCATCATTTACTGCCATATTGAAGAACAGACATTGCATAGCAATCCAGTACTCTCTTCTTTGTTTCTAGTAAATTTTCCTGTCTCTTAATACTCTACTCAGCTTCTGCAATGCGTTCTTCGCCATGCCAATTCTCCTTCGGGTCTCTGTCGCACTTTCCATTTTCTTTTAGAACACTTCCCAGGTTTTGAATTTTTGTACCTGCTTGATTTTAGTATCTATCACCTGTATTTGGCATTTTGGGATGCTCTTTTTGCTGATGATCATATATTTGGTTTTCTTACAGTTTATTTGTAGTTCTTTTTGTCACTCTCTTCAGCTACCTTCTGTAGAAGGTCTTGTAGATTCTTTTCCGTGTCTGCTATCAGCACTGTATCAACTGCGTACCTTATGTTGTTCATATTGTGGCCTCCGATGACGAATCCTGGCATAACATCCAGGTTGCTCAAAATAGTCTCGTTGTACAAGTTGAATAGATCCTGTGAAAAGACACATCCTTGTCTTACGCCCTTTCTATCTTTGTATATCTGCTGAATTCGTTACCTGTCTGTATACAAGCAGTTTGCTGCCAGTAGAGATTCTTGATTACTTTTATGTCTTTCCCAGATATGTCGAGGCTGCTGAGCATCTCCATCAATTCCTTGTGGCGTAGTTCGTCGAACGCCTTCGCATAATCGATAAAACATACGTACATGTCCTTCTTCATTTGTATTGCCCTTTCGGAGAGCATCCTAATCATAAATATGTCATTTCCTTATTCCAGTGTCTTTAACGAACCCGCACTGTTATTGTCCTATCTCTGGCCTGATTCTGCTTCTCGCTTTATTCATCAGGGTTCGGACGATCAGTTTTGTAATGTGGCTCATTAAACTGATTGTTCAGTCGCACTCGTTTGCACCTGGCTTCCTAGGCAGTGATATGAGAATCGACTTGCTTAGGTAGTCTGGTATTACATCATTATTGTAAATTTCATTTATTATTTGTAATTTTTTCTACGCCGAATTTTTCCAGGGCTATCAGCAACTCTATTAGAATGCCGTCTGGACCAGCGGCTTTGTTTCTATTGGGTTTGGCAATTTCAGCTTCTATCTGACTTTAATATTTCCGATCCGTCCTCCCCTTTGTGTATTATCGATTGTTCGCTCTTGTCGTAGAAATGATCTTTTATATATTCTTCCAATCGCTGGAGTATTTCCTCTTTCTCCAATATGATCGTTCCATCCTTGGACTTTATACATCATGTTGAGGAGAGGGGTTTTTGTCCTGTCAGTTCTCTTATTTCTTTATGCATGTCTGCTTTATTAGTCCTGCCCAATATCTCTACTTTTGCACATTAGTTGTTGAGTCATTCCTCTTTAGCCTGTCTGCATTTGCTTCTTATTTCCTTGTGTAGTTTTCTGTATTCCATTCCATCTCTTGGCATCCTTTTCTGTCTCCTTTGCATCATGTCGAAAATCTCTTCAGTCATCCACTCGTTTTTCTTCTGCGCTTGATTTTCTTTAGGGCAATGTTGTTTGCTGATGTCACTATCGCCTCTTTTAGTGAGTAGCATTTTGTGTTTCCTTTTTTCAACTTGATTTTCGTATTTGTTCTGCACGCTGTTAGTGTATTCTCTCAGCAGGTTGAGATCATTCACGGATGTGTTGCAGCCTTGGTTTCTTCATTGCAGATAACTGGGAGGTGGTCGCTTGCACAGTCGGCACTTGGAAAGGTTTTACATTGAACCACTGCATTATTGAATCTTCTGTTTATTGTTATGCAGTCTATTTGTTTTGTTTTTTCGTGTCGCCTCCTAGGCTTCTTCATGTCCATGGATGTCGTAGGTGTTCTTGAAACCAGGTTTTAGTTATTACCTGTGCCCCATTTGACCAATTTTTCTCCTCGTTCGTTGCAGATTCTTAATCCAAAGTTGCCGGCATTATCTATAAGAGCCTTTTAAAATCTAACCAGAGAATTACTTCCAAAGTTTACTGCTAGCAACTGGGTAAATTTTACACTCAGTTAAGCAAAATGCGACTGGTGCTGGTTAGTCAACGAAGTCAAATTTTGCTTCATGATAATGCCCAGTCACATGATGCTAGATGACACTACAGAAGCTCACCTTTACCATATTCTCCTTATCCCTCGGCCTCAGTCTACTACTTTTTTCAAATATCTTCACAATTTTTATGTCAAAAGAAAATAAAGAAAATACAGAAACTGTATTTAAAGATTTCTTGGTGTTCCAACCTTCGGTTTTATCGTAAAGGCTTAAATAACCTTGTAAATTGATGGTGGATATGTATAGACGTTCAAGGTTATTATTTTGAGTGGTTTAAACACTGTTGAAAACATTAACCCTCTAGGGCCATTCGTATCATATTTGATACAGTATTTCCCTATAAGGAAACATTTGGTATTTCCCTATAAGGAAACATTTGGTATTCATTGACTGAGCAGTCAGTACTGCTTTCATTTGAAATTTATAAAATATTTCTCTTAAAAAATTTTTCAGGAAAATATTTCTTTCAAGGCTTGTTTTCATACTGTATCAAATATGATACGAATGGCCCTAGAGGGTTAATTCAAGAATAAAGTTGATTCTAAAACCGAATATTTTTTAATGAACAACCTAACAGAAACTTTCTTGTGTGACTTATTTACATGAATAAAGAATAATGTCTGTCTTCCATTGTTTTACTCCAAACATATGTGATGATTGCTATTAGTTACCATATATATCATATTAGTTATGTGATGATTGCTATTAGTTATCATATATATCATATTAGTTATGTGATGATTGCTATTAGTTATCATATATATCATATTAGTTATGTGATGATTGCTATTAGTTATCATATATATCATATTAGTTATGTGATGATTGCTATTAGTTACCATATATATCATATTAGTTATGTGATGATTGCTATTAGTTATCATATATATCATATTAGTTATGTGATGATTGCTATTAGTTATCATATATATCATATTAGTTATGTGATGATTGCTATTAGTTACCATATATATCATATTAGTTATGTGATGATTGCTATTAGTTATCATATATATCATATTAGTTATGTGATGATTGCTATTAGTTACCATATATATCATATTAGTTATGTGATGATTGCTATTAGTTATCATATATATCATATTAGTTATGTGATGATTGCTATTAGTTACCATATATATCATATTAGTTATGTGATGATTGCTATTAGTTATCATATATATCATATTAGTTATGTGATGATTGCTATTAGTTACCATATATATCATATTAGTTATGTGATGATTGCTATTAGTTATCATATATATCATATTAATTATGTGATGATTGCTATTAGTTATCATATATATCATATTAGTTATGTGATGATTGCTATTAGTTACCATATATATCATATTAGTTATGTGATGATTGCTATTAGTTATCATATATATCATATTAGTTATGTGATGATTGCTATTAGTTATCATATATATCATATTAGTTATGTGATGATTGCTATTAGTTACCATATATATCATATTAGTTATGTGATGATTGCTATTAGTTATCATATATATCATATTAGTTATGTGATGATTGCTATTAGTTATCATATATATCATATTAGTTATGTGATGATTGCTATTAGTTACCATATATATCGCTATTGCAGAAAAAAAGGGTTGAAGTTAAGGAAAGTGAGTTATTCCTTTACAAAGAAGATGCATAATCTGCATCCAAGGCTTTCTTGGCGTTCGAAACTTTAGTTTTATCGTAAATTCTTAAATAATCTTCTAAATCGATAGGAGAAATGCATAGAGTTTTGTGGTTCTTAATACCCTTCGGAAAAGTTATCACTTCTTATCCTCCAGATATAGGTTAATTAGTAAAACATGCTTTCACTAAAATCATTATTATCTCAAAAGGCATAAAATTGCGTACCAAGTATTTAGATTGCGTACAAAATATTTAGGTATTAAATAACAAATAGTGGTTGATATGCCGCTATACAAAAACAACCAACCAATCTAATCTTTTTTATATTAAAATTACCCCGAGACAAGTCTCAAGCACTGCTCAAGCTAGAGGGTTACAGTGAGCTGTTGAAAAAGCGAAAGAAAAGGCATATTGCGACTCACTCCGTGATGCCACACGGACTGACATCTTCAAACTCCCATTTGAAAATTGTGCCACTTCGGTTTCTTCTTGCGTCAAAGCCGGTATGGTCTCGGAGATACCACATGAAACCTCAATCCTCCCCATAGTTTACGCCAGAATTCTTGGACACTATAGCACACAAGAACCACGTCTATTGAACAGGTTAAGAGGCTCATCCCTTGTTCTCTGTTTAGGATGTGGTTTCCGGCTTTCTCTTTTCCAATCTTCTCACTTAGTTTTTTTTTTCAATTGGAGTAGATAGATCTATCTATCGCCCGGTTCACATTCCACCCACGTCTATTGAACAGGTTAAGAGGCTCATCCCTTGTTCCCTGTTTAGGATGTGGTTTCCGGCTTTCTCTTTTCCAATCTTTTCGTACTACGTAGCCCCCTGCACATCAGTGGCGTTACCACCTTGCTCGGGGTGATATGATTAAAAAAAAAAAAAATTCCAACAGGCAGAGCCTCTGACAACTTTGGCTCTCGTGGTTCCTGGTGGCTCTGTAATAGGGAATTAAACAGGTTCACAGTCTCTATTCTCCGCCTGTTCAATTAATTTGAGGTTTTACCATCTACTAAAGATGAAGCCGAATGCTTTGCTCATAAATTCTCCCCATAATCTACTCTTGACTCATCTAAAATTCCGTCCTCGAACTGAGTTTCAGTTGAATGATATGCATATAATCTATTCCATGGTTTCTGCTATCATCTATAACCCACAAAACATGTGAATCCGAGGGTATACCTGTAATACTGTTCTCGAACTGGCTCTTGAAGCGTACTCACGAACTGGTTCCTATTCTATCAAATCTGTATAATAAATATTGGCTTCTACATTCCTGCTTGCTACAAGTCATCATATATTGTTCCAATTTTTAAGAACTCGAGCCGTCCGACCCTTCCAGTAATCGACCTATTAGCCTTCTACCTATTTTAGACAAACTGCTATGAGGAATGATGAATCAATGGTAGATTGTTTCATCATCCCTCATAGAAGGACCTTTTCTCAGAGAAGCAATACAGCTTTCGCGTCTGCTGGTGATAATTGCGGAAAATACCTTCTATTTCTCTCTAAATAGTAAGGATGATCAATCCCATAAGGTCAAAATGGCATCTGATGTTCATAACGATATCAAGACTGTCGTTAACTGGCAAAAATTAAACTTCTCAAGCCTTCTAACGCCTCAAAAACTAAACTTCTCACCATTAATCATTTGAGAGATCCCTCACTGTTTTCCATCAGTATAGTTGATGCTAACCTCCAGGAAAGTGGCACGTTGCGCCTTTTCGGGCTAATGTTCTCAGCTGAAATGTAGTGGACGATATTGAATTCATTGCTAAACAAGCTGCTAAAAAGTCGGTTCACTACGTCATACGAAAAATGTTTTCTCTACAGAATCGATAGGTCTATCATTCATTACCTAGAATATTGCTGCTACTTATGGTCTAGTTTTTCTGCTATATAATTAGAGATCCTTGATAAGATCCAAAGAAGAATCAGTAATATTATTGGCCATAATCAGGTGACTCGGCTTCAGTCACTTTCCAACCGTTGTAAGGGTGCCTGTTTTATACTTCCATGGTAATTGTTCAGATAAACGCTACCTAGACCTTATGAATTTAAGCGCAGTACTAAATTGGCGTTGAGATCTTATCCACTTATCGTTGGCTTGGCAAGATGTAGCCGTAATTTCTATGCTAACAATTTCTTTTCTCGCATTTTTCGCTTGTGGAACTTCCTTCCGGCTCCATGCTTTCCAGTCAGCTTTAATCTGCGAAAATGGAAACATTTTTAAAATATTATTTTTCACTTTTCATCAATCATTAAATGTTAGACAATAAACAAGAAATGGACGCTAATCTCTACTAACAACAACTTTGTCTTTTGAAAGCAGCTTTGTAACGAAAATGTCCATTCTTAATCATCAGAAAGGAAGTAATATTCTATCACGATAACGCTGCTTCTCATCCTGCAAGATTAACTAAAAATCACTGACATCTCATATTAACAGATATCAGTCAGTTAAATGTCATACACGCTTAGGCAATTATTTTTCAAAAGAGACATGACTGAACGAGCAGAAGATTTTCCCACAGTTGATTACCATTACTTTCTGTGGTAGACAGGTTGCCAACCAAAGTTGTATAACACTATCTGTTCTCTTATTTAACGCAGAGCTGAAGGAAAAAGAGACGGATTAATACCCTTCCCAAGGTTATTTGCTCTTAAGTGAATGCAACGAATTCAAGTTGAATTTGAACTCGGGTCTCTGATTTCTGGTTCCGAGCCGATATTCACTGCACCAAAACGCACATCAACAGATATATTTATCAAAAATTACACAAAAATATTTAGAAATATTAAAGAGTAAATTTATTCAATAAAATCTCAACCACGATCTCTAGATGACTTCGAAATCTGTTGCAGCTCTTCTGGAAAGTCTCCTTGTTTAAGTTCGTGAATGCTGTCGTAATCCTTGCTGTCAGCTCATCTTTGGTGTTTAAGGAGTTTTATTGATCTCTCGCTCAAGTGCACCCTACATATAATAACCAAAGAGGTTGCAGTCTGTGTAGTTAGGTGGCAAAACATAAGGGGTGATGTGGTCACAGAAAATATCTGACAGCCATGACTGGATTCTCCTGCAGCCACCTTCTTGACTCAGTGCAGTACAACCTTCTTGAGGCTCTTAATGTAGGCCTCCGTGTTGAGTCTGGGGCCCTGTTGGAATATGAATGGAGGTATAACATCGCTATCAATAGGGATAACTCTAAATACTTTTGTAATCACCATTAGACACATCCATCTCTTTCCCGATCCTCTGCACTATATTGTCAACATAGGACCAGTGTAGGAAACTCTGATATGTTCCTACTGGAGGTTCCGGGAAGAATCCCGAGAAGTACAGCATGTCGTTTCCAAATTTCTGACATCATAATTCTCTTTTTTCAAACAGTGTCCAATATTCTCTGCAGTCAGTAAAAATCAGAAACAAACAATGCGCATACGCGAAATTTAAAATATAAAATGGTGACAATTTATCCATCGCACCATATCCTTTCAATCTTTCTCCTTTTGATTTTCACGTGCTTAGAGGTTTTCAAAATTATTTGGATGGCCTAAGATTGGCATGAAGAGAAAAAGTTTAAGATGAGTCCCATATTTTATATCAAAATGTAAACAATTTGACAAACGTGGCATCCATAAACATGTTGACAGATTCAGGTTCTAGGAAACAATAGTGTTTATATTGATGATTAAATATTAATTTCTATAAATATTAGTATCTCTATTTTAAAACATAAAATCTGACAGCCTATTAGCTAGGTATTTCCACTAAATCGCTGAAAAAAGAGCATAACATGAAGAAAAAATGAACCAAACTCAATAAAAACGAACTTTTCCATCAAAATGTTTATGTTATTATTAAAAGGAATGATTAAAGCATTTTTAATTAATTTTCAAATTGCTTTAATCTTTTCTAACACGTTCGAAATTTTGGTAAAAATCTTGTTTTTATTTTCTTTAGTGGGGAGCCCAATCGTTACGACAGTTTACAATGGAATAATATTGCATAACTCAGTTTTTTTTTCCAGTGACACACACATTAATTTGGAAAATCTTGCAAAAATCAAATAATTGTTGGATTTTGATGAAACTTTCAGGACTTATTTACAAATGAAGACATTATTTTTAAATCATAATTTTTTAAATATTGGTAAAAAAATACTTTCTTTACATCTGTTACCCCACCTCCACGTAAATGCATGAAATTTCAAGAAGTTAAATTCTGTAGGCAAAAATGGTATTATTAGTTGAAGGCAGGAATAATTGGGAAATGTAAATCATGTATTATTTTTAAAACCATTCAGCTCCTTTTACCGAAAATCTGCCCAGAACAGTAAAATAAAAAATGCAATAAAACTATGACATTATTCAATTAGATAAGCTTTTAATTGCTTTAATAAATATCAGACATTATAGTCTGAAGAAAAAAAATTTCGATTAATAATGAAATTTTAAATGAATTGTTTTCATCTAAAAAATTACGAAAATATTTTTAAAATATTTCCAAGACTTGTAGGTCTATCAGATTTATATAGTGAAAACTATATTTGCTGATCGAAAATTGAAAATTTTGATACAAATCATCTAGCCATCGTATTTTTAAAATAATTTTCAATTTTCTATTTTTTTTGTGTATATTTGAATTTATTTTTGTATGGTAATTTCTGTGTGTACATTAAAAGGTCATGTGTTTCAGGGTTTATTTCCCTTACCGGAATTTCTATAATTATGTCACTTGTGATCGCCATACACTTATCTCGCATCTTTTAACACATTTCAATTACGGTGGAAAGTTTAGAAAGGTCAACTCTGTGTTAAAAATAGTTTTATTCTAAATTTCATGCTATAAATAAGTAATACTTGTGTAAATCAGATTAATTTAACATTAAATTTACTAATTTTTTAATAAAGTATTTTATTTTTACAAGATTTTTAAAACCGAAAATTACCGTAAAACTGAAAAATTAAAAAAGCAGCTTAAAATTTTATATTCCAATCTATATAATTTTTGTTTGAAATACACTAGAGTATTTTGTTTACAAGAAATAGTACATTTAATCATTTAGTTTTCAATTAAAACTAAAATTAAAATTTCAGGAAAAATTATTTTAAAAATTGAATTTAAATGTTAGTTATCGAAAATGAGTGGAGGTACCTACTATTAACTTTTTACATCTTTTCGGCAAAGTACTAGACGTATGTGCCTTGTGGTACAGTGGATATCGGCTCGGAACGAGAAGCCGGGGAGCCGAGTTCGAATTCCACTTGAATACCATTCTATTCACTTACGCGCAAACACCCTTGGGAAAGGTATTAATCCGTCTCTTCCTTCCAGTTATGGGTTAAATAGCAGGACAGATTGGGTTCTATAGCCCTGGTCGGCAACCAGTCTACCGCAGAAAGCAATGGCAACCTACTGCGGGATAACCTTCTGCCCAGTCAGTCATCTCTCTTTCGAGACATGATCGCCCAAGCGTGTATCACGTATGGCACTTAACTGACTGACTAGACGTATGGTCATCAGCGAAAAGAAGACCCCAAAATGCCAACTACAGGTTGGAGAAACTAAAATAAAATAAGTAAGGAAAATTAAATACCTTGGAAGCGTTCTGACAGAGGATGGAAAGTGCTACACTGGAATCCAAAGATGCATTAGCATAGTCAAGGAGGCATTTCAAAAGCTAACCAGGGTACTGGAAGACAGCAAAATCTCATTGGAAACAAAGAAAATAGTGCTGGATTGCTATATGATATCTGTTCTTCTGTATGGCAGTGAAAGTTGGAGGATCTCATCAAGGATGAAGAAGATGCTTCAGGAAGCAGAAATATGTTTTTACAAAAAGATGCTGAGGATATCATGGACTGAGCACGTGACCAACGATGAGGTGTTAAAGAGGATGTACGCCAAAAGAAAACTCATACTTAACATCAGAAAGAGACAGTTGAGATTCCTGGGGCACGTAATGAGGAAAGAAGGCCTGGAGAAACTAATACTCACATAAGAGACAGCGGGAAAGAGAGACAGGCGAAAACAGCTCGAGACATGTTTGATAGGCTTGAGCAAATGGATGGCGGGGCGGAGTTTGGGAGAGATACCAAGAAGAAAGATATTGAGAGCGACAAGAGACAGGGCTAAGTGAAAATCCATGATCGCCTATGTCCTTAAGGAACACGGTACATAATGAAGAAAAAGACTAGGCGTTCTAATAAATCCTGAACCGGTTAAGCATCACACATCGCAGGGTCTTCTTTCAGATGAAGAATATGATTTTCTTTTCTCTTGATCAGCTGCTGATATAGTAACCGCCATTGTCAGAAATGACTTTCAATGTTTAGATAAGAATGATGAAGTTCGTGTTGTTGCATTGGAAATCTCGAAAACATATGACAAGCTTCGACACGCTGGTCTTCTTCACAAGTTGAAAGGTTATAATATTTCTAAACGAATTTTTGATCTGATCCAATCTTTCTAATGAAATTGAGAAATAAAAATTGTCCACGGCTTATGGTTCAGTTGGTTAAGTACCATAGGTGATACATGCTTAGGCAATCATGTCCCGAAAGAGACATGACTGACTGGGCAGAAGATTATACCGCAGTAGGTTGCCATTACTTTCTGCGGTAGACTGGTTGCCGACCAAGGCGACAGAACCCAATCTGTCCTATTATTTAACCCATAACTGGAGGGAAGAGACGGATTAATATCTTTTCCAAGAGTATTTGCGCGTAAGTGAATGCAAGGAATACGACTGGAATTCGAACTCGGCTTCCCGATTTCTCGTTCCGAGCCGATATCCACCGCACCACGACTTACACATCCAAAAGCCGAGATTCAGACAGCTGTTCTCTGATCTCGCCCTTACAGCTCAATGAGGGATATTCACTTCCCCCAAAAGCAAACTAGTAGCGTTCTACCATCACCGGGCAGACCTTAAACTTCTTTCCAGTCATCAAGAACAACGTATTCTGAATAAAACATGAACATCGTTTGAGACTCAAGCACACACCTCAAATAGAACGCGTATATACGAGTCATCACATGAAATGTAGGAAATTACTACATCTGCTTGCGAGGAAAGTTGGCTCGCTGTGTCGTGCTAGATTTTTTTCCACGTCAGAAGTCATCTTGCACATTTATAAATCTACCATTCGTCGGTGCATTGAATATTGCTGCCATATCTGGTTTTAGCTGTATATCTCGAGACTTTTGACAAAATTCAAAGAAATGTCCGTAATGTAATCAATCCTGGCCTGGCATCTCGACATGAGTTACTTTCTCACCGACGTGACGTGGTTTTCCTCAGTCTTTTCTACAAATATTTTCATGACAACTGCTCAGATTAACGTTTTTTCTTAATGCCTCGAATGCATGAATTTAAACGTGCTACTAGATTGGGCGTTGTGGTGCAGTGGAAATCGACTCGGAACGACAAATCGGAGAGCTGAGTTCGAATCCCAGTTGAATTCCTTGCATTCGCTTACGAGCAAATACCTTTAGGAAATATATTAAACCGTCACTTCCCTCCAGTTATGGGTTAAATAACAGGACAGATTGTGTTCTGGCAACCAGTCTACCGCAGAAAGTAATTGCAACCTACTGCGGGATAATCTTCTGTCCAGTCAGTCATGTCTCTTTCGAGACATGATCGCCCAAGCGTATATTACGTATGGCATTTAACTGACTAACACTGGACTGGAAACTTAGTATCACCGTTTTACTATTGGACTACTCAGATGCAATTGTAAAGTAAGTTCTAATAGTTTATCTCGCACCTCTCTCCTACGAAATGCCCTTACAATTTTAAGCTTCCCTCCGACCAACAAGCTCCAAAATTATCGCCTTAATTGAGGTGAAGTGATTAAAAAAAATGGAAAAAAATGGTCTGTGCCTTGTACCGTTCCTGAATGTACCTGACTTTTCCTGTCATAAGACTTTTCCTTTACAAGTGTCAAATCGGATCAAACCTGGAGTATTGCTGTTTCATCTGGTCTGCATCTACCTAATCCTCACTATTCAACACTATCTTCTCAGTAATCTGTCGCCATTTCTGTAATAAATACTCAGACGAGCTGCATTACTAAATCCCACTAATTCAGGCCTTTACATCTGAGCCTCTCCCTATTTCTACGGCAAATTTTTAGATGGGTTACATTCCTTGGGTCTAACATTTTAGGGCTTTACATCTAAGTCCCACGCTACTCTATCGCTATTTCCATGGCAAATGTTCAGATGAGCTACATTCCTTAGTTCCACGAGTTCAGGTCTTTACATATAAGCCTCTCGCTACTCTATTTATTGAATGTAAAATTTGTCTTAATTCATGCCCACTGACAACCCTTTTCTTCCTGCTATTTATTGCATTTTTATAGTAGAATAATTTAAAACGTGATTCTATAGTAAATTTTTTTACAGCCACATCCCTCATAAATACAATAAACACTCACAATAAATTTTAGTATAAACGATCGCTATAACGTTCGCTTCAATTTCTGACCCATGACAATTTGTTTTTCTTTACTTTTATAATTATAAAGTGTATTTACCCGGCTCCTGTAACAGAAGGTTAGGTTTTAAAGTGGGGAATATCAACACGGATACTCGGCTCAATGGTCAAAGATTATCAAGCCACTGCTGATGCGGTAATTGGGTACAAATCATTACAAGGCACAGATCGAGGATCGATTGGTTGATTCTGTATAACAGTATATCAACATATCTACGGGTTTTTTAATACCAAAATAGAATATTTTAACACAATTCCATGGTTTCAACTCTAGATGAAAGGTGTTGTTGGTAATTCTATTATAAATAGATATTGTTGGTAATTTGTTTATACATAATAATTTATTTATGGTATTTTACTATAAAAATGTATTTTTATACTTTCATAGTGTTTTGTTTCTTATTTGAGATTTATTATTTACCCATAGCTGGGACCCTAACAGGTGCTACCACCCCGGATCAGGGTGGACCTGGGAACAACAGCAATGTGGTTCCACGCTCCTCAAAACCTCCAATCTCTCTTTCAGAAGCATTGCTGCCAAATTTTAGTTTCTCGTCATACCCAGGAATTGCAGATTGATAGAATGGAAAAGCAAATTTTACACGAAAAATTTCAAAAAAACATCTATATTTGATTAATATTTCTCTGTTGCCATAAATATAGTTTTGCTAATGCTAACTGTAATAAAAGCGAATTCGTAGAGTAGTAGCAATGTAAGTGGGCTGTAAAACAGTGAAAAGAAATTTTCCTTGTGCCCGAAATAATTGAAGCATGCTACCAGATTGTCATTTAGGTCCCACTGTTTACTGTTGAAATGCCTAAATGCATCCACCACTTCTACTGTAATGCTTTCTTTTCTCGCACTTCCGGCATTTAGAATTATTCTCCTTCACTAATAACTACGATCTTCAAGAATTTAAATGCAAAACCAATCGTCACTTTCTATCTTCTTGAATCCCGTTCATCTTTTGTCCATCCTATATTCAGTCTTTTTTCTCGCCTTCAGTCCGTGTAACCCTCTGCATTCCTGCCTTGCTTGGGGTAAAATTATTAAAAACATTTGATTTCCTTTGTATTTTCTCTGTCGAACGTTTGTCGTTAATCTCGCGTATCGTGTTTTGTCCCTCTCCTTACATACATAGTCTCTATACATTAGACTATATAATATATAATATGAATTAATATATTAATATATTAATATAATATATATAAGCTATATAATATCTCTGTTAATTACTCAGTCATTTACATATCACTATTACTTTGGATACCCGTGCAACCAGACTGGCAACTGGGTCCCACCCATTCACAGTCAGGTTAGCCAAACGCAGACGACAATTCTACTCCTGCAGCTTCCTCTCTCGCACTTCCCGCCTGTGGAACTCACTCCCGTATTCTTGCTTTCCTGACGGCTACGACCTCCAGAAATTTAAAAGCAAAGTTAATACTCACCTACTAACCACTGGACTCTAGCTCTCTCCCCTCCCCTGTATAATCTTCACGTTCTCTCCGCCCATGTATCTGTCATTGCACCTGCTTTCTCAGCTTTCTATTGTTCCTTTCTAACTAGCTTGTACTCCTCACTCTTTTCTAATTAATCTTTCTACATTTATGTAACCCCCTGCACATCAGTGGCGTTTCTGCCTTGCTCGGGTGAAATGATTAAAAAAAAAAAAAAAAAAAAAATCTTAAGGCGAGACCACATAACGAACAAAGAGGTCATAGATCTGAACAAACTGGTCTGCAAAACAAAATCAAGGCGCAATATGTCATGTGTTGCGGATGCAATCGACCAGATCAGGGACGTAGGTAGAGGAGCAGACTTTTCAAAACCTGGGGAAAACTGCTGAGGAATACCTAGCTGAGATGGTGCTGATCTAGCAGGAAGCTGTAGAACAGGCCCAGGATTGTGCTCGGTGGAAAGACCTTGTCGCCTGGTGTTCCACTCGAAATGAGAGGAACTTACTACGACACTATTATTATTGTTATTTCATTTTTATCTTTTCCATTTTTTATCTTTTCTATTTTATATTCATCGGACCATTTTAAAATTCATATTTCATTTGATGCAACAAGGTTCCTTCTATCCTAATTAAAGGTTGATTTAAGATTTAGTGAATGAATGCTGTAAGCATAATATACCTCGCTTGTCTGACGCGAATCGTTCAAAATAGAAAACAACTGTTTTGAAAGACACTGAACTGAAAGTGGCAGTCAATCAGAACAGGAAATCAACTAATTCGAACAATCTGGAACAAACTACTGTGTTCCAATAATAGAGATTGGCTGTTGACTGCTTCTTGGAGGAAGAGAAAACTTTTAGGTAGGAAAATGGATCCGCTCCAACAGCTTTACTCTCAAATATAGATGAATGTTTGACACTGTGTGATCAAATTTCAAAGGCGTAAACAATTATTAATCCGCTTAATAGCAAAACTAAACCGGATCAATCAGTTTTTCCATTGATGAACATCGATTAGACTTATCGAATCCGAGTGACCTAACAATATAAGATAATGATTAACGTTTCAATGAATAGGATCAATAAAATTATTCGCCTTCCGGGTGCATCGCTTTAACTGTCAAACAAGAAAATTGCTAAGATTTAATGAATGTTACGCTTTTTTATTTTTATTTTTTTTATTTTTGTTGCTGAAGAGAATTGATTAATTGATAATGAGAATACAGCGGCTAGAATGGAACTTGTGATTTAGTAATTAGCAGCATATCTTTCAGTGTTTATTATATCTACTTCAGTTGTCTAGGATGTGCGTTGTAGTGCAGTGGATAACGGCTTGGAACGAGAACTCCGGGGAGCCAAGTTCGAATACCTAGTTGAATTCCCTGCATTGACTTACGTGCAAATACACTTGGGAAAGGTATTAATCTGTCTCTTCCCTTCAGTTATGGGTTAAACAACAGGAGAGACTGTGTTCTATAGCGTTGGCTGGCGACCAGTCTACCGCAGAATGTAATGGCAACCTACTGCGAGATAATCTTCTGCCCAATCAGTCATGCCTCTTTCTAGACATGATCACCCAAGCGTGTATCTTAAATGCCTGAGTCTAGACAACTGCCTCACAAATTTTTAGGGCGTCTGCTGTAAAACAGTATTCAGCAACTCGGTTTTTTTTAAAGCCATGATTACGTATCTCAATGTTGTACTCAATGATTGTGAGTCGAAGCTGGAAGAATGTACGTCATGCGCAGACAATCTTTGTCGAACCGTAAGCCGCATGAGTCACAATTTATCATAAGTGGGACACCTATATAAAAAAAATCCAGGTAATTTTTCATTAAAGATACCGCATTTTTCTAGTAAAAGACTATGCGCATAATTATTTGCCTTAAAAATGCTTTTCTTTTTCTTTAGCCAAAATATTTCCCCTGTAATTAAAAAAACGAATTATTTCTATAATATTATCACTGATGATATAGTTGATATAGTCATTAACGTATGCTACTGTGTGTGATTTGTTTCTAATTTATTCATTTGATGATGTAAAACATTTTTTAAGATATATATTTATTCTCTAAAGAAAAATAATTATCATTAACGTTCCCTGTTTCGGAATTAAAATGTTTTTACACTTATGGTCTTCCTTAGTGAAAATCGTCATTGGTTTAAAATGTTGGTAATGTTACTTTCCATGAAAATTAAGTTTAAAAATTCAAGAAGCATTGTACTTAATCATTGTTTATGTAAGTCGTTATGCAGGAGAGTGTGTGAGTGAACAAAGACGAACGAATGGAAACAAACAACATTTTAATGAATGTTATTTTCCTCATGAAAGTAGACGTACCAGTTAGAATGGCAGTCGGTTCGCCTGCAGTCCGCAGTTTGTCAATGACTAATCTAAACCAAGTAAATATTTAGGGAGTTTGTTGAAGGGCTACGACAAGTTATTTATATCTTCTCATCGGACTTATTCAATCTACATAGTGTGGCGATTGTGAGATAACTATAAATTCTACAGAGATTCATTATTGGCGGTCACATTCTTAGCAACATAAGATATAAAGATGCAAAAGTGTTGGAAGCAAATGGAGAGGAAATCACAAGAATTCCTACAGAAGGCAATGAAAGAAAATCGGTAGAAATGACTAAACATCGATTACAAGAAAACAGAATGCATGGTTGCTTGCAAAATGAAGAGCCCAACATTCATTAGGAAGAGATTTACGAAAACTGCGAGACTGAAACCCGAAGGCGCATTAGAATAGCAAAAGTTGCCTTCTAAATGTTAAGCAAAGTATTAAAAAATATAAAAATTTCGTTAGAATTAAAGGGAAGAGTATTGGAATGTTACGTATTGTTAGTCCTTTTACCAATTTCCTTTGGAGATTGTATTTATTAGGGAAACAATTGAACGGAAAAGAGTTCCACAGGCAGGAAATGCGAGAAAAGCAGCTATTGGAGTAGAAGTGAAATTACATTTAAAAATGTCAACAGTAAAAAGGGAGGATCTTGATGCCAATCTAGTAGCACACCTAAGTTCACGTAAACGTACCAGGAAAAAAAAAGGCTGTCAGAGCACTTGCCAGGAAAATATCTGTAGAAAAGACAGAGAGAAGCCACATCACGGCGGTTAGATGTCACTGAAAACGAGATGCCAAGTTAGGACCGATTACATTGCAGATCTTTCTTTGGAGATATATATATATATATATATATATATATATATATATATATATATATATATAAATGGAACTTTGTCTGTGCGTGTATGTGTGTGTGTGTGTGTGTCTCTGTGTGTGTGTCCGTTACCTATAGACTCCGAAACGGCTGAAACGATTTTCTTGAACATTTACACAGCGTCTGCGAGTGTTCTTAGCTAGGTTTTGTGTCGAGGTACCCCCGATAAATATCGAAAATCGATAATCGAAAAAATCAGGTTACAAAAGGAGTGGTCCGATTTTAATCAAATTTGATACACTCATAGACAAAGACATAAGAAACGATATTCAGAATTTTCAAGGTTGCAGTTCTTACAATCGTGCAGAAAATCGATAATATATATATATATATATATATATATATATATATATATATATATAAGGCAAGATGTTTGTGTGTGTGTCTGTTTATCAGCCTGTATGTCTGTATTTTTTCAGCCCTTTTTATTTTAGTTTTTGCTTCGGGTTTGGCTCTAAGTAGGTATAATTGTAGTTGTTAGTCTCAGCCATGATACCATTTACTCAGAGGGCTTATTTAGCCTTCAAAATTCAGTTTACGACGAAAAAAACTTATTTGATATCGATACCAGGAAATGAAAATTTGACTTACATCCATTCATTTTTCTTTCAGTCTACGGTTTCGCTTTAACTGGAAACAACTATTGCTTTTTAGTCTTTCGTGCCAACGTCCAAAGAGTCTGAGCTCCAGGACCATGGATTAGTTTTAAAGCTTTCATTACACCCAAGCAAAGCCGGACTATACTGCTAGTATATATATATATATATATATATATATATATATGTGTGTGTGTGTGTGTGTGTGTGTGTGTGTGTGTGTGTGTGTGTGTGTTAGTAGAGATATATATATTTCACTGCTACTCGGACTCAGACACGTCGCCAAGTTTAGGGTGCTGGCTGCTGTCTTTCCGGAAAGAATGATATGAACAGATTTTAATGACGGGCCTGTTTATTGGCTCATTCCAAATTTTACGCTTTATGAATAAATTAGAGAGTCTAAGAGGAATTTTTGTATCTAGACAAAAATCTGTTCTAAATATAATTATCTCAAATTTTCATCACAGTAAATAGTAACATCTATAAAAATTAATTTATTGTCAATTTTTATTTAAATTTATCATTTCAAGTTTTTCAGATAATTATCTTCAAAATCTCTCAATTATTCCAAATAAACACAGTCAGTCAGTAAAGTACCATATGTGATACACGCTTCGGCGATCATGTCTGAAAAGAGACATGACTGACTGGGCAAAAGATTTTTTCCCGCAGTAGGTTGCCATTACTTTCTGGGGTAGACTGGTTGACAAACCAAGGCTATAGAACGCAATCTGTCCTGTTATTTGACCCATAATTGGAGGGAAGAAATGGATTAATACCTTTTCCAAGTGTATTTGTGCATAAGTGAATGCAACGAATTCAACTGGATTTCGAACTCGGTTCTCCGATTTCTTGTTTTGAGCCGATATCCACTGCACCACAACGCACATCCACACTCACGGAGCTGTAATTCGATATCAAAATTTTTATCCTTTTCTTTTGTGTTTGCATATATGTCTATGCGTTAATGTAAGAATCTCTCTCTCTCTCTCTCTCTCTCTCTCTCTCTCTCTCTCTCTCTCTCTCTATCTATCTATCTATCTATCTATCTGTCACACACACTCACACAACTTGCTGTATATTGTTTTTGTATAAGAGACATCGCACCATTATGTAAAATATTTGTTCCAGTCTCTATTTCTTGTCTGTGTAAATCGTGACAGCTCAGTCAGTCAGTCCGTTAAGTCCCATACGTGATACACGTTTCAATGCTCATGTGCCTTCGATCCATCACTGACGAGAAAGAAGATTTTTCCACAATTCTAAACTAGAGAGAAATCTCTAAACCTGTTCAAAAGACCGAGGAAGAGTGTAAATCAGACGATAGGCGAAACTATCCACTCCAATTAAGTAAAAAATAAAGAGCAACAGATGGAAAATTTAGAATAGGCACCTCCACTTTTTCACGATAATTCGTGATACATAAGTTTTTAAATGAATTTTAATAAAAAAAAAAATAGGTTTCTTGAACCTTGAAGCTTTAATTTTAGCTTTAACTGAAATCTAAATGATTAAATTTACTATTTCCAGTAAGCAAAATACGCTGGTGTATTTCAAATAGAAGTTATATTGGTTAGAATCTAAAGTTTTTTAATTTTCGGCCATTTTTGAGCAATCGACAAATTTGGAAACAAAGTTTAATTGTCGGTTTTAAAAATCTTGCAAACATAAAATATACATCTGTGAAATGTTAATTTTGGAAAATTAGCAAATTTAACGTTAAGTTAATCTGATTTGAAACAAGTATTACTTGTTTATAGCATGTAATTTAGAATAAAAGTATTTCTTAATCAAGAATATCTGATCTTTCTGATCTTTGAAGTAAGTGACTGATGCGCGACAACAGCCAGATGTTGAAATAAGTTAAGTAAGGTTGATCAGAATTGACATAAATGTCCAAATATTTTCTTGTAAGGGAAAAAAACCATGAAACACATGACGTTTTAATGTAACACAGAAAATACCATAATTAAATAAACTTCTAATGCACAAAAAAAATAAAAATTCTTTCAAAAATCTATTGGCTCGATGATTTGTATTAAACTTTTCAATTTTCGAACATGGCAGAAAAGATGGAGACAATTGTCCAAATAATGTAAATGGTGTAAATACTTCCTCATCTCAGAAGTATAGACAAATACAAAAATAATTCTTATAAAAATTCATTAAATATAAACCATAACATTATAAGAGTATAATGTTATAAATTAACTTTTACAAACTAAAAACGTTTATAACAAGGATGAAATGTTCAATTTATAATTATTAAAAGGGGAAAATTTCAAGGGAAATAACTCTTACAAAAAGTTATTCTCCTTGTTTCTTATGTCAGTCAGTTAAGTGCCATAAGTGATACACGCTTTGCCATTGCTTTCTGCGATAGACTGGTTGCCGACCAAGGCTATAGAACCCAATTTGTCCTGTTATTTAACCCATAACTGGAAGGAAGAGACAGATTAATACCTTTCCCAAGGGTATTTGTAAGTGAATGCAAATTTACATTTAAACAACTTACAAATTTGAGTATCTATTAAAACATTTGAAGTGATTAAATATTTGATTCTAGGTACCGCCACTCAATTGCCAAAAACAACATAGCATGATGTTAAAAGGAAAGATCAAATTTTGTTGTCATTACTTTTAATTTATTTTAATTAGGTAACTCAACTCAGTTGCCAACAAGCAGTATAGCATATTGTTAAAAAGCTCAAAATTAATAAAAACAAAGTTTTATCATCAAAATATTTATGCTATTATTAAGAGAAAAAATGAAATCTAGCTGTCATTATTTTTTTTTAATTTTTAATCCTTTCTAGCACGTTCAAAATTTTAATTAAAATTTCTTTCTTTGTTTTCCGACAGCGATTCATGCTATGTTTACGTAATGTGACTATTAAGCAAAATGTAATATGAGTTGTTTATTAGTTTAAAGACACATTAATTTGAAAATGACTGCAAAAGTTTACTAATTATCTGATTTTAATTAAACTTTCAGGACTTTTTCACAAATGAATGAAATTATTTCTGCAGTTATTATTTTTAGAAAATCTTGGTAAAAGTATATACATATATTTTCTTACATCTGTTACCCCCACTTCAATTAATTGCATAAAACTTCTAGAAATACATTATCAATAGCATTTTTGTATTTATTAGTTAATTGCAGGACTCATTGGTAAATGTAATTTTTTTTTAAATTACAGAACCATTTTTCCGAAAATCTGCTCCGAATAGTAAAATCAAAAATGCATTAAAACTGCTCTATTTTTAATGTAGATAAAGTTTTAATTGGTTTTATAAATAATATAATTTTAGAATATCATATTCTGAAAAAAATTTCGATGAATAATGAATTTTTATAAGAATTGTTTTCATTTTATTCTTTGTTAATTAAAGTTTCAAACATCTTTTTAAATTTTTTCCTGTTACTCAGTGTCTTCAGTTATTAATTCACTAAAATAGACTTTATTTACAAATTCATAAGCTTAATACAAATCATTTAGAATTAAGATTTTTAAAATGATTTCTAATTTGTTTGTTTTTTTAATGTTAAACTGCACATTTTCTTTTACTGTGGATACATATAAGAGACTTATCATTCAAAAATCAAATGTTTTGAGAGTTGTTCACCTTATGAAATGTTAAAATGGGTTATGTCAACTTCTGGTAACCATGCTTCCAGATTGATTGATAGCTGCTGTCATCACTTACTTGAAAAGTCAATAAGTAAGACCTTTGTGATTAAAAAATACTTTTATTCTAAATTTCATGCAATAAACAAGTAATATTTGTTTCAAATCAGATTAATTTAACTTTAAATTTGATAACTTTTCAAAAATAACTAGTGAGAGAAGTATATTTTATTTTTGCAAGATTTTTAAAACCGAGAATTAACTTTTGTTTACAAATGTGTCCATCGCTCAAAAAATGGCCCAAAAATTGTAATTTTTTTTTAAAATCTCAAAATTTTAGATTCCAGTGAATATAACTTCTATTTGAAATACACCCGAGTATTTTGTTTAGTGGAAATAGTATATTTAATCATTTAGCTTTCAATTAAGATAAAATTAAAATTTCAAGTAAAGGTTTTTATTTTCAAAAATTTAATTTAAAACTTAGTTATCGAAAATAGAGTGGAGGTACCTAAAAATAAACCTATTAAGACTTTTGAAATTGATACGTAAACAAAGCAAATAAAGAATAAATGAAATGTTATTTTTAATCCTATGCCATGTCCTTATCCATGTTCTTCCAGCCATTGACAAAAAAGTCAGTCAGTTAAGTGCCATACGTGATACACGCTTGGGCGATCATGTCTCGAAAGAGACATGACTGACTGGGCAGAAGATTATCCCGCAGTAGGTTGCCATTGCTTTCTGCGATAGACTGGTTGCCGACCAAGGCTATAGAACCCACTTTGTCCTGTTATTTAACCCATAACTGGAAGGAAGAGACAGATTAATACCTTTATGTGACTTCATTTGCTGTACAAAACGTTTGTCCTGCCACTGATTTGAATTTGCTTGAATTTCATAGCTGTGTTATTATATCCTGCTATGGCAACAGAAAATAACTTCAAGTGAAAACGATAACTTTACTGCAATTGAGAGGTCTTATAAAAGAATGCAGTGGAAAGAGAAGTAATAGTAATAAAGCAGTGTGCTAAAGTTGATATAACGAGACCAACTGGAATTAGAACTTAGCTGTCCAATTAACAATTGCGAGCATTTGTCCACTACACCACCCACACATTGAACCTTAGAATCGACTCTACTTAAAGCTTCCACGTTACTCATATTCTATCTGTGGTACTCTCAAAATTCGGTCTTGACTCTAAAGATATATTTTTTTTTATTATCATAAAGCATCCACTGCGCTATCAGAAGAAAAATTTCTTCAGAAACTGTTTTGTATGGTGGGGAAGGACCGAAAATTAAATGGATTAATTTTGCCAATTCGGCCTCAATTTCTGACAATGTTACAATGTTGAGCCTTGTTTAAAATCGTTACTCCTTTTTAAATTTTTAAAAGAAATCAAAAAATTTAATCTTCCATTTATTTTTTAACACATTAGACCAGATTTTCTCAACCTTTGTAAACAACGGCACTCCTAGGGGCAAATAAAAATATCAGGTCACACTTAGCAAAGCCTTAAGAGGTTATACATTTATATGTTATAAATTAAAACTATAGATTTTTAAAATATACACACAAATATGAATTTACATTATTTCAATATTTCGATCCAACCTCGGAATGAGAAATCGGTTCGCCGAGTTCGAATTACAGTCGATGCATTCATTTACGCGCAAATACCCTGCGAAAGGTATTGATCCATCTCTTCTCCCTCCAGCTATGGTTTAAATGGAAGGAGATATTCGATTCTCTAGCCTTGGTTGGAAATCAGTCTACAGCAGAAAGAAATGGCAACCTATTGCGGGAAAATCTCCTGCCTAGCGTGTATCACAAATAGCTCTTAACTTACTGATTTCTGATTAACATTTGAAATAAAATTTGTTATGTCTATAGCTATTTATTAAGGTTAATTTAGTGAGAAATCTATCATTTCTCTTACTGAGCTCCTGGGTATTACGGTAAACTACACCCTGCATTAAAAGCGTTTGATTGTGAGGTAGTGAGGAGCATGGAACAACTTCTTAATTCTTAAAGATACTCATATTTTTATCATGTAATTTCATGATTTACTGACTAATAGTCCATCAACGTCGATATGCGTTATGTTGCAGTGAATATCGACTCGGAATGAAAAATCAGAGAGCCGAGTTCGAATCCCAGTTAAATTCGTTGCATTCGTTTACGCGCAAATAAGCTTGGGAAAGTTATTAATTCGTCTCTTCCCTCCAGTTATTCTAAAACCATTCTACTGCAGAAATTAATTACAACGGGAATATTTTCAGCCTAGTCAATCTTGTCATTTTTGTAACATGATCTCCCAATCGTGTATTATGTATGGTACTTAACTGACTGAATCCACCTTTAATATGCGACTCGTGGTTATTAATAACGTAATTAATGTTTGCTGAGCTCATTTTTTTCATCAGTCAGTCAGTTAAGTGCCATACGTGAAACACGCCTGAGCGATCATGTCTCGAAAGAGACATGACTGACTGGGCAGAAGATTATCCCGCAGTAGGTTGCCATTGCTTTCTGTGGTAGACTGGTTGCCAGCCAAGGCTATAGAACCCAATCTGTCCTGTTATTTAACCCATAACAGGAAGGAAGAGATGGATTAATGCCTTTCCGAAGAGTATTTGCGCATAAGTGAATGCAATGAATTCAACTGGAATTCGAACTCGGCTTCCCGATTTCTCGTTCTGGGCCGATATCTACTGCACCACAACGCACATTCGATGTGATTTTTTAATCACAGTTGATATAAAAGCTAAATAAGAAAAAATCCAAGCTTTATAATTATTTACTAGGTTTGAATTGAGAATTAAGTTTAATGTTTATGGTCAGTAAAGCTTTTTAAGAATTTAAACCTTAATTTTAACTTTAATTTTGAGTTAGGCATTGTTCCTCAGTTGCTGATGAGAGGAATGATAGGTGGTAGAGACAGTAAAGAAATTTCCAGTCAGCAAGGGTTGCAGAATTATTTCGAAAGACTGAGGTTATGGGTGAGGAGATTAAGGGTACCGCACTCACGTTATGTACATTAATGTGGCGTACATTTTGTCCATGCCTTGCGGCTCTCAAATATCTTAACTTTATTGTATGGCTTTTACATTAAACAAATTTGTCCGCCCTGAGTTAAAAACGTTGTATTTTTCCAAGGGAACTAACTCAATTTTCTTTTTCTTACAGTTCTTTCCCTTGGACCGCATAATTATTTCGTCACTGTAATTATTTGTCTTGCTGTCAACCGATGATTTTTAACTGCCTTACTACGGCTATATAGTCCTCTTAAGTATGCCACGAAATGTTGTTACGGTATATATATATATATATATATATATATACATGTGTGTGTGTGTGTGTGTGTGTGTGTGTTTCGCAGAAGTAATGCCACATTGTTAGCATTTGAATAAATAAAAACAAAACTTTTTTCGAATAATTTTTTCGGTATTCTTCGATTATGCTATTTTAAATACTTTTCTTTTTTTCTTTTTTATTTATTTTTTAAGATTTTCCTTTAATTGAATAAATGAATAGTAACCGTTTTTCATATAATTGTATTCAACATTCTTTGTTCAGTAGAAATCAGTCAGTTAAATTCCATACGTGATACACGCTTAAGCGATCATATCTCTTTCAATCTATAACTCACTAAGCAGAAGATTTGCCCGAAGTAGGTTTTCATTTCTGCGTTAGACTAGTTTCCAACCTAATATGCTCTTCCTTTTAACTCAGAGTCAGAGGAAGAAGAGATTAATAAATACCTTTTCCTAGGTGTATTTTCACGTAAATATATGCCAGGAATTCAACTGGAATTCGAACTTAGCTTTACGATTTCTCATTCAAAGGTGGTCCTGGGTATGACAGTAAACTGCATCCGGCAGCAAGGCCTCTGATTGGGAGGTTGTGAGGAGCCTGGAACCACCTCTTAATTGCTGTTGTTCTCAGGTCCACCCTGACCCGGACTGGTAGCACCTGTTAGGCTATGGGAAAACTGGGGTCAAAACACTATGAATGTATAAAAAATACTTTTATAGAAATATATACATAAAAACAGATTTTTATAGAAAAATATACATTTTTGAAGGAAACATTACCAACAATACATTTTTGAAGGAAAAAATTATTGCCATAATACATTTTTGAAGGAAAAGAAATATTACCAGCAATACATTTTTAAATACAAAACTAGAAGACATCTTTCTAAAATAAAAAAAATAAAAACAATTTGACTTCACACTATAGCCGAACATTAAAAGAAAAACCTTAAAACCCCACCTTCTTGGCATTAAATAACCCACAAAGGTAGATATATCATTAAAAAAAACTCAAACAAGCTCATTCAGAGGATCGATAAACCGTTTAAATAAAGTAAGTTTGTGTGTGTATTTTTAAAAAATCTATAGTTTAATTTCATAACATTTAAATGTATGAACTTTAACAATTTTGCTAAGTGTGCCTTGATATTTTCATTTTCTTCTAGGTGCACTATTGCTTAAAATGATTGAAAAAAACCCTGCTGTAAGCAATTGATTAGTAAGAGAAACATTGACCTTTTTCACTCTTCACTTCTGCCTTTTTGTTGTCATGGTAATCCGAAGGCTCCCTTTTCTTTCGCTGCAATTTCTCCACCTACTTTCGATCCTTAACTTTGTTGCTGAGTTCGTAGCAAAGAGGCGTCGAGTACCATTTGAAAAGTCTTTGGTATTAGTTTGCAACTTTACGCGTCGTAAGCAAGCACTCTATCATTGCCGGTTTAGTTAGTAAAAAGTCAAAGGAAATTCAAAAGGAAGATTGTTTTGCGTCAATGGGAAAACCCTACTCGTGCCTCTTGAATAAATGGGGACAGGGAGTTTTTCAGTTTTCAAACAATTCAACATCTAAATTTTGATTATAAATCTGAACGGTAATGGCTCTTCTTAAACCCAGCCGAAAAATGTTGTACGTTGTTTCAACACTGATGGTAGAATAGTGGGTCACTTCTTGAAAGATGACCTTCTAGTTTGTGTCTGACTGTATTGAGCTTAATAAATACATTGGAAGCCAACGAAAGCGAAAGCATGATCATCTGAATATTTACTCCGCTTAGTTTAATCAGTAAGTTGGTCGACCGCTCGGTCGAGGGTGACCCGAAGGCTCCCTTTTCTTGCGGTAAGGGGTGAGCGAGACTCTTATCCCTGAATTTCTCCACTTACCCTCAATCCTTCTCTTTGTTGCTGGGTGCTTGGCAGAGAGGTGTCGAGTACCATTTTTAAAGATTTTGATATGACCCGGCTGAGGATCGAACCCGCAACTTCCAGCACTATAGGAGAGCACTAAATTAACTTTAATGTAGATTGTTTGGCATAGCTCCGACGATCTAGAATAATTGCCTATCTTATGTTTAGCACTTGAATTAATACAACATAATTGACCATAAGTTTACTATATATTTTCAATTCAAGATATGCAGATTGTATGAGGAAAATGAATAATAGAATAATAGTAATTGTAACCTTACCTGCGCATATTGGGGTCAGATTTATTGAATTTCCTAGCACCTGAAGAAGACCGGAGCGTACAACGGCCGAAACGTCGTACAAATAGCAACACAGATGAGGACAATAGTCCGAATAATGTAAATACTACGCATAATTATTATTCAATATAATTGTCCTTTCGATTAATTTTCATTCAAACAATTCACAGTTCGAATAAATGTTTTTCGAACAATTATTTTCGAACTGTGTTCACATATTTACCAAAGATGAGGACGGATATTACATAACATTCTCATTAGAAACAAGGAAAAGTGTACTGAACTGCTATATAATATCAATCCTTCTGCATTGCAGTGAATTCTGAGCATTTTATTCACAGATGTAGAAGAAACTCCTGGCAACAAATATGTAGATCTAAAGAAGGATGTTGAAAATACAAATTCATGGAAATCAGTCTATAGCAGAAAGAAATGGCAACCTATTGCGGGAAAATTTCCTGCCTAGTCAATCATTGATCGAAAGACATATGATTGACCAAGCGTGTATCACAAATAGTTCTTAACTAACTGATTTCTGATTAACATTTGAAATAAAAAATTATTATGTATATAGCTATTTATTAAGGTTAATTTAGTGTGGTTCAAGGCAAAAATGAGGAGTGAGAAATCTATCATTTCTCTTACTGAGCTCCTGGGTATTACGGTAAACTGCACCCTGCATTAAAAGCGTTTGATTGTGAGGTAGTGAGGAGCATGGAACAACTTCTTAATTCTTAAAGATACTCATATTTTTATCATTTAATTTCATGATTTACATCAACGTTGATGTGTGTTATGTTACAGTGGATATCGACTCGGAATGAAAAATCAGAGAGCCGAGATCGAATCCCAGTTAAATTCGTTGCATTCATTTACGCGCAAATAAGCTTGGGAAAGTTATTAATTCGTCTCTTCCCTCCAGTTATGGGTTAAATTAAAGAACAGAATGGGTTCTATAACCATTCTACTGCAGAAATTAATTACAACGGGAAAATTTTCAGAAACAAGGAAAAGTGTACTGAACTGCTATATAATATCAATCCTTCTGCATTGCAGTGAATTCTGAGCATTTTCTTCACAGATGTAGAAGAAACTCCTGACAACAAATATGTACTCCTGCAGAAGGATGCTGAAAATACAATGGGTAAAACATTTGAGCAACGAAAAGAATTTAAAGAACGACATTTATACTTAGAATCAGAAAAAGACAGTCGAAATGACTGGCACACACAATGGCGAACGACGGCTTGGAGAATTGGACACTTACATAAAGTAATGAAGTCAAGAGTGTGTAATTTACCTAACGAAATGGTGTAAAAGAATGAAAAAACGGGAACTTGGAAGGATAATAAAATACAAAAATTGGCTAGAGCTACAAGAAATATCAAGTTGTGGAGAGCCATAGTCTCTCACTTTCAGAAGATGATATAAAAGAAAAAAAACTTTAAATCATATTTTTCCTTTCAAGTTTTGTCGAGTACTTTTAAAGGGAAATAACTCTTCTCTTCCCAAAATATATGTTTGTTTGCTCCCTTTAGTCATATGTGAAATCAGTAAATGCTAAACATTAGAAGGCGGCCCCCGAAACGGTGCACATTCTCTACTGATGACCCCAATTTAAATACAAATTCGAAAGGATCAAAAGAAGTTCAATGAAGTCATATGCCGTAGAGAAGCTCGATGGAAATGTTATTGGTATGAGGAGTATTTGATATTCAGTTCGCTTTAGGTGAGTGTCAATTACTTTCCAGTAATTTCCTTCCTGGGTGTATGGATCAGTTATAACATGCTTAATATAAGCGATAAGGAAATTGAACATATAAGAGGCTGCAGTAGAGGTAGCTTCGCACTGTACTACAAGTTACAACTAAAACAAAGCCTTAAACTAAAATATCGAGTCAGGTTCTTACATGACCTCGTTATATGAAGAGAGGATGTCAAGCATGGTGCGAAAATCGTTAAAAAATATCCATATTGTCAGCTGCATAAAACTGCTTTCTTAAAAACCAATTCCAGCGAATGAAGCCTGTAGGTCTTAGTAGGGGCCCTCCTTTTTCGAACTTTGTGAATTGGCGTTACAGAATAAAAGAAAGACCTATACTAAATAACAGTGACCACATCACTTGAGGAATTCCAAGAGCGCCAACAACTAAAATGGATAGCACATGTTACTCGAAGATAAAATGACATCATGACGACGTTCACTTTCTATGCTACTTCAAACAAAAGGCTAGGAAAGAAATCCTCTTTAGTAATGGAAAGAGCTATAATAGTTACAGTTATGTTTCTCAAAAGAGAAAGTTTTTTATAAATGTCAACCGACGCTACCTTTGCACTGTCAATGAATGCCGAATGTTTCCTTATAAAGAGAGAGTTTATATTACCATTATGATTTCTATAAGGTAAAATTAAAAATCGTTTATAGTGAGCGAGCTTTTTTATTCACTCCATTGTGGTTCATTTGCAGCAGAATAAACTTCATATTTAAGACGAGTCTTGTAGCTAGACTAGATGCAGTGATCGAATTAAAAATCTTTAAGAATCTATTCTGCTTATTTTCTTTTCAATCTGAGAATGGAATATCGTATCATAAAGAATTAAACCATTTTGGTAATCTAATAACAAACATTTAATTTAATAGTATATTTCCAGATTGAATTTTTTTTTAATCATATCACCCCGAGCAATGCGGTAACGCCACTGATGCGCAGGGGGCTACATAAGAGTGAAAAGATTGGAAAGCCGGAAACCACATCTTAAACAGGGAACAAGGGATGAGACTCTTCACCTGTGCAATAGACGTGGGTGCTGTTCTTATTATATTTCCGTTCAAAATTATGTTGAGTTTTTTCTTTAATGTCATCAGCTGTGTTATGCATTCTAAGCCACATTCGACTGAATCACTGCAGCCCTAAAGATTCAATGGAAGACCTATCAAATTTATGACTGGAAGATTTGTCACATTTTTTTCAATAGGAAGAGTATATATATATATATATATATATATATATATATATATATATATATATATATATATATATATACCTAGACTATCGACTATTAATATATAAGATAACTTTTGAATAAACTGACAACCGATTTGCTAAGCTTTTATCATTTTAAGAATCGGTTTGCGCCAACTGGTTTATGCCAACCTTCATCACTTTCCAATTACCTGAAGAAGGCCGGATTGCACAACGGATGAAACGTCGTGAATACAGCAATAAAGATGAGGACAACAGTCCAAAACAATGTAAAAATTGTAAATACCTCATTCCAGAAATATAGACAAGAAACTGTGTGTAGCCAAAGATAATATTATATTTGAATGACTATGTTCTTGGCTGTGTAAGCGTTAGCAGGGAATATTTTACTGAATAGCGTTAATTTTTGCGACCTTAATATATTTCCCTTAGTTCTTCAGTTTAGTCAAAATATCTACTTATATTCAATAAATATCATCAAATATGTTTGTAGTTAATAAAAGTTAGACTAAACTATCGCCCGGTTCACACTCCACCCACGTCTATTGAACAGGTGAAGAGGCTCATCCCTTGTTTCCTGTTTAGAATGTGGTTTCCGGCTTTCTCTTTTCCAATCTTTTTACTCTTACGTAGCCCCCTGCGCATCAGTGGCGTTATCGCCTTGCTTGGGGTGTTATGATTAAAAAAGATATATATATATATATACTAGGTGATATCAAAAGGTTTCTACTTCTGTATCGTGTCAACAGATGGCAACACACGGTTGCATGCGCAGTAAGAGCTAACAGTGGCCTTCATGCGCAAGTGTGCTGAGAAACATCGCTTTGTTCACTTCGTTAGTTGTAAAATTTGTTTTTTGTGATCACGTGTATCAATTTTTTTTTTTTACTCATCACCCGAAGCAAGGCTACCGCCACTGATGTGCAGGAGGCTACATAAGGGAGTTAAAGTTTTAGGCAGGAGGAGAGTGAAGAGAAAGATGAACCAATTACATTGGGTGAAAGAGAAAGAGCAAGGATGTGAACACAGGTGTGAAAACAGGTAGAGAGAAAGAAAAAGAACAAGATACACGGGCTGAAGTAGAAAGGACTGGAATCAAGTGGATAAGAGATGGGAATTGACATTGCATTTAAATTCCTGGAGGTTGTAGCCATCGTGAAAGCAGGTATATGGAAGGAATTTCCACAAGCGAGAAGTGCGAGAAAAGAAGCTGGTGGAGTAGAATTGTCACCTGCATTTGGTTGATTTAACTGTAAAAGGGTGGGGCCTTGTTGCCAGTCTGGTTGCACGGGTAAATTCTTGTGGGAAGGGTTCCAGTGACCTAAGTTCGTCAGAGCAGAAGTTATGAAAATATTTGTAGAAGAGACAGAGGGAAGTCATATGCCACCGGTGAGAAAGTGGCTGGAGTCGAGCTGCCAAGCCGAGACCTATCACATTACAGATTCTCCTTTGTGATTTTACCATGTAATAGCATGCACTTCTCTCCCCCACCCATCAATAACCGCGTTAGTGTTCATCAAGAATTCGCTTCCAGCGCCAAACCGTCAATCGAGAGTTCTACTGCAACGTTTGACGCGTTTAAGAGAAGGCGTTCGACGAAAGCGACCGGATTCTGTCGGATTGCGAAAAATTGGATTCTTCACAACGACAATGACTCATGTCACCGAGGTCTCCTCACTCGTGAGTTTCTGGCCCAAAACAACATTGTATCGCTTCCGCACCCGCAGTATTTGACAAATTAAGGTCATGTGGACTTACAGAGATTCGAAGGCGAATTGGCATGGCGAAGGAAGCATTCCAGAAGTTGAGTAAGGTATTAAGAAACAAAACAATTTAGCTAGAAACTAGGAAGATAGTACTGGATTGATACGTGATGTCTGTCCTTCAATATGGCAGTGAATGCTGGACAATCTAATCAAAGATGAAGGAAAAACTCGAAGCAACTGAAATGTAGTTCTACAGAAGGATGCTGCAAATATCATGGATCGAGCATGTGAGCAATGAAGAGGTCTTAGAAATAATGGAAACAAAATGAAAATTAATACTGAGCATCAGGAAGAGACAGCTGAAGTTCCTGTGACACGCAACAAGGAAGGGGTGCCTGGAGAACCTGATACTAACAGGCCAGATAGAGGGGAAAAGAGACAGGGGAAAGCAACGGATAATATATTTGAAGGACCTAATCAGGTGGATGACAGAATGAGGATTGCACGGTGTAACAGGAGAAGGCGTGCTCAGAGCCACCAGGAATAGGGAAACGTGGAAAGCCATGATCGCCTTCGTCCTGAAGGGACAGGGCACATAGAAGAAGAAGGACTTCTATCTTTTCTGAAAATGCAGCTCAATGGTCGCTGTTTTAACACGGTTGCCGAGATTCAGAGCAAATCGCAGAAAGTCCTCAACTCGCTTAAGGAAAACGGCTTCCAGGTCAGATTTCAAAAGCGACAGGAAACCTAGGCTGCACAAGGTGATAATTTCGAAGGAGAGGATGTTAAAAATATTTTTTTCTTACTAGTCCGACAACATTTTGATGCCACCTCATACATAAGTATACTTCCATCTAATGAAAGTGTGAGTGTGACATGTAGCACATGTTTTTTTTTTCATATGATACAAATGTATTTGCAGTCGATGAAGTAGCACAGGTTTTTGCATTAAAAATCCGAACGTCCGAACGTTCAGATTTTCCGAACCTCGCTCTCCATAAATTTCAACTGTCTCTAAAATATTGTAAAATAAAGTTGATAAAACAAAAATGGGAATTATTTATAACTCAGTTTTGTACTTCGACGACTGAAGTCTGAATTGATATGAATAAAAACATATACTGGATATATGGAAAATAAACCCTATTTCAATCACATTTACATACCCTATTAAAGCACACTCAAACTTTATTTTCTACCTAATAGCAGAAAATATGTACAAACAAATTAAAAAGATGCCGCAATACAACACACCGTTTAAATCAAAGTGTATATTGTTTAGAAATTATCATGTGAAATATTAGACCAAAGATAAAAATATACCACTCGTGCAACAAGGTCCCACCATTTTACAGTTAAATCAACCAAATACAGGTGACAATTCTACTCCATCAGCTTCTTTACTCGATCTTCCCGCCTGTGGAAATTCATTCCATATACCTGCTTTCCTGATGGCTACAACCTCCAGGAATTTAAATACAATGTCAATTCCCATCTCTTATCCACTTGATTTCAGTCCTTTCTACTTCACCCCGTGTATCTTGTTCTTTTTCTTTCTCTCTACCTGTTTTCACACCTGTGTTCACATCCTTGCTCTTTCTCTTTCACCCAATGTAATTGGTTCATCTTTCTCTTCACTCTCCTCCTGCCTAAAACTTTAACTCCCTTATGTAGCCTCCTGCACATCAGTGGCGGTACCGCCTTGCTTCGGGTGATGAGTAAAAAAAAAAAAAATTGATACACGTGATCACAAAAAACAAATTTTACAACTAACGAAGTGAACAAAGCGATGTTTCTCAGCACACTTGCGCATGAAGGCCACTGTTAGCTCTTACTGCGCATGCAACCGTGTGTTGCCATCTGTTGACACGATACAAAAGTAGAAACCTTTTGATATCACCTAGTATATATATTAATCATTTCGGAAGAAATTCTCATAAAGATCTGCAGATTTCGTTTTTCAGTAACAGGCATGCAACTTTCTCCGAGCCCTCCAAACACAAGAGAAAACTTGGTTATGTAGCGTTTTCCACTTTATCTCAGAGAGTGCTGAAAGAACATGTGTCGGTGACTTCTAACAAATCATCTCCAACCATAACAGCCCGGACGGTCAGTGAATCTTCGGTGACGATCAAATTCGTCAATTCTATGCAACACCTTTTTTCTGTGGACCAACTATCCAAAGACTTTAACTCAACTAAAGACTATTTTTCTCATTTTTTTATTCTTTTGAATTCATATACATATGTTTGTAATTACAAACGATTTAATTAACAGGTATATCCACGTTTGTTTGTTTGTTTGTTTGTTTCTTTCTTTCTTTCTTTCTTTCTTTTGTTTTTGTTTTTTTTAAGGTGGTTTCTCTCTGTCATTTCTAAAAATATTTTCATGGCAACTGCTCTGACGAGCTACAAGATTGACATCAAGTTTCCTTTTACCCATAAAATAATTAAATGTAACCGCCACTTCTAATCAAACAGTTTCTTTTCTCGCACTTCCCATTTGTGAAACTCCCTTCTGATTCCTTGCTTTCCTTATAGCTACTACCTCCAAAATTTTAAAAATCAACGTCAGTTACCATTTTTATTTCCTTGAACCCCATCCATCTCTTGTCCTTTCTTTGACATCGCCTGTACTCTGTTTATTTTTCTCTCTCGCTGTAATCGTCAGAGCAGTTGCCATGAAAATATTTTTAGGAATGACAGAGAAGCCACATCACGTCGGAGAGAAAGTAACAGATATAGAGATGTCAAGTCAGGATCGATAACATTGCAGATACTTTTTTTGGATTTTGTCGAGAATCACGAGGTGAATATGAGGAGCACCCGGCCAGATATGACAACAGTATTTAATGCACAGATGAAAGGTAGATTTATAAATGTGTAAGATGGATTCTGAGAAAAACTCCCACAGTGGCCCAATCATCCTAGCAGTAGATGCAGCCTCTTATCGGGCAATTCTTCGACACCTTTATAGTAAAACAGCATAGGCTTTCATAGTCTGATATTGATTAGAAAAAGTTTTCCTTGTTAAAGCGTTTTGCGGCGATCGAAAATAGGTTTTAATCTGTTGGTGTAAGGTTAGGTGAATATGGTGGTTGCGACAGAAGAAATGTTTTTTATCTGTGTTATTTTTGCTTTGCGTAGGCTTTAGTTTTTATGAGAGAGAACATTTTTCCCATTGACAGGCGAAGGAGGCTTTTTGATCAAGCATTTTGCTGCAGCTGCTGGATATATAAGTATATTTATTATTTCAATCTCTGAATAAATAATACCCCGACGATACCAAAACATGCACATTACCTTTCTTCCGTGGTGCTCAGCTTTTGGGGTCATTTGCGGACTCTTGTCAGTCTACTACCTTTTGCATTGAACATTGTTGTATATAACCCATTTTTCTTCGCCTGTTACAATGTATTCAAGGAATGTTTAGTTAAGATGATACATTCGTTATTACAATTAATACCAGGAAATGGAAATTACTTATGATTCAACCTAATATTTTTCCTGGCTCTGTTTGATTTTACTCCGCTTTTTAGGTGTATTTTACATTCTATCATAAAAGTAAAAAAGTTGACATAGTAATCGTGAGTTCAATCATTAGGCCGGGCAGTGTGTACTTAAACCATGTGAAAATAAGGAGAACAATAACTGAGCGGTCCTAAAAATAAGAACGAGATGAAAAATAGGGCTACAGACATGAGCAGTGGCACGAGAACAGTCTACCCTTTTAGATAAAATAAAAAGGTTCCGTTCAATATTTCCTGTAGGTTAACCGGATCGATATACATCTGATGAAGGTTGTAGCGCACAACAATCGAAACGTTGTGATAAGAAAACAAAGATGCGGGTAATAGTCCGAATGTAAACAGTGTAAATAATGGTTTTCTCTCTCTCTCTCTCTCTCTCTCTCTCTCTCTCTCTCTCTCTCTCTCTCTCTCTCTCCAATTCTGCCCCCTCTCCTCTATCACTCCCTCTCTCTCTCCACTCTCTCTGCCAGTCACGCACGTTATTTTTATTATCAGCAGCAGTTGCTCATATCGTAGTCACGTTGATGAGCATATAAATACCACTTACGAACAATTGTATCCAGAGCCATCGCGTACTGCCTACGAATCCCTCTACGGGGGTGTGCGAAATCTGATTGGGGGCCCCGGGCAGTGCTCTTTATCTTACTAACATTTGTTCTTTTTATGTATATATACATAGATACACATTATAAATTAGACTAAGCACAACTGACTATTAGTATTAACGGATGAAAAATTGCCGCGGATTTTGACGTCATTCCGGGGTGGGTTTTTTTTGTCCTAATCTGTGAATTTGTTCTGGTTATTCTAAGTTTCGAAAAACGCTATATAAAATTTACTATTATTTTTATCCATAATGTTGGAATGTATTAAATTATTCAACTTTTTCACAAGAAAAATCTCAAGTTTATGTGATAAATTGTCGCCAAACATTTTTGATTCATTTAAAATGAAATGATCTGTTATGACATGTCTCTAATTTGTATTTAGATACATTGTATTTATTTTCAATTTTTCTCGTTGAATAGGTTCACTTCTGTTGCATATGATCCATTATTTCACATAATGAGCCTTCAAAAAAATTGTATTTTATATGAATACTATCTTATTGGAGGCTGTATTAAATATTCTGGAAAAAGGGGTCACGAGACCCTTACACCAGCCCTGATTATAGAACTTTTATTTTCATTATATCCCAGGTTGTTTTTTGAGTTTGTTTTTTTTTTGTTGTTGTTTTTTTTTGCAAGCATATTATATAAAAAGAAAGAAAAAAAAAACATATTTTATTACTTATCTTCTATTGCCATTTAAAACAAAAATGAAAAAAGTCTCAAAGCTAAATTGGAACGTTAAAACCCTTCTTATCGCCTGAAGGATTTCTTTATCACTTTAACCATGTCGACTAAAAGAGACAAATCATGAACTTCGTCACTGTTTATTCCGACTTTATTCTTTGTTCGTGACTTGCTTTTACTAATACTACTTGTTTCGTTTCTCTCATATCAATCAACGAGAAAGAAAATGGAGTCGAATGAATTTAGAACTGTCTGTGTCAACACCTAAGTTTGGGACTAAATGTTTCGTTTTACATCTCGAAAATGCACGTGTGTATTCAGTAAAGGATTTTATAAGGCACTTAAAGAATATTATTCTAATACATTTATGTTAAATAATCGGTCATTTTTCATACTTGAAGCTAAGCGTTGGCTCTCTTCGGGCGTTAAATTTTAAAACGTTATGAAACTGACATACGCATAAAACTAAAAGTCAAATTCCGATTTTTGCCATAAATATTTGTTGCTAAAAATTTGTGTTGTACGCGTGTATATTGGGGTTTGCAGTTATTTTAATACAGTTCTTGTAAGTTGTTTTTTCTTATTGTTGTTGTTGTTGTTGTTATTAAAAAGTAAGAAAATATTCAATTAAAAAATATCTTTAAATTTTTTCTTACTTTTCCAACGTACGCAGATTTCAATCGAACAAAGTTGTTCGTAATTTTTTTTGAAGAAAGGCGAGCTATTTTCTGAACGAAAAGGCTATCCTTTTTTTCCTTTGTTTTTTTTTAATTTTTTTTTTCGTTATTATTTAGTCCTAAAAATACAGCTTGTATGGTTTTCGTAAATCATCTGGCTTCCTTTTTCTTTCTTTGTTATTTGTTATTCTTTTAAGTCTGATAAAGTTTTGAGATGCTCTTCCTTTAAAATTTGATCAAACGTAACTGGTAAAGAAATATCGAAGAAAGATGTGTAAAAAAGGAAAGAAAAAAGAGGCACATAAGACGGGAAAAGGTGAAAATTAAGGAATTAAAGAAAAAAATCAACAAAGAAAAGAATTGAAAAGAACTAAAGAAAAGTAAACAAAAATGAAATACGTGAGGCGGAAGAAGAAAGAAGAAAATAAAGAACCGAAAGGGGAGAAGGGAGAGGAGAACTGAAGAAACAAGCGAACAAAAAAAGAAAACGAGGGAAAAAAAAAAAAAAAAAGGAAAATGGAAGCGCAAAGAAAAATGTAAAAACCTCGGTATAACAAGATTTCTCGAATATTCACGCCGGTATATGTGAATAAATATATTGTTTAATAAATAAAAACAGGCCATCCATTCAAATATATATATACTATAGTCACCAGCAGACAGATCTGTTTCGCTGTATTACAGCTCATCAGTACGCCTTAGACACCGTTTGCTTCCTAAACCCAGGATTGAAACCCGACCGAATCGGCGATTCTAACCCTAGGCCACGAGTGAGCGAGTGAGTGCGTGTATGTGTGTGTGCATATATATATATATATATATATATTAGAAATGGGGGTCTATTTCAAATACGAAGTATATATATATATATATATATATATATTAAATATGGGGGTATATATATATATATATATATATATATATATATATATACTTCGTATTTGAAATACGAATAGGGGGTCTATTTCAAATACGAAGTGTCTAATATACTAACATTTGAAGTAATAAAAACGTCGGATTAAAAATAAATTCAATCTAAAAATATAATTATATATAATGTGTGTGTGTGTGTGTGTGTGTGTGTGTGTGTGTGTGTGTGTGTGTGTGTGTGTGTGAGTAGAATATATCATAATATCCGAAACAAAAGTGAAGCTGACGAGACAAAGTGGAAACGCTATAAACGACTCGTTTCCTCGATGTCTGTATTTGGGGTTGTTCATGCCAGAATCTCTAGTTAAGTATATATATATATATATATATATATATATATATATATATATTATCCTACGTAGGATAATATGTATATCTATTAATACATACTTTATCGTTCTCGTATATTACTTTGAGTACTGTTCTATTAACACCAGATTAACGCCATTCTATTAACACCATTTATAATAAATTATATCTCGATGTGTACCTGCGTGTATATACATATGTATACTCATTTACATCCATATATATGGGTTATGATGTTCAATGTCAGCGATAGAGCGTATACAGATATAAAAGTAATCATTGCTGTCAATACCCAGAAGCGACTGTCTGTTTTTTGATAAACGCAATCACCAGTATATATATGTATATTTGGACAGCAAACTTTCCTTTAAAAATGTTAGGTTAAAAACGACCAACAAGGATGATCTTAATAATTTTGTTACATTTTCTAGTATTCTTACATGTTTCTTATTTCCTGGAGATAACATGAGTAAAAATATTCCATAATTTAGCTCTTTCAGCCACTTAACTTACTATTTTCTAGGATGTTATTTTTAAGATGTTGTTATTGTGTCGTCATGTTTGACTGTGATGTAATTTTTGTGGATTTTGTGTTTTTGAAAAGGAGAGTTCTGTAAAGCTATCACGTGATGCGCGTGGCTGGGCATTGTGTGAGCGTCTGTTTATTTCCACTGTTAAATAATATAAGGTTGATGGTAAGAGAAAATTGTTTGATATATCGTACCTCCCTTATAGCGAGCTGCCTTTGATACTGCGGTCACTATCTTGTTGGCGATGGGATCCTTGGGACCAAAACTTTTCTGTGAACTGTTCGAAGACTGAAACACGACAGCCCGAATCCTGAGAACAAAAGAGGTCGTACCGCTAACTTGTGAAGGACTTAATATCAATCTTATATATATATAATATTAACAAAAAGAACTACAGAAAATAGTGAAGGCGAGCGAAAAGACAGGACTTAACATTAATTGCAAGAAGAAAGAATGCATAATTGTCAACAAAAGAAACAATCCAATATGCAAATTGAAAATTAGCGCACCAAAATCAAGCATGTACAACAATTTAGATATCTGTGAAGTGTTTTAACAGAGGACAGAAAGTGCGACACATGACTGAATATTGAGATAGCAAAATTGGTTAAATTAAAGCTAAGTAATCAAGAAACGGCAAATTTATTGTTAGAAACAAAGAAAAAGAGTACTTAAGCGTTAGGCAATATCAATTTTCCTATATAACATATATATATGCTGGATACAGATGAAGAAGAGACTTGAAGAAATGTTGGTGCCGATGATATCTTAAACTGAACAAGTAAACAATGAACTCTTAGAAAAAAAGGGAAACAGTAAAGATATACTTAATATCAGCAAGAGATAGTTGAAATTCTTAGGGCACATCATAATGAAAGGGTTTTGAAAATTTGATACTTTCAGGATAGATTGAAGGCAAGTGGGACCAAAGAAAAGAACTCATAAGTGACAGAACATGGTTTAGGAGAAATAACAAAAAAAAATAACAATTATTTAGAGCTACAAAGGACAAATAACCGTGGACCAACGTCCTGAAGGGATATGCCACATAAAAGAATTTGAATAACATTTAATGTGCATAACAGTTTTTAAAATTATGCGCCTTCCA
This sequence comes from Ascarosepion bandense, assembly GCA_037127315.1. Lineage (NCBI taxonomy): Eukaryota > Metazoa > Mollusca > Cephalopoda > Sepiida > Sepiidae > Ascarosepion > Ascarosepion bandense. The sequence goes on along the minus strand of JBBBDQ010000385.1, from coordinate 2,648,559 downwards.
ATCAAGATCTACCACTGTAATATCCTGAAACTTAATAGCTTCCCACCCTCTTGCGTCTTTGTAGAACATCAAAAGACAATTGACGACATAATATCTGGGTGTGTTCGAATGCCGTTAACAGAATACTTGCAACGTTATAATAGAAAATTGGTTGGTTGGTCGATTTTGTTTAGCGGCATATCAAACTCTACGAATTATTTGATGCCGAAATCTATATATTTTGAATGCACTTGTTTGCCTTCAACTCCAGATATAATCAAATTTAAAGAAAAGATCACAATAATAATAATTCAGAAGCAGGCGTATATATTAAGTTGCCGAAACTGTTCCTCACCATACATTGAAGAAACATGTAAATATTTGAAAGAAAAATCTAGGAACAAAAAGGACCTCATAAATAACAATTTAACAAATACACTGTTCATACACAGAAATAAATTCGACCACAATTTCGACATATGCCATACTCATCAAAAGAAAAGACTAATATGCTCAGAAGGGAAATTCTCGAGAGTGCCACCATCAAATATTATCAATCTATTAATCTGCACTCTTTTTTTTAGACTCACCTTTCCTAATAGAACCACTACTTTCCCAAACTTTTCCAACAAACTTATAAAAAAATCAAAAGAAAATCTTTAAATTCATCATTTCAACGTCTTATACCATAACATGAAACAATTCTCTTCGGGTATGCAAAAGGACTTAATTAAATATCTAATTTTTTCCGTTGATCTAATGAATATTTATGAGCGTTTTATAATTTTCTAGTTACGAACAACAGTTTGCTTTTGTTTATAGATTCTTTATTTTAAATAATTTTTCCCCTTAATAAAGTCCGTCAGTAGACGAAACGCATCTTGTCTCTTCCTTTTATGCATAAAATGTATTGTTGGTAATTTTAATATAAATAGGTATTGTTGTTAATTTTATAACATATATGTATCATTGGTAATTTTTTTATATAAATATGTATTGCTCGTATTTTTACTATAAAATGTATTTTTATACTTTCAATGTTTTGGGTTTGTTTGGGGTTTCACTATTTCTCCATAGCTAGGAGCCTAACAGGTAACCTCCCGGCTCATAGTGGACCTGGGAACAACAGCAATTATGAGGTGGTTTCACGTTCCTCAAAATATTCAGTATCCCTATCAGAGTCTTTGCTGCTGAATGTAGTTTACCCTGGACCCTAGGGAACTGGTGGAAAAATAAGCCACTACAATAGTCCTCTAGAATTTCAGCGTTCTGTTGGTGAGAAAATACGGGCAAATAAACCAAACATAAATGTGAAAAATCATGTTGAAAACGCCTGTCTTTAGATAAAGCTTGCATCTCCAGTTGACAAAGATGCATCAATAAAAACGTTCGGAAAAAATACGTAAATACAATTAAAAATAGTAAATAGTAAATGACTTGAAGACAGAAGTCAGTAGAAGGTGACATCATACCATTACCCGCTCTTATTCGAGCTCAGGGAATGGTATTGTTACGTGTTAATTGTAACACAAGAGAAAAATAAAAAAAAGTTAAAATACAGACAAATATTTAATTCACAAAACGTTAAACAAAAATATTTACAAATATATAGTTTTGCATTCAAATAGAAACAGAGTTTACTACTGGCAGGCGAAGTGTTACGAGGAGAGAAGGTAAGTTGTCAAATATCTTTACCTAATTAAATTGGAGGGGAATTTAAGTGCTATACTTTTTGAAAATCCTTAAAGGCGTATATAAAGACTAATTATTGGCTTGGTCAATGAAAGAAGCAAAAAGATGTATTTACCCATATAGTTCCATGAGGTTCTCTTTTAGGTTTTAGTTGTTCGGACTTTTCTGAGATTCTTTCGGCCGGATATGTATCCTAGAATCTTTACTGATATGACAGGAAAAATCCTTTTAACAACTCTTTCAAGTTTTTGATTGTCGTTGACCTTGGAGATTCTTTCGGCTGGAATATAATTCCATAAATCGAAACCGGTGCTGATGAGGTCAGCACGTCCTTTTACCAACCGTTTCAAGTTTTAGGGTTTTTTTGTTTTTTTTTTTGTTTTTTTTGTCGTCGACTTAGGGATTCTTTCGGCTGGACATACATCTTGAATCTTGACCGGAGCTGTAGAGGTCAACCCATCCTGCTATCAACTGACTGCACCGTGCCCAAAACCTATTTCTATAGGGGATAACACCTAATTTGAAAACTTCTAGAACCTTTCGAACTCTCTCGACTCTACTGGAACTTTCTACAATCTTCCAAAACGTTCTATTTCTAATTTCCTTATTTTTATGACTACTTTCTGAATTAAAACATTTTTGGAATAACACTTAAGACTAAATAAAATCCATTACTATAACTTTTTATACATTATTAATATTATTTTTGTATATAAATGAATCCTCGTAATAGCAGGAAAATGAGAAAGCAATTATGGAGAAACAAATTCTTTTTTTGTTTTTTGTTTTTTTTTAATGCGTTATATAGACCGGATAAACATAATTTCGAGTGGTATATATATATATATATATATAATAAACAAATCTAAAAGTGAGCCAAACGTCGACCGCGTTTTCACTCTACGGATCGTCAGGACCTGTTTTTGTTAAGGTTTTCGTCTTGGGGTTTTTTCTTTCAAACACGCTCTTGACTTGTTGTTATTGGGATTTGTTTGTTTCTTTTTTTTTTATTCCCCTTTTAACCCACTTGGTAGTCCTCGTTGGGTTTGACGACTTACGTTACTGATTTGTTAGCGTTATTTTTTTCTGACTTCGGTCTTGATTAGTGCTACTGTAGTGTTGGTACGTATAGTGATATCTATATATATATATATATATATATATATATATATATATATGTGTGTGTGTGTGTGTGTGACTTTAACACAGAAGTCATTTACAAAACAAAAGTACATGACTTAAGTGACATATATGGGATCAACCAAAGATACTTTTACAACAAGATGGTTCAATCACAGGTCTACATTTAAAATAGAAAACTTTAAAAATTGTACAAAATTGGCTAGCCACGTGTGTAAATTGAAATTAAGACATGAAAAAGACACATACATAACGTGGAGTATAGTGAAAACAGCAAAGCCAACGGTGGCAAAATATGTAGACTGTGCCAGGAAGAAAAGTTAGTGATTATGCTATTCCCAAACAAAAATGAATTACTGTATGAAAGAACAGAAATTATGACTAAGTGTAACCATACCATAAAATACCTATTAGATTGATACAACCATAAATGGAAACATTATAATTTACTCTAATTTTGAAAATTGCACGTTCAAAAAATCAGTTATTGCAAATATCACATGGCAGAAATTTAGGTCATGTAATAACTCGTTTACGGATGAAGAATATATATATATATATATATATATATATATATATATATATATATATATATATATATATTGTGTATTTAGGTAGCTTTTAAGCAAATTTCATTAAAAATTTCAAAACATAAATTATTTATAAATTATCCGAATATTTTATTTCTCCAAGCGCTTTCGGCAATAATTTTAGCCATTATCAAGGATAAATTTTATTTTACTTTTAACTAAATGTATAAATTGTTTTGTATACGTATATAGAGTCATAAGAATGTTTTATTTTCCAAACACAATGAGCACGTTGTGGTCGTGTTCATAGTTGATATTGTTGAATATTGGATTTTTCTTTTTTATTAATAATGCTTCCATTATGCTAAACCATTTTTACATGTGGATGAAACTATTTGTATTATCAATGAGTATGTTACGGATAAAATATTTAAATGAGACCAAATAGAACTATAGTCAGAGAGATGTAACGTGAGTCTTCTTGTTAAACATACGGTTGTATATGAAATGTAATTACGAATTTGGATTAAACAAGAATACAGTTCTCTAAAGGACATGCAAAGTCTTAAATAACATTGGTTCTTTGTAGTTTAGATCATGCTGGTGAATTGTTATTTTTGATGAAGTTAACAGTTTTAAATATTGTGCAATAGTATTGTGGAGACTTACCTACAAATGGACTCATCCACACCTTTATAATATGGCTACCAACTCTGTGTGAGGAGTCACTGATTAATAGCCACAGAGTGAGTGAATGAGTGAGTCAGGACGCCTGCGAGAGAAAGTACTCTCCCGTTCACGTTTACCTTTGTACTACGTTTCCCGAGAATATGCTATTCAACCTTATATCCGAGTCCGTGTTATCTTTCTATGGCCCTTCGGTCATAACAAATAGATAATTTGTTATGATAAGTTGCATATTTCCTTATGATGTTCCTAAATAAAGATTCATCCTGTTTATATATATATATATATATATATATATATATATATATATATATATATATATATATAAAACAGAAATAAAGATTATTCCAACGATTGAAAGTGTTATAGGTGAAAAAAGTGTGAGAATTCGTGGACGTTTAGTGTAAAGTCTAAATTTTTTGTTATTATTATTATTAATATTATTAATATTATTCATCTTTTGTATAATACATTAAGTGTCCATAAATTATATTTGTACCGTTACACGTGTTTTGAGTCTAAAGTTGACTCACTTCAGGCAAATAAATCTCTGACTTTACATATCGAGACCCGTTTATAATATTATTAATAATAATAATAAATCTACACTTTAAACAAAACGTTCACGACTTCTCCCACTTTATATATATACTGACGCTACTTCGGTCGGGTTTCAATCCTGTGTTAAAAAGCAATCGGAGTCTAACCGTACTGATAAGCTGTGATATAGCGAAACAGATCTGTCTGCTGATGACTATATCTATCTATAAATATAGGTATAGATGTTCAGTCCGTAAACGGCGAGGATAATCCAACAAGATCAAATTAATAAAAATATCTAGTGTTATATCTATATAAAGAGCTCAATGGATGTTATCCAGAGCAATATATATATATATATATATATATATATATATATATATATATATATATATATATATATAAGAAAGAAGGTTGGGTCATTATGTCGATCCAGGATGTTTTTCCGCCTGAATCCATCCTGCATATATACAAGTCAGCCATCCGTCCGTGTATGGAGTACTGCTGCCATTTATGGTCAGACGTCCCTGCCGTTCACCTCAGTGTTCTCGACAGGCTCCAAAGGAGAGTTTGTAATGTGATAGGTACTGACTTGGCGGCTCCACTGCAGCCACTTCCCCACCGACGAAATGTAGCCTCCCTTTGTCTGTTCTATAAATACTTTCATGGCTTCTGCTCGGACGAACTTGTCACTGGTACCTCCACAGCAGGTGTTTACTCGTGCAACCAGATTGGCAACTGGGTCCCACCCATTCACAGTTAGGTTAGCCAAATGCAGACGACAATTCTACTACTTCAGCTTCTTCTCTCGCACTTCCCGCCTGTGGAGCTCTCTCCCATATTCTTGCTTTCCTACAACCTCCAAGAATTTAAATGCAATGTCAATACTCATCTATTAACCACTGGATTCTAGCTATCTCCCCACCCCGTATATACTTGCCTTTCCCTCCACCTATGTAACTGTCATCACCCCTGCATTCTCATCTTTCTATTGCTCTTTTCTAACTGGTCTGTACACCTCACTCTTTTCTAATTAATCTTTTTACAGTTATGTAGCCCCGTGCACATCAGTGGCATTTCCGCCTTGCTCTGGGTAAAATGATGAAAAAAATATATATACTCTCGGTTACTGGCGTGTGTTTACATTGTATAAAGTCCGCCTTCCTCTACCGAGCGCCCATACCTCAGAGCTAGAATTGCCGACTGATGTCAGTTTGGTCGTGTTTCAATCTTGGCTAGAAGCGATCGGATGTCCAACCCTGCTTATGAGCTGTGATACAGCGTAACAGATTTGTCTGCGGATGTTCTGTTTCCCACGTCTCCCCAGTCTTTTGAACTGGATCAGAGGTTTATCGCTTATTTCGTGTTTAGGATTGGATTTCAAGTTCTTTCTAAAGTGTTCTACAACTCGGTATTTCAAGCGTCTTCTCCTGAGCTCTGAAAGTTTATTTATTTATGCATTTATCATTTCCTGGAATGTAATACATAGGTTGGATATGTGTTGTGGTGCAGTGGTTATCGGCTCGGAACGAGAAATCAAGTAGCCGAGTTCAAATTCCAGTTGAATTCCTTGCATCCACTTACGCACAAATAACCTAGGAAAAAGTATTAATCCGTTTCTATTCCCCAGTTATGGGTTAAATAACAGAACAGATTGGGTTCTATAGCCTTGGCTGACAACCACTCTACCGTAGAAAGTAATGGCAACCTACTGCGGGATGACCTTCTTCCCAGTCAGTCATGTCTCTTGCGAGACTTGATTGCCTAAACGTGTATCACGTATGTCACTTAACTGAATGAATGCATAGGTTCACCTATCACCCGGTTCACTCTCTTCCTCTGGTCTTTCGAACAGGAGTAGAGATGTACGCCTTGTTTCCTGATTAGGATAAGATTTCCGGTTCCTTTTAAAATCTATTTTAACTATTTACTTTCTAATGTCTTCCCCTTGAACTCTTAAATTTTATTTACTGATTAATTTTTTCTCCTTAATAAGAGATAAGTTCACCTATCATCTGGTTCGTACTTCTTTCGTGTCTTGTGAACAGGTGAAAAGGCTTATCCGTTGTTTCCTGATTAGATTTGGGTTTCCGGTTGCTTCTAAAAGACTTCTTCAACTCTTTAATTCTAATATTATTTTTCCCTTCTCTAACTAGGAGTACATAGGTTCGCCTATCGTCTGATTCACACTTCTTCCCTGTCTTTAGAACAAAAGTAAATTTGTATCACTTGTTTTCTGTTTAGTATTGAGTGTTCGATTCCTTCTAAAGTGTTTTAATTTCTCAGGCTCTTCGTGTATTAGTAGAAACAAGATATTCAAAGAAGTGTTAATAAATAGTAAATAAAAAATTACGTAAGTCCAAGTTATTATTACGCTGCCGACTATTAGTTGTCGTTAACTGGTACACTTGACTACCAGTTGAACTGCTCTCGTAACTGCCGTTAACTAACTGCTCCCTCAACTCCTCTTCGCTGCTCCTTAGAAGTCACACAGGCAGCCTTTGAGATTAGAGAAAGAAATCACTCAACCACCGGTCGAGTTTTTCCTTCATATTGAAGGACGGACAGCACATAGCAATCCATGCCAATTCGCCTTCGGATCTCCGTGTTGCACTTTTTGTTCTTCTGTTATAACATATTTATATTTTTGTACCTGCTTGATTCTAGTATCCCCGTCCTGTATCTGGCATATTGGGCTGCCCTTTTTACTAATGACCATGCATTCGTTTTTCTTGCAGTTTATTTGTAGTCCTTTATTGTCACTCGCTTCTGCTACCTTCTGTAGGAGATCTTGTAGTTTCCTTTCTGTATCTGCTATCAGCACTGTATCATCTGCGTACCTTAAGTTTATTTAAGTTGTGGCCTTCGATGACAAATCCAGGCATAACATCTCGGGTCCTCAAAATATTCTCGCTGTACAAGTTAAATGGATCCGGTGAAAAGACACATCCTTGTCTTACGCCCCTTTCTATCTTTGTATATCTGCTGAAACTGGTGTGAATAATCAAAGCGTAGAAATAATAGTAAAATGGCATGAGTTTAAACCAGCTGTCCACAAGAACTAAACAGGTAGTAAAATTTTTAGAAATATTAGCAAATAACTTCGCAAAGATCAGTAAACTGGTCCAAATTGTTATAAGGAAGCAAAGTAAAAATCGTGCAGTAATAAATGTGTACGTGTCAGCAGATCATTCGGTGAAAATGAAAGCGAATCTGTAAAATCGATATCAGGATCTTGCCTAAGAACTATGAACACGTTGAATTACAACAGTGGAGTTGTGCCCATAGTCACTGGAGCACTTACCATTGCTTCAAAGATCCTTGCGAACAGAGTGAAAGAATTAGAAATGAAGATCAAAGAAGTGTTGAGTCTATGAGATTAATATGCATGATATTTCACATAATATACATAAATTATAGCGTACAACTTGTCACTTTCAATATGTGGCAATAGCTTTATAAAATGTGCGGCAGAAATACTTCCCACATATCCCTCCAAGAAAAACCTCCTATATAATGGCAAGACGTTAGCTAAATGAAAACACTATTGCCACAAATATCTTAACCATTATGTAGTGGGTATTTCTACGAGGTAAATGTGGAGGCATTTTTGCTGCACCCTGTGTTTTGTAACGTTATTTTATGATTTTTACATCATTAGCCACTTTCAGTTTTTCAAATTTTTTAGAAAAATCAGGAATAAATTTATGAAATATGTGAAATATTTTACAATATATATTCAAACACTTAAATCATAATACACTATTTGTCACTTTTAACAATTGGCAACAATTTTATACATGTTAACGATCTTTTTCCATACGTTTTACATAGTTAGCCACTTTCAATTTTCCATAATTTTTAGAAAAAATATTAAATTTTAATATTCTGGATATTTCATATAATATATACAAATTATAAATCAGTAAATGTCACTTTTAGCAAACAGCTAACGGATTTCTCAAATTTTACATTATTAACTGGTTAGTGAAACCTCCAGAGACCTGATGCTAAATCTTCTAATTACAGGACGTGCCCGAAGCTTACAAAGACAACTGTTTTGAACAAAATCTAAAAACAAGATCATAGTAATGAGTGCACCATTGTAAAGACAACATTAATGTAAAATGTATACTCCAGTCCCTGAAACAAAATTTAGAAATCAGTCATTCATTGATTTTGTGATATGTAGATTTCTTCGTATTGTGACATCATCCAGAATAACAATCTAAATTTCATATTTGACAGCAAATTGTCGTCTAGAAATGCAAAACTTCTTTTTTTATAATGCTTCACAAGATTTTGATCGATTTAAGGTCAGGGCGTACAAGCGGGTGACTTCATAAAACGACTGTCTTTGAAATCTATTTTATTCAGACATTCATTATTTTTTTACTGAATATGACGGAAGATTTCCGTACATAAAAGTAAATCATCCATATGAAAGCGTTTAGCTTCTTGAATCATTGCTCCCTGTGTGCCTTCAAAACTATAAATGTATATCTGAGTTGTCATCTTGGAATCTGGAACTAAACACGGACTCACCAATTTCTCTCAAATAATTTCCCTGCAAAATATCACGCCACCTGTTGTTTGTCGACGTCTTAACCTGTGAAGGTGTTTTCTGCCTGTAGTACCTCGTTTTAGCTCCATCTGTCAAGCCCTGAGAATGGTTTTCATCGCTGAAAAGAATGGTTCAAAATTCACTCTACGTGGATGTTGTTATATCACCAAAGATTTTGCTACTTTCAGATAATAGAAGACCTGCTAAGATGATGGAATATTCTAAGGACCCAAACGCAAATTTACTGTAGAGCGTCTAATGATGGCGACAAGAAAAAATGAAAGGAGTACAGCAGAGGTCGTTTGCAAAAACAGCACACGTAGATCATTTGCGTAATGAGTGTGATCACAATTTCAATTTAAAAATTACGACTTGAATTAAAAGAGAAAACAATTTCTTCGGACAAAATTGTGTAGAAAGTGCATTGATTGCAAAAATCATCCACCGTAAATCTACATTCAGCTTCTAAGTGCATTTCACCTTTTTTGACAGATCATCTTTTATCGCAACCTGGGATACTTAAAGCAAAAGAAAACAATAAAAGCAGAAGCTTAGACAAACTGAGATCGGTTAGACTATTTTCTCTCGATACATGATTATAATCGGCATACTCCTTTGTATCTCCCCCTCTCTCGCTATTCATATATAATTCTATCAATAAAAGAAATACATTACTCTATTCTGATGAAGCTTTTTTAGAGGACGAAACACGTTACACCGAAATTTTTTGCACATAAAAATTCAAGTGCTTAATATTGTTCATATATATATATATATATATATATATATATATATATGAGGTGGTAGATAATGATATATACATTTTTATATATCAAGAACACTTTTAGGTGAAAGATGTATGACAAAGTGAACATTTTTTTGGTGTAACGCTATTCGCCCTTTAAGACGTCATACACATGTTCGCGAAAGAGAGAAGCTTGTAATTTTAAATTTAATTTTTTATATTTCATTCCAAGTAGTCCTTTGCGTCCTAGGTGTAAACTGATTTTTTTAAAACAAGAGAGGACTTAAAACGTGATATCAGCAACAAGGATTAGGATATTATTCCAACTAATACAGGAAAGAATTTTATTTGTATTTTATTTCATCTTGCATTGAAACTCTTTCCGTCAATCGCTCATCGATTTGTTCCTGATTTGTTGACTACACCTATATATTGTTTCATATGTATGTTTCATATGTATGTTTCATATGTATGTTTTGTATGTTTCATACAAAATTTCAGCAGATCAATGAAATCGGCATTAAATTAGTAAATATGAATTTATTGATTATTTAGAGATTGATTAGTAGAATGAATGTCTTAAAACGGTCCAATGGGAAAACTGAAAAGCCATCACTACTCTCTGGAATTCGAATTGGTTTAATTTGTTCGGTTACTCTCAAAACTATAATCAACCTTTCTGCAAAGCGCATAAAGTATGTGTTGGCCAAGTGAAAACTGAATTGTAGACTTTATCATGTTAAACTGTACTGATAATGAAAGTCTGTCGAAAATCCATCAATTGTTGGCCAAATAAAGACTAAATCGTAGACTGTATCATGATAAATCGTACTGATAATGATAGTCTATCGAAAATCCACCAATATTTTGCCAAATGAAAACTGAATCGTTGAATGTATCATGTTAAACAGTAATGACAATGAAAGCCTATCGAAAATCCACCAGTTTTCAGAACACTGAATCGTAGACTGTCATGTTAAATCGTACTAATGAGAGTTTATCGAAAATCCACCAACTGCTGGCCAAATGAACACTGAATCGTAGACTATATCAAGTTAAACCGTACTGATAATGAATGTCTACCGAAAACCCATCAATAAAATGATCTCATTTTTATTTAACGTAACAATAAATGGGTAAATAGTAGGACAGACTGGAGTCAATAGAAAAGAGCAATTCTGTATTCAAAACCTGAGGGCTTAATATACAGACCGATGGTGAACTACACCCTATTTCGTAGTATTTGGCTGTCGGTCAAGAGCTTAAAGAGGAGATGGGCGACACCAAGCTATCTGAAAGCCCACTGAAAGTATCATGTGGAGGAAAAATTAAAGCCCGTTTCTTCTGCCTTCTGGTCTTTCGCAGCATTCATGGATGATGTAGTCGAGGGGCAGATAATGATAAAGATGATCTGAATCATGGAGCAGGAATTTAAAGAATACGCTGTAAAAATGTCACAAGAAATACGTATAAAAACAGAATAATTATCGGCTTCTATTTGAGAACATTTACTATTTTCAGCCATCACACTCTAAATGATGAAGAGGAATACATTGAAAATACTCCTAAACTCTACTAATATCCCAAATTATTTCATGTAGAATATTTATTAAAAGAATCCCCGGATTCAAAGATTTAGAAATAAATAATGTAAATAATTTTGATATAACTCAAAATATCAGTCCAAAAAGTTCTAGGTCTCACCCAGAATAAGTTGGAGAAACACGACAGTTTTTCACTATTTTGCAATATAGTCACACCCCCACCCACCCTTGAACTCAATGGTCTTGTTCCAACGATGATCAAGCATTGCAATCCCATCACGGTAAAGAGTTGGCATATTTGTCTGCTAAAAAACTCTCCCACAGAACAAATGATCTAATCATTGTTTCCAAAATAGCGACGACGCAGGTGGGATTTGAGTTCAGGAAACGGAAAGAAGTCAGAAGTGTGGTGAGTAAGGTGATGGGGTAGCAACTGAAAACCACCGTTGACTTATTTAGCTACTGCAACCTGAGCAATGTCAACGAGCGCGTTATCCTGGAGCAAGAGCACACCTGCCTCCAGTTTCCTCTCTGCGTTTTAACTTTATTGCTTCCTTCAGTTGTCTTAATTCAGATGCTTAATATTGTTTAATAATAGTTTTTACCCCTTTTCCAGGTAGTGTAACATGAATGCAACGAATTCAATGAATTTCAGATGAATTTGTTGCAGTCATTTACGCTCAAATAGGAAAATGTTTGAATTCATCTCTTCTCCCTCCAGCTATGGGCTAAATAGCAATAAAGATTGGGTTCTATAGTTTTGGTTGACAACCAGTTTACTGGCAACAAATGGCAACCTATAGTGGAAAACTCTTCTACCTAGCCAGTCATAGATCGAAAGAGACATGATCGCCCAAGCGTGTATCACGTATGGCACTTCACTGGCTGACTATCATGATTACGGTTTCAGAATCCAACATAAAACAGAAGCCACCCCCTCGCTAATAGACCTTGGGTGTATTTTGGGGTGGAGAACTAGAGGGTTTCTCTGGTTTTCTTTAAGTTTTTGATTCAGGTTCAAAGTGGTGAAACCAGATTCTATCTTCAGATACTACTCTACGGTTGAAATTCTCAGGGCCAGCGTGGAAGCAAGTCAGAAGTGCCCTGGAAATGTCAACCTTTTTCAGCTTTTGCTCTGGTGTCAGCAAACTTGGAAACCCATCTTGCGGCCAACTTGTTCATACCCGAAATTTCAGTTAAAACATCACGGGCCGAATTAGAACTAACGTTTGTGTGCTTGGCTATCTGCTCGACAGTAAAAGGCCTGTTATCCAAAACCATACAATCAATGACATCAAATTGTTCATCAGTGTTTGAGTGTTGCAGACGACCTGATCAAGAGGCATCTTCTGTGCTGTCCCTGCTCAACTAGAATTCCAAAGTCCACTTCTTTACATTTGCATAGGAAGGTGAGCCCTCAGAAAATATCTGTACCATATCTTCATGAATTTCCTTGTGTCATATTTTTATTTTGCAAATACTTTATGACTGTTCAAGCCTCTGTTTTGTCAATTTTTAAATTTTAAATTTAATTTCTTTCATTGTTACATGGGCCTTATCTACATTCAGAATTCTGAATTAGTTTTACTTTATAAGAAGGGGTAGTGTTTTGCCACAACAGAAATGTCCAACTATAGCTCTTCTTTCTGGGTGAGGCATATAACTTTTTGACTTTCATAATACTAGTTATCGACTCAATAACGGCTACAATTTAAAAGATTCTATCAGAAAACGTATAGAGACACGACGGAGCAACAGTTAGTGGCTCGGATTGAGGAATCAGAGAGCCGATTTCGAATTCTAGTCGAGTTCACTATATTCACTTACGTGATAAAACCCTTGGGAAAAGTATGAACCCATCACCTTCTTCTATGGGTAAATAGCAGGACAAACTGGATCCTATAGACTTGGGAAAAGAATAAATTCTGAATTCAAAACCTTAAGGCCTAATATACAAACCGATGGTGACCTACACTATATTCCGTGGTGTTCAGCTGTCGGTCAAGTACTTAGAGAGATGATGGGCGCCACCAAGCTATCTGAAAGCCCACTGAAAGTATCACGAGGAAGAAGAGTCAAAGCTTGTTTCTTTCGCCCTCAGGTCTCCCGCTTCTTTCATGGATGATGTATTCGGGGGACTGGTGATGATAAGGATGATGAGCTGAGTCCTAAAGCCAGAATTTACAGAATAAACTGTAAAAATGTCACAAGAAATACACAGGTGAAACATCACGGGGTTTACATAAAAGGATATTTTAAACCAAATTGAAAAACATGAGTTGTTCATTGGAACCTCTGGCCATAATTTCAGCTTAAGTAAAAAGTGTGGAAAGTAATTCCTTAAAGTGAATATATGGAAAGTGTACACCTTTCAGGATCTTTCCGGGTAAATTCATGGTGATTTTCTAAACGTAGCGTAGTTGTAGCACAAGGATGAACAAATGGGGTACCCAATGAGGATCGAACCTACTATTCAGTTGTAATTTTTCTAGTGCGCTATGCTTGCTAAGCATTACACCACGACATTGCTCTTAAAATTTTTTAATCACCTGTAGATGATTCCAAGAATATAGTGACAGTAATGGTGAACAAATTGTGAACACTTATTCGATCACCATGCATATCTTGTACATCGCTATCGTATTTCTTCCTCTTTTTTTTGTTTGAAATACGCAAATATTCACTATTTCCAACAGAAACTGTTGTATTAATAGCCAATTTTGACTTGCATAAATACTTGAATAGAAACGTAAAATATTTTTGCTGAAACTTGTCGTGTTTCGGTGTAAAAATACCACGAGAATAAATAGTAAACACTTTGCCGTTGGCGGTTGGCGGTTGGCGCTTCAGGCTTATCGACCGTCAGTTTAAAGAACAGAGAATGGCTTTTCGTAAGAATTTTCTGGAAGGAGTTTTAAACGCCATAAGATATGCTATTTAGTCAAAGTGATTTGAATCCATTGTATTCACTTACGCGCAAATACCCTTGGGAAAGGTATTAATCCGTCTCTTCCTTCCAGTTATGGGTTAAATAGCAGGACAGATTGGGTTCTATAGCCTTGGTCGACAACCAGTCTACCGCAGAAAGCAATGTCAACCTACTGCGAGATAATCTTCTGCCCAGTCAGTCATGTCTCTTTCGAGACATGATCGCACAAGCGTGTATCACTTTAACTGACTGATTTCTTATTGGAATCTTGTGAAAACCTGAAGTCGAAAAATAAACAAGAGACTAAAGACTTCCTAGTTTCGACTTATAAAAGAAAGCGACTCATATGCCGGCATTCTCGCTGACTGATTTTGTTGTATTTAAGCAAGTATATTCATGTCAACTGCCTTGACGTGATTTTTTCCCCTGGCTCCCTGATCATGTGCGACAAGATTGGCATCAAGAATCCATTCTTTTACTGTAGAAATTGTTTAATGTAACTACGTCAACAGTTTCTTTTTTCGCACTTTGTGGAACTCTTTTTTTCTCGTTTGTGGAACTCTCTTCCGTTTGCTTGCTTCTCTAATAGCTACAATCTTCATAGGTTTAAATGCAATGTCAAATGCCATCATCTTGCTCCTTAAATTTCATCCATCTTTTATCCTTTCTTCGACATCCCTTGTACCTTATTTTTTCTCTCACTGTAACCTCCTGCGCACCGGTGGCGATCCTGCCTTTCTTTATATATATATATATATATATATATATATATATATATATATATATATAGGGTGTCCATAGAGTTCGTGTGCACTTTAAAAAATTCATAACTTTTTTGTATTTGCGATAGAAATAATTTGTAAAAAGGATTAGAAATGAGTAAATCTATATTCTAAGGTTTTATTGAAATTTTATTTAAGTTTCCATGTCTTCCGCCATTGGCAATACAAAGGGTAATACGATTTTGCAGTTCACTGAAAACATTTGCCAGCTGATTTACAGTAATGCCTGAAATCACAGTAGTTATTTTAAATTTCAAATCTTTGGTTGCCTACACAATTGTTTTCGCATGTCAGTTGAAGTCATGGATCAAATTGATTCTTAAAAAAAGAAAATATTTTTTTACCTATCTAAAAATTGTTTCAGATTTTGTGATAAAAAATTATTCAATAACCATATTTAAAACGAGGAACATTAAACTTTATAACATTTTTTATAGATTATTTGTATTTGTGATAGAAAAAAAGCTATAAATTTTTAGAGCACAGCAACTTTATGGCTCTCTCTCTCTCTATTTATATATATATATATGTGTGTGTGTGTGTGTGTGTGTGTGTGTGTTATTAGGCTGTGTGATATCCGAATGGCGTAACAATTAACAACAAGAAAATCAAATCGGGTAACCAAAGCTGTTGCTGTATTCATGGTAGGGCAACCGGTCTAGAAGAAAGACTAATCTTTTTTTTTTTAATCGTATCACCCCAAGCAAGGCAGTCCACCGCCACTATAATGCTGGGGGTTACAGAGAGCGATTGGATGTAGGAAATGTGAGAGGGAGGGTGATAGACGAGTTAGGAGGTACGTAGGGAGAGTGTTGGAGGGAATGTGTGCAAGTTAGTGTGTTAGGAGGTGTCTATTGACCTTACATTTAAACTCCTGGAGGTTGTAGCCGTCGGGGAAGCAATCATGCGGAAGGGAATTCCACAGGCGGGAAGAGCGAGAGTAAACTGTGGTGTCATCGGCGTACATACCTACTTGGGATCTTATGGCATCGGGGAGATCATTGATGTAGATTAGAAAGAGCGTAGGACCTAGGATAAAGCCTTGGGGGACACCCGCGTTTGTAGGATAGTTCTGAGAGGCATGTCCGTTTAATACCACCTTCAGAGTGCGGTTAGAGAGGAATGACTGGATTAGGTCCAACAAAAGTCCACTTATGCCGTAGCTTCTCAGTTTCCGTAGAAGGCCGGCATGTCGAACGCTTTAGAGATGTCCAAGACGACGGTTCGGGCTTCACCATTCTTGTCGAGAGCCTGGTATATATACTCGGTGATGGTCGTTAGCATATCAGCAGTAGACCTTGCAAAGCGGAAGCCATATTGCTTGTCCGAGAGTAGCCTGTGGGCTGTGAGATGTTGAACGACCTCGGCGTTGATAATGGCTTCGAACACTTTGCCAAAGATTGGAAGAAGGCTGACAGGGCGGTAATTTGCTGGGTACGAGGGTTCACCAGTGTTCTTAAATATTGGAACCACAGAAGAAGACTTCCAACAGGCAGGAAATCAGGAGGAAGATAGGGAGAGGTTGTAGAGTTTAGAAAGGACAGAGGAGAGTTCAGGGGCACATTTCTTCAAGACTATGATTCGGATTCCGTCCCCACCACTCGCTTTGTGAGGGTCAAGTTTTTAGATTATGTTAGAAATCAGCGAGGACCTGATGTGGACGTCATTCAATTGCGCCTCTGTTCTAGGTGGGAAGTCGGGTGTATAGACTCCAGACGAATCCAGACACGAGTTGGTTGAGAATCTACGGGCAAAGCATTCAGCCTTGTCCGCTGAGGAGGTGAGGACCTCAAACTCGTTGATTAGTGGGGTATTGAGGACTTACTCTTGTTAATCACGCTTTTACAGAGTCGCCAGTAGTCTTTGGTGCCGAACTTAGAGGTTGCTATACGTTGCTTCAGTCTGGCAGCAAACAGCATCTTAGGTTCGCTAAGTATCTTTTTACACTTATTACGAGCTGAGGCGAAAAGGCACCTGTTTTGGTCCGACGCGTGGCTACGATAAAGCCAGAAGAAGTGATTCCGGTGGGCAATGGCGGCCTAGCAAGCGGGCGAGAACCAGGGAGACGAATGGGATTTAAGCTGACATTTCCTGGCAGGGATGAAAGCATCGATGCCAGCCTTAACCTAGGAGGAGACCTCTGATGCACAGTCTTCGACGGGAAGACTAAAAACATTGCTCCAAGGGACGTCTGGATTTGGGTTTCTTGGGAAGGGGTGGAGTGGAACGAGATGTAGACAGAAACTACAGCGTGGTCAGAATTTCCGAGTGGGCAGAGTTGTCTGGTGGTGCAAGAATTTGAGATGGAAGTGAAGCAGAGGTCTAGTAGCGAGTCCCTTCCGTTAGGGCTATTGGAGAAACGCGTGGGGAAGTCCACCACTTGCGTAAGGGATTGAGAGATTGAAAAATTAATGGTGTGGACACCAGCAGTGTCGGTGACAGAACTTTCCAGCCACTTAGGTGGTGAGCGTTAAAGTCACCAAACACGAAGATATGGGTGAGAAGAAATAGCCTTGTCGATATTGTCAGAGATGCTGTCAAGTACTGAACAGTCAGTGGACGAGGGGGAACGGTAGAGGAAGAAGAGATAGCTCACTGAGCTTAGAAGTGAGAGACAGAAGCACATGAAAGACTGGTCCAGGGATTCAAGAGGTGTTATTCTAGCTAGGGGGAGGTTTTCTCTGACATATACACCAAGCCCATGCATATGGACATTGGAGACCTTCCTGAAGAGAGGAAGGTAGCCAGGAACTCTGAGGAGGAGATAGAAGGGTCAAGGTTAGTTTCACATAGGGCTAAGATATCAGGTGAGTTAGTTTGGAGGAATGATTCTACGCTATAAAAGTTATTGCGGATGCCTCGTATGTTAGTGAAAGAGACACAGACAGGTTTGGGCGTTTTCCGAGTAGCTGAACGGCAGAATAAGTACGATTAGTCCCCCATATCTGACAGAACGCTGGGAAGTCCTAAATTATTATTATTATTATTATTATTGTTGTTGTTGTTGTTGTTGTTGTTGTTGTTGTTGTTGTTGTGCAGTGTCCCCCACTAGGACGCATGTAATTATGGATCTCCACAATTTTCTGTCTTTTGTAGTTCTTAAGCAATTTTGTCTTTTTTTTTATTTTCCCCAAACCCTGTTCCGCCATCCATTTACTCAATCTCACTAAGTACCTTATGCACTATTTTTGTTTGTCTCTCTCACCTTCGATCTGTCCTGTGAGTATCAAATTTTACAAACCCTGCCAAGAAAAACCATGTTGAGAATATAATGAACCGAACACGTGAGCAATAACGATGTTTTACAGAAAATGTAAACAAAAAAGACACATATACTTGACATCAGGAAGAGACAGTTGAAATTTCTAGAGCACATAATGAGGAAAGAGAGTTTGGCAAATCTGATACCTACAGGACAGATTGCAGAGATCCATTACCGCCAACATCCTAAAGTGACACGGCCCATAGAAGAAGTCCTTATTCAAACGATAGATTATGTAATCCCTCTCAGGTAATGTAACTAAGATGGTTGCATTATAAACTGCAGATTGGCTCTGTAGATGTTGAACAACCATAAATCTACCTCAGTATGCATCTGCAATAGCCACTCTAGCTTTTTCTCTTACTGTAACCCTCAGCACATCAGTGGAGATGCTGCTTTGCTTTGAGTAAAATGATTATATATATATATATATATATATATATATATATATATATATATATATATATATATATATTAAATATAAAACTTTACTTCAAAAAGAAAAGCAGGAGGGTAAATCTCATATAATCGATCCTAATTAATATTAATTACATTAATATTAAAAATGATCATGGTGGAGGGCTCAATGTAATTAATATTTAAATTACAGAGCCAATTATATATATATATATATATATATATATATATATATATATATATATATATATAATTTGCTTTTGGTCATGATTAAATTAAACCAGTTTCCAGTTGCATTAAAAAGTGCTCAATACATTTATATTGTAGAGCTTTTGAATATTTTTCATTTAGAAATGAGTTATTTCCGCAACTAAAATTCCTACCTTTCTGTATCTTCAGATGATTTATAATAACTGATTTTCCAACATTTTTCAAACGTACAACAGGGTTTTTTTTTGTTTTTGTTTTGTTTTGGAAATAATATTATGGCATAATATTGTTTCCAGAACAAAGAAATGACTAAAAGAAAGATTAGAAGTAATATCCGGATGTAATCCCACCTATAGAATGCATCTTGGGATCATTCAAACCTGGATAAAAAGTCTTTTAAGACCCTTAAGTAAATCCTTTCTAATTAAAAAAAAAATCGATTGTTTAAAAATTCCAGTGGCGCGTTCGTAAAAATCCCCGTTGTACGTTTAAAAACGTTGGAAAAATCAGTTGTTATAAATCGCCTAAAATACTGAAAGGTTGAAACTTAGGTTGCAGAAATAACTCCTTTCTAAATTATATATATATATATATATATATATATATATATATATATATATATATATATAAATGAATGAAGGTTATTAGGCTGTGAGATATCCAAATGGCGTAAAAATTAACGACGAGAAAATGAAATCGGCTAACCAAAAGCTTTTGCGTTCACCTCCTACTAATGGATTTGGGAAATTTCAGAATATATATCTTCACCTCAAGGTAAAATAGTAGGACAGGCTTTATATATTAGTGTCAATTTCAGACAAGAAGCCGTACGAGCAATGAGCTATATTATATGAATCTATTCTCGAATAGATTTCCAGTAAACACGTAGCCGATTCTTTAATCATAAAATCTCTTCTCTCTCAACGATTTCCATTTGATCACATTATTCAAGTTCTGATTACGAATATTCGTTTTCTAGCATCTCATGTGACATGCGGACATTTTTAATGCAAAAATCCGTCCCTGTCTGGTCTTGTGCCAGATCCTGTTGCGATAAATATCAATGTTTTCTACTCATTTCCTTTGGTGTTTGATCGATACAGTTTGGCGTTATTGGTTTCTGCTGCTGCTGTTTTAACGACATTGTCTTGAATCGGCTGTTTTTCATTTACTTTTCCGTGCGGTGAGTGTTGTTTAGGTGTGTGTGCCTCCCAAATGTCAAGTTGCCTTAAAACATGGATAGAGGCAATGTAACAATTACGCGAGTCGTTCTCTCAATGTTTGCATTAGAAATGAGGCAACACGGCATTAAAATTCAAATGTATTTTAATCGACGATAAAATGGTTTATCAGTTTGCACACTTAAAATGCAAACTAATTCAAAACAAAAAGGACATAAAATAGCATTATATTCAAAGATTATCTGTACTCTTGTCTCAAGATATGTCAAAAGTGCGGATAATTTTTGATTTGCGCCCGTATATAAATATACGTGTATATATTTGAGAATGTGCACACACACACACACACACACACACACACACACACACACATCAAAAGCAGGAATATTTTATACAAAACGACTCGAATACGCGTGCATATATATATATATATATTCATCTGCAGACAATCCTGTATCGCTGTATCACAACTCATCAGTACGGTTAGACATCTGGTTACTTCTTTCTAGGATTGAAACCCGATCGAATTGATAGCAGTCGAGGTTTTGGCCATAAGTAAATTAGGCCAGTACATATTTGTATTAAAAAGAATTCAATATATTTATATGGTAGAACTTTTGAATATTTTTAATTTAGAAATAAGTGATTTCCGCAACCTAGGTTTCAAACTTTCGTTATCTTCAGGTGATTTAAAATAGCTGATTTTTTCGTTTTCAAACACACGAACAGGGGTTTTAACGAACGCGCAACTGGAATTTTCAAGTAACCGAAAATATTCAAATTTCTGGAGAAGTTATTGATATATATATATATATATATAGTGATACTGAACCACGTATACTGTCTTAAGAGAGTTTTTTGTTACAAAAGTATATTACCTGGCAGGATTTAAACCTGCGACCCCTATCCACATAGGGAAAGTCACCAATTGATCTGGTGCATCTTAAACCTCTCGACCACGAATGACCAACTGTCTAAACGAAGTCAAATTAAGTCTATATAACACAATTTTCGGTTCATCGTAATTACCATAACTGCTCTGAAATGTATCATAATTTATAAAAATTTATCTTAAATAATCTGGTCATTTGAAATAAATATATAATACTGTTTGATTATAAACAAAATATCTACTTAAATACAATTATCGATCAAAAATAATGTTCAAACAAATAATTTCAAATTGTCGGTTGTTTATAACCAGTTTCGTTAATCCTTAATCTAAAGTTCTACCATATAAATGTATTGAACACTTTTTAATACAAATGTGTACTGGCCTAATTTAATTATGACCAAAACCTAGAGTGATGTCAATTTTGTTTCGAAACTATCTGTGTCTTGATAAGACACAGATAGTTTCGAAACAAAATGGCTACTTTTGTAGTGATATTATAACATATTTATGCTATGAATTCTAAATATATATATATATATATATATATATATATATATATATATATATATATATAATTCATAATTAGACAGGAACAGACTAAAATAGATAGATAGATAGATAGATAGATAGATAGATAGATAGATAGATTCTCCCTCCTCTCCGGACTGCTCCCTACTAGATAGCATTGCTGACGACATCGATAAGACTATTTCCTATCACCCATTCGCTCACAAATTTTATTTGAAGACCTCAATGCCCATCACTCTGAGTGGCTTGATAACGTCGTTACTGGTCTAGCGGGTATTCACGCCATGAACTTCGCTATTTCCCAATCCCTTACGCAAGTGGTGGACTTCCCCACTCGCTTCCCAAGCACTCCCTCGGGTCATTCCTCACTACTAGATGTATGTTTCACATCTGCGCCTGACGCCTATCAAGTCTCACAGCTTTGCCCTCTCGGCAACTCCGACCACGCTGTAGTCTCTCTCCCAGTATTTCTTTCCAATCTCACTCCCCCAGGAGCCCCCTACCTATAGGACCTCCTACCTCTACCAAAAATCTGACTGGGACACCTTTCGCGATTTCCTCTGCGACGTCCCTTGGGGAAAAGTGTTCGACCTATCAGTTGATGACTGTGCCTCTGAGATCTCGTCATGGGTGAAAGCTGGCATTGGTGCTTTCATACCCACCAGGAAGTATTGCTTAAAACCTCATTCCTCTCTGTGGTTCTCTCCGGCCTGCTCAGCCGCCATTGCCCACAGGAACCATTACTTCCGTCTATTCCGGAGACAGTCATCTGATCACAATAGGCGCCTGTTCATATCTGCTCGCAATGAGTGCAAGAGAACCCTAAATGACGCCAAACGGTTGTTTGCTGAGAGAATGCGACAGCGCATAGCTGACCACAAGTTTGGCTCCAAGGACTATTCGAGGATTTGCAAACGAGTGCTCAACAATAGGAAATCCTCAATACCTCCGTTAATCCATGAGTTTGAGGTTCTCACGTCATCTGCGGACAAAACTGAGTGCTTTGCCCGCAGATTTTCATCCAACTCCACATTTGACTCGTCCGGAGTACACCCACCCGACTTCCCTATTAGAACTGAGGCCAAACTGCACGACGTATGTATTACCCCGACAGTAGTATCCAGAGTAATTTCAAAACTCGACCCCCATAAGGCGTGTGGAGACGATGGAATCCCGGTGATAGTCCTTAAGAGGTGTGCTCCTGAACTTTCCCCTGTCCTCTCTAAACTATTTAACTACTGCCTTTCTGCTTCCTACTTTCCTGCATGCTGGAAGTTCTCTTCAGTCGTTCCTGTATTTAAGAATTGTGGTGAACACTCGGACCCATCCAACTATCGCCCTATCAGTCTTCTACCGATATTCGGGAAAGTATTCGAGGCCATAATCAATGCTGAAATAGTTCATCATCTCACTGCTCACAAACTCTTCTCTGATAGGCAATATGGATTCCGCTTTGCCAGGTCCACGGCCGACGTGCTAACAACCGTAACGGAGTACATGCTACAGGCCCTTGATGAGTCTGATGAGGCTCGCGCGGTTGCTCTGGACATCTCCAAGGCTTTTGATAGGGTTTGGCATTCTGGCCTCCTATGCAAACTACGGGGTTACGGTATTACCGGTCGCCTGCTTGACCTAATCCAATCTTTCTTTAATAACCGCAAAATGAAGGTCGTTTTGAATGGGCGTGCCTCTTCGTCCTACAGCACGAATGCTTGTGTCCCACAGGGCTCTATCCCGACGCTCTTCCTTATTTTCATCAACGACCTCCCTGATGAGATCAAGTCCCAAGTAGGCATCTACGCAGATGACACTACAATATACTCCCGCACCAGTAAGAAACATGTCGTGGCGGACAGATATAATCTCGCTGCTGACCTTGAACAGGATCTACACTCTGTGGTGAACTGGGGCAAGAAGTGGCTTGTCAAATTCAACTCATCCAAGACCTAGCTGTTGTCTGTCAACCATGACAGGCAACCTTTCCTGCCTCCCATAAGCATGGACAAAGCGATTCTCCCGGAGAGCAATACACTACGCCTCCTCGGACTTACCATGTCCGACCTCAAATGGCACCACTATATTGAATCCATAGCAAAATCTACTGCTAAGAAGGTTGGGTCACTATATCGATCCAGGATGTTTTTTCCGCCTGAATCCATCCTGCATATATACAAGTCAACCATCCGTCCGTGCATGGAGTACTGCTGCCATTTATGGTCAGGCGCCCCTGCCGTTCTCCTCAGTGTTCTTGACAGGCTCCAAAGGAGAGTCTGTAATGTGATAGGTACTGATCTGGCGGCTCGACTGCAGCCACTTCCCCATCGTCGAAATGTGGCCTCCCTTTGTCTGTTCTATAAATACTTTCATAGTTTCTGCTCGGACGAACTTAAGTCACTGGTGCCTCCTCAACAGGTGTTTACTCGTGCAACCAGACTGGAAACTAGGTCCCACCCATTCACAGTCAGGTTAGCCAAATGCAGACGACAATTCTACTCCTTCAGCTTCTTCTCTCGCACTTCGCCTGTGGAACTCGCTTCCGTATTCTTGCTTTCCTGACGGCTACAACCTCCAGAAATTTAAATGCAAAGTCAATAGTCATCTACTAACCATTGGACTCTAGCTCTCTCCCCACCCCCGTATAACCTTCCCTTTCTCTCCACCTATGCATCTGTCATTGCACCTGCTTTCTCAGCTTTCTATTGCTCCTTTCTAACCAGTTTGTACTCCTCACTCTTTTCTAATTAATCTTTTTACAGTTATGTAGCCCCCTGCACATCAGTGGCATTTCCGCCTTGCTCTGTGTGAAATGATTTTTAAAAAAAAGATAGATAATAAAAATTCACTTAACACTGTGACAAATCAGGTCAGAATTTGACTAAGAACAAGCCTGGCTGCAGGTTTATTTAACCATTAATGGAATGAGCCAGAAAGAAAGAAAGAAAGAAAGAAAGAAAGAAAGAAAGAAAGAAAGACTAGACTAGACTAAATATGGAATACTATTCAGCAATATTTGTGGTTGATTTGCAGTCGTGGATTCAATTATCACTAGCTTCCTCCTATTTGTATGTTATGACATAGAAATGAAAGCTTAATAAATATCTATATATAATACAGATTCAGTACAAGTAAAATAATATATACAGGATGCGAAACAGTAAATTGTCGCCACCAAAAATGAACTGAAGGCAAATATTATGGTAGCATTCACCAACTTAAATAAGGAAACCTTCCAGAAGAGTTGCCGGAGTCCATGGAGACAATGGCGGCTTTATTGAATGAATATACTCTTTAGCATTTCAAGATATTTTTGTGTAATTTTAATAAATGTACCTGTTATTTTCATTTTTTTTTTTTTTGCGTAATTTAGACGACAATTTATCCATCGCATTCAGTATATTCGTAAAGAATCTTGACTTGTAAAGTGTCTACTGTAAACTTTAAAATAAATAACTCACAAACGAATGTGTTTATAAGGACTTTTGTCCTTGGTTTGGTGTGAGAAACGTACCCCCAGTCAGTCAGTCAGTCAGTCAGTTATGTGCTATACGTGATACACGATTGGGCGATCATATTTCGAAAGAGACATGACTGAGTGGGCAGAAGATTATCCCGCAGTAAGTTGCCATTACTTTTTGCAGTAGACTGGTTGCTAGCCAAGGCTATAGAACCTAATCTGTCCTGTTATTTAACCCATAACTGGAGGGAAGAGACAGATTAAGACTATTCCCAATGGCATTTGTGCGTAAGTGAATGCCAGCAATTCACTTATGCCGATATCTACTGCACTACAGCACACGTTCGCATTGTTTGTAAAATATATTTTTATATATCCTGTATATAATGTAGCTACTGTATGAATAAAATATTACATTGGGTTATCCGGTAAGTCCATGCCGATTTTTAATCGTCCATGTTCCAACACGTTAGAACACATCAAATTTATCGACAGATATAATATGCTTAGATTTCTAATGTGGACACACTTCAAACTGTCTCTTCCGAAAGAAAGTTTAAAATTTCTTAATTCGTGTCAAAATTGCATCCTTATGAAAGTAGAACATTATAAGGTACATTTCTGCTAATTGATGATTTTTTTATTAGCTTCAAAGCTTATTAGCTTCAAAGCAAACGTGCATCGCAACTAATAAAAAAGATATGTGCAGTGTGCGGTAAAATGTGCTTTAGCTGACAGAACCGTACGGAAGTGGTTTGCTAAGTTTAGAATTGGTGATTGTAGCCTTATTCATGAAGAACGCTCAGGCAGACAAAGCTTCACTACAGATGACGACCAAATAAGGACATTGATTGAAAATAACCAGCATTACACAAATCGAGATTTGGCTGAAACACTAAATTTATCTTCCCGCCTGTGGAATTCTCTTCCGCATACTTGCTTTCCTGACAGTTACAATCTCCAAGAATTTAAATGTAAAGTCAATAGTCATCTCCTGTCTCACTAACTTACATCCTCTCTCTCATGCTTTTCTACATTCACCCCACTCTCATCAGTACTCTCTTTCCTCTCCTACTCTCTTCCTGACACTCCCTACAACCTCTCAATCCTCATAACATTCCACCTTCGTCCACCTCACTCTCATCAGTAATCTCTTCCCTCTCCTACTCTCTTCCTGACACTCCCTGCAACCTCTCACTCTTCACATCATTCCTTCTATGTAACCCCCTGCACTACAGTGGCAGTAAAATGCATTGCTTGGGGCGACACGATTAAAGAAAATCCACCATCGATGTGCACTTTGTGAAGCTTGAATACTAAAATCGCTACGATGTTTGGGTCCGATATGACGGGAGTGAAAGAATCTTTTGGATCACATTTCTATCTGTGATTTGTGTATTAACGCAATGAAAACGCACCCTTTTCTAAGCAAACTGTGATGAATGATGAGAAATGGATCGTTTACAACAATCAGTCAGTTAAGTACCATGCGTCATACACGCTTGTGTGATCATGTCACGAAAAAGACATGACTGACTGGGCAGAAGATTATCCCGCAGTAGGCTGCCGTTGCTTTCTGCGGTAGACGTTGTCATCCAAGTCCTTTCTCTAATATTTAACAGTATTTTGGACTATTCACCCGCTCATCAACAAGAATCAGCTTTGATTTCCCCCCGAACCAGACAGCGGTCCACAACATTCTTCCAATTCCGCTAAGTTTCACGGTCGCCTGCAGACATTCAGTGTTCTAAGACTCATTCTGATTTCTCCAAACATAAACCTGTCTCGAATTCAAATATTGGCAGAACTTAATTTCATCTGACCAAATTGCCACAATTCATAATCTTTGTTTTCGAATTCTCTCGCCCATTCCATACGCCTGTTCTTCTTAACCTTTGAAATCAAGGGCTTTTTTATTGCAACTCTTCTTTGATAGCCTAGCTCTTTCTGAGTCTTTCTTCTCGCATATAGTGACATTTCCATGCTGTTGGTGACATCTTTGACGCCCTGACGACGATTTCTGCTGATTTCTCACTTTAGCGCCCTTTTCATTCGCTCAGACACGATGCTTGCTTTTCCGGTACATTGTTTCCCAGGCCTATTTTGTTAAATTTCTTGACAATATCATTAACCGTTTGATGGTTAACCTTGAAAAACCCAGCAATTTCCCTATTTGACTTGCAACACTGATCCCATCCTATTATTTGCTCTCGTTGAAATTCACCAATTCCCTTACTTCCACGAATTTCCATTGCAAAGTGTAAGTCAACTTTCGTTTATAGATTAAAAAAACTTGATACTAACACAGTACTGCCTGAAAAGAAAAAGAAGAGACATTATTACACAGGTAAAAATTGTTATAGTCAAAGATGGCTAAAATCATAGCCATCTATATATATATTTTTAAAATCTGTTTAATCTCACTTCTGAAAATTTCGAAATTAATGTTTATATAAGTTATAAACACAAGTACTCGAATTTAATTTAAATCATTAGATCTTTTTGGTCAAACAAGACGCCCAGTTACAGAAAATCTACTCTGGTTGTAAAAAAAAAGTAATAAAACTAAAAGCTTTTTTAATTAGAAAATCTTCTAATTGCTTTTATGTATAAAATATATTTTGAACACTTTTGTCTTAAGAAAAGCTCATCACAATTCAATGTTAATTCTAATGTTTCAAGGTGAATTTTGAATTTATTTTATATGTGTTTAAACGTGTCGATTTTTGCAAATTCTGTATTTGCAAAGATCGACATACTCAACATTATCAAAAAATAGGAGATGTAACTATAGTATAGATAAAATTTATTGGTAATTTTCTAACATTTCCTCACCAAAAACCTTCGTAAATTAGTACCTTAAATTCAATAAAAATTTAGATTGGTTAGAATATTTTCTTAAATCCTTAAAGTTACTGGGTAGTTAAAAAAATCATATAAAAAGCGTTTGCGTTATACATATATCACGTAATTGTTACAGTTATGTCCCTGTTAGAAAAAAAATCCAATCATATGTCTAGCAAAAATGTTGTCAACATCTCATTAAAAGGCTAACCTCTGTGTTTAAAAAAAGCTTTTCTGACAGCTTTTAAACTAAAATAACATATTTGCTTTCTTTCAAATCACATTAATTAAATTTTATTTCAGGTAATCTTCCTCAAATAAAGGTTCAGAAAAGTGTATATTATACCCTGAAAAATTTTGTTTTAATAAAGAGAATTACGTTGATATATTTATTAAAATGGACGATATTAGTTGGAAATAGAGTAAAGTAAATAATAAAATAAGGAAATATTAAATTTAATCTACGAGCTTGAAATTAAAATCTAAAATACAAGACTAAAGAAACATATTTCTTTTTTAAAAAAATCATTTTGTATTTTAAGTATCGTTTTTCTTTTAATATATATATATATATATATATATAGTGTTTCTTCGCTTTTCGTGGTTGTGTTCCGAGACACGTCGCGAAACCCAAAAACCACTAAGTATTTATTTTCTTATTTAGGTATATTTCTTATATCTGCATAAGCCCACCCCATACTAATATTAATCCAACTCTATCTGTATTGCCCTTCACAACACTCTTATATAATATTTCATTTATAAAGACTTTTGTATTTTAAGTATCGCTTTTTCTTTAATATATATATATATATATATATATATAGTGTTTCTTCGCTTTTCGTGGTTAATGTTCCGAGACACGTCGCGAAACCCAAAACCACTAAGTATTTATATTCTTATTTAGGTATATTTTATATCTGCATAAGCCCACCCCATACTAATATTAATCCAACCTCTATCTGTATTGCCTCTTCACAACACTCTTATATAATATTTCATTTATAAAGACTTTTGTATTTTAAGTATCGCTTTCTTTTTAATATATATATTATATATATATATATATATATATATAGTGTTTCTTCGATTTCGTGGTTAATGTGTTCCGAGACACGTCGCGAAACCCAAAAAACCACTAAGTATTTATTTTCTTATTTAGGTATATTTTATATCTGCATAAGCCCACCCCATACTAATATTAATCCAACCTCTATCTGTATTGCCCTTCATATAACACTCTTATATAATATTTCATTTATAAAGACTTTTGTATTTTAAGTATCGCTTTTCTTTTTAATATATATATATATATATATATATATATATATATATATATATATATATAGTGTTTCTTCGATTTTCGTGGTTAATGCGTTCCGAGACACGTCGCGAAACCCAAAAACCACTAAGTATTTATTTTCTATTTAGGTATATTTTATATCTGCATAAGCCCACCCCATACTAATATTAATCCAACCTCTATCTGCTGTCTCTTCACAACACTCTTATATAATATTTCATTTATAAAGACTTTTTGTATTTTAAGTATCGCTTTTCTTTTAATATATATATATATATATATATATATATATATATATATATATATAGTGTTTCGCTTTCGTGGTTAATGTGTTCCGAGACACGTCGCGAAACCCAAAAACCACTAAGTATTTATTAGCTTTCTTATTTAGGTATATTTTATATCTGCATAAGCCCACCCCATACTAATATTAATCCAACCTCTATCTGTATTGCCCTTCACAACACTCTTATATAATATTTCATTTATAAAGACTTTTGTATTTATGAAAATACATAGTAAAATATCGGTATTAACTGTTGCACACTCGTAAAGTAGTACGCACGTATTGCACAAGTGTTAAAACACCTAAGTTTCGTAAACTTACGTATTTGAAAAGCATGAAAAAAACACATAAGTTCGAAAAAGTTCTTTTGCTACGTAAAATTTAGAAAGATTCATAAATAGTTTAATCGAAGACCACAGTACATACGCAACACACACGTAATCATATAAAATAACATTACGTCCAGCATATACAATATGTACAGTACTGTACAGTATTTAACAAACTGTACGTATATCGGGCACGGTCTCCCGTAAGTAGAGACCACGCGAGAAGACGAGACCCATTGTGTTCGACAGCCACAGAACTACTGCGTAAATTTATTTATTTTATTTTTTATATTAATTTATTTTATTTTTTTAAAATGGTGCAATATACTTTGTAATTTGCAATTCAATTAAAAACGCGACGAGTTTTTGTTCTAGCAAAATAGTTGAAAAAAGATTTTTTTAGCATAGTTGCAATTTTGAAATCATTTCATCTTATAATCACTTAAATATCGCCCTTGTTCAATATCTTTAATTCTAGTCACGAACTGGAAAAACCACTGGCGATTTTCTGATTTAAACAGTTCGCGTGATCACAACTGACCTTTTTTTTTTTTTTAGCTCATTCTGCTTTACGTTTAAGATAATTTCTAATTGGATCAAAAATAAATTGGAAACGCAGTTCTTATGACCTTAGTTTGCTAAGACGACTGTAAATATATCGCTTCCGTATACTTAACTGTGATCAAAAGATTATCATAGCCAAGGCCAGTAGTGGAGACACACTCCCACTCTCTTTAAAATACTTCCGTGGCATGCGTCTCAAATAGCCTCTGACAATTAAGTCCAGCTACAATCCGGTGAATGGGCGAAAATGGAAAACTGGCGCCTCATAACCATCAGCTTCGGGTAGATAGAGCCCGACAGCCCAGAAAGACATTTCATCCAGGGTTAGGATAAACCCGATTTTAAACTTCTGCTGCCTTGTGGTCATATCGAAAACTCGGAGACGGCTATGGAATTAAATCCAGACAGAAAACCTGGAGTGGAGCTCCGAACGCGGAAACTTTTTTTTCATCTCCTGCTATGTTTGGTCTCATCTGACTTTTGCTCTTATATCTGGGATGAAGCTTCCTTACTATCCATTCTTGATAGAAATAAAAATTGTTTGTTATCTTGGAGAGGATGGTATGTTTTCCATAATATATTTGGTAGTATTAATGTCCACGGCCTAGATATCGAAAGTCTTAGTAATGAAAATATATCACACGGCAGGAATCGAGCCTGGGAAACTGCTTTCAAGCTAAACTTGCTTCGCCAATAAGGTACGAGGAGCCCATACAATAAAGTAAGGCTCAATTACACTACTTAAGAGATTCACATCTCACATCGGGATATTTCTAAGTCTATATCTGCTAACAGTCCTGGTTATGACGATAAACTATATCCGGCAGCAGAGCCTCTGAATGGAAGACTGAAGGTTTTACAAAGTGTCTTTTTCCCGAGTTATTAGCACCAGTTATGGTCCTAATAATGGATAAATATTGAACCCCCCAAACACAACACTATGAAAGTATAAAAAAAGTATTTTTATAGCAAAAGTAGCAGCAATACATTTTAAAGAAAAATTAGCAACAGTATATTTTTAAAGCAAAATTATCAACAGTACATTTTATAATAAAATAACCAACAATACATTTTATATTAAAATGCCCAACCATATATATTTATAGTAAATTTACCAACAATTCATTTTATAGTAAAATGACTAACAATTCATTTTTATACCAAAACTAGCAGTATAGCTCGGCGTTGCTCTGGTGTAATAAAAGCTTTAAAATTAATCCATGGTCCTGGAGCTCAGACTCTTTGGACGTTGGCACGAAAGACTAAAAACCAATAGTTGTTTCCAGTCAAAGCGAAACCGTAGATTGAAAGAAAAATGAAAGGATGTAAGTCAAATTTTGATTTCCGGTATCGATGTCAAATAAGCTTTCCGTGACAAACGGAATTTTGAAGCCTAGATAAGTCCTCTGAGTAAATAGTATCATGTCTAAGACTAAGAACAACAATTATACCTACTTAGAGTAAAACCGGAAGTAAAAACCAAAATAAAAGGGCTGGAAACCTGATTCTGATCAGAACCGATAGGATATCGGGGTATCGATTTCTGATATCGGAGTCAAATAAGTCATCCAAGGATAAACTAACCTAAGTAAGTCCATGAAAACTTATCGTACTCATTGGGAGTAAAATTGGAGATATTGAGCCTTATTCATGGCTGAATATCGGTTTTTAATCAGTTTCGATAGAATATCGGGGATATCGATTTCCGATATCGGGGAAAATGAGTCGTCTGAAAAGATCTACTAATGTTTGAGACTAAAAACTATAATTTTACCAAGTTAGAGCAAGAACCACGATAAAAGAGCGGAAATCCTGATTTTGATCAGACCTGATCGGATATCGAGGCATCGATTTCAGATATCAAGAAGAAATTAGAAAAAATAAGTAGCCCATTCAAACACATACGAGAAAATAAACAAACAAAAATAACTACCGAAATACAATTTTTTATATCATTTCACCCCAAGCAAGGTGTGACCGCCCCTAGTGTGCAGTAGGTTACAGTGACAGAAGAACAGGGTAACAGGAGTGTCGAAGAAAAGATTAATGATGGATGGCATTCTAGGAGACATTGCATTTAAACTTTTGAAGATTGTAGCTATCGAGGAAGCAACTAAACGGAAGGGATTTCCACGGGCGGTAAATGCAAGAAAAGAAACTGTTAGAGTAGAAGAGGAGGTTATAATTAATTATTTCGACGAAAAAGAGTGGGACATTTATGCCAATTTAGTAGTACGCGGAAATTCATGTGGTCGGGGTACCAAGGAAAAAGGCTAAGGACAGAGTGCGTCTGTAAGTTTCTGGACCGGATATTGCAATCTCAGTATTCTTCTTCTGCTTCTTCAGAACGTTGAAAATAATTGTAGAACAGACGGGGGAAACCACATCATGTCGGAGAGAAAGAGACTGAAATCGAGATGCCAAATCAGGATCGATAACATTGCAGATATTTCTTTAGATTTTGTCGAGAACCTCGAGATGAATAGCAGGAGCACTTAACCATTAAAGTGTTCAATGCACGGACGAATGGTAGATTTAACAGGGAAATCGGGAAACAAATTAAAAATGAAATATATTTATATAAAGGTAAATTTTTAGATGCACATGACCATTATATAGGAATTGATGTGCTATATTTATATCTTCTGTCACGCACAAATACTATTTTGCAAATTGAGTGAAAGATGTTGGCAGAAATCAAGTGAAGCAATCACGTTATCGACCATAACAGAAAACAGCGCACTAATTCACTGCCAGTAACTTTTCTACGAAAAACAATCGATTATTGGAAAGAGAGAAAATCACAGAGATTTTTACTGCCTTAATGCTACGATGCTAAGGACAAAGCGCGTCTATTTTAAATATTTTGCCGTCGTTTCTGTCCGAACAGAGGTAGCTAGAATACCTTGTATATTCGATGGTGTGATCTTCATCAGTTGTTCATTAAAAT
This sequence comes from Ascarosepion bandense, assembly GCA_037127315.1. NCBI lineage: Eukaryota > Metazoa > Mollusca > Cephalopoda > Sepiida > Sepiidae > Ascarosepion > Ascarosepion bandense. Next base: position 2,615,204 of record JBBBDQ010000385.1, on the reverse strand, counting down.
TTAGAACCAAAATTTTGCAAGGACTTCGTTTAATCATCTACTTTGAAGTTACGCTGGCTGCAGAGTTTAAATAACCTCCTTTATTTCATGAATTATTCAGAATCAATATCTTTGTTTGGTATTTTTTTTTTAACCAGTGCAATCTCCGGCTTTCCGAAAATTGTCGGAAACTCAGAATAAAATCTATATTCCATGATCATATTGTCATCAATTTTACAGTCTTTAAATTCGAACTAATATCCTTATCGTTATTGCTATTACCATACAGGACAAGAGCGTAGGGGATTAAAGAGTTGATTCGTGAATTTCATGACATAGTTGAATTTATGAATAAATATTGTAACCTCAGTTTCAGTGAAAACAGGGCGACCAATAACTGAGCAGTTCTAAATAAGACCAAGAAGAGATATTCATAGACATGAACAGCGAAACATAACAATATATCTTTCTTCTTCTGCTTCTTCAGGACGTTGGCGATCATGACTCTCCACAATTTCCTGTTCTTTTTAGCTCTTAGTAAGCTTTGTTTTTTCGCTGTCTCTGCTTATCTTCGTTCTTCCATAAAAAAGCTCGTTAGATAGGTTACATGCGCTACTTTAATCCGTCTTTTTGTTTTCAATACTCCCTATGAGTATTCAATTGCCTTATTCTGATGTTAAGTATAAGTGTCCTTTTAGTATCCATTTTCTCTAAAAGTTCGTCGTTGTTCACATGTTCAGTCCATGGTAATCTCAACATCCTTCTGTAGAATCACATTTCTTTATCTGTGAGAGATTGTCCAGCATTCACTGCCATATGACTCACTGGTTATATAAGAGTTGAATAGATTTCTATTTGTTTCTAAAGAGATTTCAAACAAATTAGTTCGAAATACCCTGAGGGTTAATGGGAAGACCTGAAGAAGGCCGAAAGCTACAAAGTTTGAAACGTTGTAACAACACCAAAGATGACGATATTAGTCAGAATGTAAACAGTGTAAATAATGATAATTTCTCATCCAAGAAATTTATCATTGTTTTTTTACAACTGTCGAGTGGAATTTATAATATTTTTTATTCATTTCATACAGGGATTGCCAAGCTTACTTAATGTAAGAATCACATATGATAACGTTCAGATGTTTGAGAGACGCAAGCCATGAACAAAATTAATACATTTTGTGACAGAATTATATATGTATATATATTGTGAGTATGTGTGAGAATTGTTAGTATATATGTTTCTACTATTTATACACGTGGAAATTCCATCTTCAAAAAATATATATGTGAGCATGCGAACGCAGAATTTATATGTGTGTATAGATGGATGTGTGTCTGTGGGTATAAGTAAAAATAAACACAGGCACATTTGTATATACCTACGTAGATGAATGGACATGTGCTTATTTGGAGATGAATAATTATACGTGAACGTGTTAATATGTAGGGTTCATGAGTTTTACGAGTGGACGTGTAATGACTTTATGATTACTATCTGAGAATGATGATCTCTTTCCGAATGGTCTAGAGATCCCCAACTGAGATTTCGCCAACGTCTCTGTTTATATATATATATATATTTGTACCTTTTTACTGATTTTTCTTTTCATTGTAAAGGAATGCTTATTCCGAGAAAATATTTGTACCGAATGGAACAAACATACTGTGGTCTGATAAAATGAGCTAATTTAGCGCGTAGAAATGAATCATAATTTATAACCAATCTAAACGATGTGTTGAGTTTTCCTTTATATATATATATATATATATATATATATATATATATATATATATATATATATTAATAAATGCATGTATGCAGTATTTATTCGTGCATGCAATTTTAAAATTTATTTTGTTTTGGTTTCTTCTTCTTCTTCTTCTTCTTCTTCTTCTTCTTCTTCTTCTTCTTCTTCTTCTTCTTTGTGCATTGTCCTTTCAAAACGTGGGCGGTCATGGCTTGCCACGTCTCTCTATCCTTGGTGACTCTTAGCACGGTTTCTCCTCTTAGACCACGCAACTCCCGTTCTGTCATCCACCTGCTCAGGCCCTTCAAATATGTAATCCGCTGCTTTCCCCTGTCTCTTTCCCCCTCTATCTGACCTGTTAGTATCAGGTTCTCTAAACACTCTTTCCTTATTGCATGTCTCAAGAACTTTAGCTGGCTCATCCTGATGCTCAGTATTAATTTCCCTTTCGTTTCTATCCTTTCCAATACCTCATCATTGCTCATATGCTCGATATTCAAAAGAGTTCAAAAGCGTTTCTTCGGCCTTGTTGATGATTAATTGCTTTTCCCTCTTTTCCACAGACGCTACTCTGTCACTGTTTTTAAGGCATATTTTATGGTGGACTACATGCTGGCCAAATATATATATATATACTAAATTCACCTGATAATTGCTATTGTAAGAAGCTTTTAGTAACGGATATGGTATCATTGTTATATCATATTTAGGTTCTATCGATTTTCGCATAGAGCCATCAGTTTCTCTTATATTTTAAGCTTTTAGTTAATTTGAAGTTTTTATTCTTACTATATATATATATATATATATATATATATATACATTAGAAAAGATAGCCTCTTCTATCGCCCGGTTCACACTTCTCCCACATCTATTGAACAGGTGTAGAGGCTCATCCCTTGTTCCTTGTTCGGGAAGTGGTTTCCGGCTCTCTTTTTCTCCTCAGACCTCAGTATTGGTGCTTCTGCGATTTTCCTGCGATGTGCGTGGTCGGTGGCAACGTCTCTTCATTGTGAGGGTACCTGGTTGAGAGGTTTCTGGTTGCTGCTTCTGTTAGGAGCCCTACCTCTTGCGTAGCGTCAAGAGCAGCCGCTCTGATCAACAGTTGCATAATATCGGGGTTCTTGCAGTGGCATGTCGCGCATGGATAGGTGTACCTGCAGGAGCTTTCGGTGGGCAACCCCGAAGCCACACTTTTCTGCAGCCCGCGCCAGTTCCCTTTCAGTGCATGTCGCAGCTAATGACCGTTTGCATCCTCTACTCGAGGTCTATCTTCAACAACAACATTAAACATGAACATTCATATCTCCGCAAAAAATAAGCTAAACCAGGCAAATTAAAATCACCTAAACCACTTAACATTTCCTTTACTAACATCCGGGGTATCCGAACCAACTTCTGTAGAGTTGAATCTTTCCTCCATCAAAAGTCCCCTGACATCCTAGCTCTTTGTGAAACGAATCTCAACCCGTCAATTCCCTCATCTTACTTCTCTATCCTTTCCCCTCTTCAGGAAAGACTCCAATGTCCATATGGATGGGCTTGGTGTTTACGTCAGTGAACGCCTTCCTCTAGCTAGGATGATCCCTACATCATTCTTACATGTGTTTCCGTCTCTCCCTTCTAGGCTCAGCTATCTCTTCTTTCTCTGCCGCTTCCACTCATCTTCAGACTGTTCCGTTCTTGAGAGCATCTCCAATAATATCGACAAGGCCATTTCCTCCTCTTTTTGCCCATATATTTGTGTTTGGCGACTTTAATGCCCTTCATGCCGTGTGGCTGGAGAACTCCGTCACAGATCTTGCTAGTGTACATACCATGAATTTTTCAATCACTCAATCATTTACGCAGGTGGTGGAGTTCCTTACGCGTTTCTGTAATAACCCTAATGGATACGACTCACTACTAGATCTCTGCTTTACTTCCAACCCTGACTCTTGCAATGTCAAGCAACTCTGTCCTCTCGGAAACTCTGACCATGTGGTAGTTTCCGTTAGCATCTCCTTCCGCCTCCACTCCACTCAAGAACCTCAGACCAGAAGAATATCTTACTGCTACAAAAGAGCTGATTGGGACTCGTTTCGCGATTTCCTGAGTGACGTCGCTTGGAACAAAGTATTTAGCCTTCCCGTTGAAGACTGTGCGGCTGAGGTCTCTTCTTGGGTTAAGGCTAGCATCGTTGCTTTCATCCCTGCCAGGAAATTAAGACTTAAATCCTACTCATCCCCCTGATTCTCCCCTGCCTGCTCAGCTGTCATCGCCCACCGAAATCACTTCTTTCGGCTTTACCGGAGTCACGCGTCGGACTATAACAGGCGCCTTTTTGCCTCGGCTCACAATGAGTGCAAGAAGATTCTTAAAGAAGGTAAGCTGGACTCGTCTAGAGTATCTGTACCCGACTTCTTTCCCCGCAGGCCCAACTGACTGACATACTAACTACTCCCTCGCTGGTCTCCAAAAAAATTTTAAAGCTTGACCCCCATAAGGCGAGCGGTGGCGACGGGATACCAAAGAAATGTGCTCCTGAACTCTCCTCTGTTCTCTCTAAGCTCTATAACTACTGCCTCTCTGCTTCTTGCTTTCCTGCTTGCTGGAAATCCTCCTCCGTGGTTCCTCTATATATAAATACTGGAGAACCATCTGGCTCCGCTAATTATCGCCTTATCAGCCTCTTATCGATATTTGGCAGTGTTCGAAGCCATCATCAACGCCAGGGTGGTACAATATCTCTCAGTCCACTAACTCTTCTCTAACAAACAGTATGGGTTCCGCTTCACCAGGTCTACTGCTGATATGCTCACGACCATCACTGAGTATATACACCAGGCTCTCGACAAGAACAGCGAAGCCCGAACTGTTGCCCTTGATATCTCCAAAGTGTTTGACAGAGTCTGGCATGCTGGCCTTCTATGCAAGCTGCGTGGCTATGGTATAATTGGACAATTGTTTGACCTATTGTTCGTACAATGAAGGTAGTATTGAACGGACAAGCTTCCCAATACTATCACACGAACGCAATTGTCCCTCAAGGCTCTACGCTTATTTTAGGCCCTACGCTTTTTCTTATCTATATTAACGATCTCCCCGACGTAATAAGATCCCATGTAGGCATATACGCTGATGACAATACGGTTTACTCGCGTCTCGATCAAAAATCTGCCCAGGCTGACAAAGCAAACCTCGCTGCCGAGCTTGAAAAGAACCACCAACCCGAAAGTAAAACACTGCGCCGCCTCGGATTAACTCTCACATAAGATCTCAAGTGGAATAACTATATAGAATCCATAGCTAAATCCGCTGCTAAGAAGATCGGTTCTCTGTGTAGGGCCAGGAAGTTTTTTCCGTCAAAATAATCCTGCATATATACAAATCTACCATCCGCCGGTGCACTGAATATTGCTGCCATATCTGGTCGGGTGCTCCTGCTATCCACCTAGGTGTCCTTGACCAAATCCAACAGAGAATCTGTAATGTGATCGATCCCGACTTGGCAGCTAGGATACAGTCGATTTCTCACCGACGCACTGTGGTTTTCCTGTGTCTCTTCTACAAATACTTTCATGGCTTTTGCTCCGATGAACTTAGCTCACTGGTACCCCCTATATATGAATTTCCTCGAGCCACAATATTAGCAACTACGTCCCACCGTTTTACTGTGAACCGATAAATTGTAAACGCATATTCGACTACATCAACTTCTCGCACTGTGGAATTCCCTTCCGCTTACTTACTTTCCCGACAGCTACAATCTTCAAGAATTCAAGTGTAAAGTCAATAGTCATCTCCTGTCTTACTAACTTACATCCTCTCTCTCTCTCTCTCTCTCTCTCTCATACTTTTTTTTCCGTCCACCCCACTCTCATCAGTATTCTCTTCCTTCTCATACCCTCTTCCTGACACCCCTATAACCTGTCACTCCTTCTCATAACATTCCTCCTATGTAACCCCCTGCACAACAGTGGCAGTAAAATGCCTTGCTTGGAGGCACACGATTATTATATATATATATATATATATATGTGTGTGTGTGTGTGTGTGTGTGTGTGTGTGTGTGTGTGTGTGTGTACTAGCAGTATAGTGTAATGAAAGCTTGAAAACTAATCCATGGTCCTGGAGCTCAGACTCTTTGGACGTTGGTACGAAAGACTAAAAAGCAATAGTTGTTTCCAGTTAAAGCGAAACCGTAGACTGAAAGAAAAATGAATGGATGTCAGTCAAATTTTGATTTCCTGGTATTGATATCAGCTAAGTTTTTTCGTCGTAAACTGAATTTTGATGGCTAAATAAGTTCTCTGAGTAAATGCTATCATGGCTGAGACTAAGAACTACAATTATACCTACTTAGAGCCAAGCCTAGTAGCCCGAGATGAATAGCAGAGGCACCCGATCAGATGTGACAGCAGCATTCAATGCACGGGCGGATGGTAGATTTATTTCTGTGCAAGATGGATTTTTTTAATCATATCACCCCAAGCAAGGCGGTAACGCCACTGATGTGCAGGGGGCTACGTAATAGTGAAAAGATTGGAAAAGAGAAAGCCGGAAACCACATCCTAAACAGGCAGGAAACAAGGGATTAGCCTCTTAACCTGTTCAATAGATGTGGGTGGAGTGTGAACCGGGCGATAGATAAATCTATCTACTCCAATTAAAGTCATGATTTTGTAGGTATGTTGCTATTTTTGATAAGGTAAGCAATTATAATTTTTTTTTTTTTGTAATATATATCTCAGATTAAATAAATTGCAAACATTATGTTTGCTCATTTTTGATAAAAAAAATTATCACGGATAATCTTTCATATATTACAATCAAAAGATGTCAGAAACGAGCTGCAACACTGACAGATATTACTTTCATTCATTTCTCAAGGTACCCAAGTATTTTCAACCTCTTTCCGAGATCATCTTCAAGGATGTGAGTTATGGTAACAAATGCAACCAGAAAACTTGAGAAATGAATGAAAATAACATCCGCCAATGCTACAGCTCACCCCTGACATCCCTTGACTGCAATACGCGAAAGATTACCTGTGAGTATGAACAGATTTTATTAAAAATAAGCAAACACGTTTTTGCAATTTATTTAATCTGACATGTTTAAAAGAAAATTTGCTGCCTAAATACATATATGTACATACATACATACACACACAATGGGTAAATTGTCACCATTTTTATATTTTTTTTTTGTGCATGCGCATTGTTTTCTTTTAATTTTGTCAATTGTACAGTATAGTAGGGCCAGCTGGGCACCATAACACAATTCACTCTTCCAAAACTCCGGAAATGGCACGCTGCGCAGACGAGTAAAATTTCCTGGCCCTACACAGGGAACCAATCTTCCAAAACAGCTGATTTAACTATGGATTTAATGTAGTCTTACCACGTGAGGTCGGCTGCTAGACAGTGTTTCTTAAGATTACGCCATTTTAAATGGCTACCAATCATTGTTACAATTACTACATAACATGTTAATAATCGATGTATGCTGTAATAGCAACAGTGATAAAGCTGTATAAACACTTGTAGATTTGTACCCATTGCAGTAGTGGTGTATCTAGAGCGAGAGAGCCTGATGCAGCCCATCCCTCTTCAGACTGGTTTTGAATTCAGAATTGACCTCATTATGGCCACCACAAGGCAAGATAGCCTACAAATTGACCTATAGCTGAGAGGAAAAGAGATGGATTCATGCCTTGCCTAAGGGTATTTGTGAGAAAGTAAAAGTACCAAACTGAGCCGGAATTCGAACTTGAATCGACGATTTCTCTCAGAGTTGCTAACCGTTACACCATCGGCACATGTATAAAATAAAAGTATTTGTTAAGAGAAACGTCTCAGGTTCAGCGATCGAAAAAGTGAGCACGATGATAATGCGCAGCAGCAATTAATAAAGATAACAGTATTATTTATTTTATATAATCGTTTCACCCAAAGAAAGACAGTATCGCCACTGATGCGCAGGGGATTACAACTAAAGAAAAGGAAAGAAAAAGAAAGAGGGAACGAGTTACTGGGGATGTCGAAGAAAGGATAAGAGAAATATGGGAATCAAGAAGTTAGAAGATAGTAATTAACGTTGTATTTAAACTTTTGGAGATTGTAGCTTTTGGGGAAGCAAGTATACGAAAATGATGAGTAGTGCGAGAAAAGAAACTGAGTAAAAGTGAGGTTTACATTTTACTATTTTGATGGTAAAAGAGTGGGACCTAGTTGTCAATCTAGTAGCAGAAGTAAATTCATATGATCAGAGCACTAGAGAAAAAAGCTCGTCAGAGCAGAAGCCGTCAAAATAATGTAGTAAAGACAGAGGGAAGCCACATCTCATCGGTGAGAAAGTGACTGAAGTCGAGTAGCTTGTGACTTCGGTCGGAAAGAATTCCCTCCATATTCTCTTGATCTTGTCACAATATTTGCCACGGAAATAGCGATAGGAAGAATTGCGATAGGCTAGCAACGTTTCCTCCGTGAAAAAGTTACACGTTTCGCTAAGTGGAATCTATAATTGTAGTACTGACTAAAGTTCCGAGATAAAAAATTGTTAGTATTCCATATACTATTCGCATTACCATCCCCCTGTTTTCTTTTATCATAGAATGTTTTCGGGTTAATCCACTCATATCCGTATTGTTTGAAATTCTTAGATAAAGCTTGTCATCATATGAATTATCTGGAAAAAACTCTGATAATTTTATGTGATAATCTTTGAATATCGGCCAATTGAAATACAATTTTCTTGGTCAGAGATTATATCTGAAAAGGATCTGAAGTATCAGGGTTGATTCAATTCAAATATGATGGGTAACTACTACAATTAGAGATCAGCTTAATGAACAAGAGGAAAAGCAAGACATTTCTGAAAATGTCGAAAATAAATTGCTTTTTTTATTTAATCGATTCTTCATGGGAGTCATTGCTTCAATAATAATAAAGAAAACAATTTCTCATTGATATGGTTGTTCCTGTAATTTCAAAATCAAAGAAATATTCCGACCTCCAGAGTGAAGCTACCAGTATGTGGGACGTTCAGACTCCGATTGACTCTGTTATCACTGGGGCGCTGGGTTTTATATGTAAAGAACTATACTGAAGGAAATTGGCAGAAGTTCTATTATCACAGTGCAGAATATCTAATAACAAAATTGATGGAAAAAAATCTAAATGAAATCGGCTTGATTAAAAAATAAATTAACTAAAATCACTAGATTCCTCTCTCTGTAATCGAACCAATAAACAAATTCATTCCGATGAAAGAGAAGGAAAACCATGTATTGGCGCCAATTCGGTCGGGTTTCAATCCTGGGTTAAGGGCAATCGGAGTCTAACCGTGCTGATAAGCGGATGACTATTTACGCTCTCACACCCTGATTGAGCACTCTGGAAGAATGGTAGACTTTGAAAAACAGTAGCTACTCTTGCATGTACGCATCGCTCATTCAGTAATGAATTAGAGCACGCTGGCTATTGGGCGGGTATAGCGATAATATACACGCTAAAAAGTTTGCCTTCTTCTACATGGGTTAAGGGCAATCGGAGTCTAACCGTGCTGATGAGCTGTGATACAGCGAGACAGATCTGTCTGTGGATGACTATATATATATATATATATATATGTGTGTGTGTGTGTGTGTGTGTGTGTGTGTGGAGAGAGAGAGAGAGAGAGAGAGAGAGAGAGAGAGAGATGAGATAGATTCGCTTTATAAATATATATATATGTGGGTTTGGGTTAGTGTTTGGGTTAGAGCGATGAGATTCACTGCTTTATTCATATATTATTAGTAATTAAAAAACAATAGCAAGAACAAAATTATTACCTGGAATATCGTCGCAAAATTCAAATCTTACAATGACAAAGGAGATAGACGTAACTTATTTAAGAAAAAAACTTGACATCTTAAACCATATAAATAGCCATAACCTACTTAAAAAAAATGCAATTTAATGGCCATATGCTACCATATAAAAAAATAAATAAATTCTTAGAACCCGATTGATATAGATCCCTCTATACATTGGCCTTTTTCTTTCTCTCTTTCTTCTTCACTCCCTTACTTTCCCCATTTCTTTCTTTCTTTCTTCCTTTTTTTCTTTCCCCTGCAAATATTGCTATTAATAATTATATATTGCACTCGTTTGATTTCATCTCCATGTATATTAATAGTTTTAAATTTTAATTGAAATTGAAATCGAAATGTTTTATTTACATGTAATTTTTAAATATTAAATATTTAAATTTTTAATCTTGTTATTAAAAAAGCAGCAACTTAACTTTATAAGATTTAATTCCCATGAACATCGAGTGAACTTAAATTCAAATCTATTAAACCGGTAGTCTGAAAAATGCACCTGATGATTGCATAAAGCATGAAACTTCGAGTCGTGCCATCGACATAGGACAATATTCATATTTATTATATATATATATATATATATATATATATATATATATATATATAAAATAGCCTTGTTCATACTATATTGAGCGCTGTTTTAATAACACCCGAATAATAATACTATACATGTGTGTATCCTCAAATGTATGTTTAGTAATTCAAGCAACTATGTGTGTGTATACATAGAGATGATTTAGATTTGCTTCTAATATATATATATATATATGTGTGTGTGTGTGTGTGTGTGTGTGTGTGTGTGTGTGTGTGTAAGCAGTAAATAAATTGTGGCTAACGTAATAGCAGAAAATGTTGAATTTCTATTTTTCCATATAAAAGGCAACTGACTTGGTGGGAATTTGAGCTTTTATTCCAATCTGTAACGCCAATTCCAATTTATAACCACTATCGTAAAATCCTTGCGTACTGTTATTACTTCCTCGTATAGTTTAGATTTACCAGTGCCTCATCTCTTGTCTGAATTTGCTCTAATAGTGACGAAGGACTGGCTAGTCCCGAAAACTAAACTACTGACGTTCCATCAACCAACAATGGAACTTGAATTTTTATATAATTTGATGAACAGGTGTTTTCCCAGGGAGCTCCTTTGCCTTTGAGCACTTATTGTGACTTAAGCTTAATCTAGTGGATCTGGTGCATACGATTCATTGATAAATATGCTGAAAAAATGATAGTGTCCCTGTACCGCTCCGGTAAGAACCTCATTTCCTCTGCTATCCTCTGCTTTTACGAGAATTTGATCAGGCTGAAAATATAGTCAGTCAGTTAATTGCCATACATGATACACGCTTTAGGCGATTATGTCTCGAAAAAGACATGACTGACTGGGCAGAAGATTATTCTGCAGTAGGTTACCATTGCTTTCTGTGGTAGACTGGCTGCCAGCCAAGGTTACAGAAACCAATCTGTCCTGTTATTTAATCCCTAACTGGAGGGAAGAGGATTAATACCTTTCCCAAGGGTATTTGCGTGTAAGTGACTGCAAGGAATTCAACTGGAATTCGAACTCGGCTTCCCGATTTGCCGTTCCGAGTCGATATCCGCTGCACCACAATGCACATCCTGGTACTACTGCTATATATGAACAGAAGCTGTCCCCGTGTCCTTGTGGGTGATGAATTATTTTCTGCCTTAAAATCCCTTTTCAACAAACGAAATGTTGCAAGCCTTTTGCAAGTCATCATTATTTCGATGGAAAGTGTTCAAACGAGCTCCATGCCTTAATTTCAGCAGTTCTAACTTTCAAGACCATGCCACTCTCATTGAAGCCAACCGCCTTCTTTCTTTTCGCATTCCATTGTTGAGATGTAAGTCCTATTCGAATAGTTTCTTCCCATGAACCACTACTGTGTGGAACCGATATCAAAGAAGATGTTTCCATGATCACTACAATCTTAACCTGTTCAAGTGTATGGTTAGCTGTTATCTTCCGCATAAACTGTAACACATCGGTAGCTCTTGGCCTTTGTACAAGGTAAGCATCACTGAAAAAAAAAAAAAAGATCGAACTCCCAACTCACAGACCCATATATCCCGCCGAAGTGACTTATGACTAATTAGTAAAACAGATCTGCGTAGTTTTGTGTAACTAGTGTTCTTGACTTTAACTTTAAGGAAATCTATTTTAGAATGTTCAGTCTTGTACTTTTTCTTCGGGACGTAGGCGATCATGGATTTCAACTTGCCCGTATCCCTTGTCATTCTTAACATTCCAGCTCTTTATATCCCCGTTTCGCCATCCACTTGATCAAATCCATCAAGTATGTCAGTCTTATACTACTATGTCTAAACTGTTATGTAATGCCAATCCTTCTATATGGTCCTGAATGCTGCATTTCACCACAGATGATGAAGATATTTGAAGCCGCAGAAATATGGTTCTACACAAGGATGCTAAGAATATCATGGACTGAACATGTGGGCAACGACGAAGTTTTAGAGAAAATGACAACAACAATGACACATACAAAATATCAAAAGAGATATTTTAAATTTCTGATGAAATAAGGCAAGAAAGATTGGAAAAAATTGTCACTCACAGGACGTATTGGAGGGAAAAGGACAGAAGAAAACCGAGCACAGACTACCTAATGAGCTATAACTGGATGGCGGGAAAGAATTTAGAAGACATAGCAAAAACATTAAATTTACTCAGAGCTAGAAAGAATAGGAAGTTGTGGAGAGTCATAGTCGTTAAATAGATATAGCGCATAAAAGAATTATCCTGTTTTGAAATTTTCTCTGTACGGTGGTTTCAGTTAGTGATTTAAGTGTCATGCACGCTTGGCTGATCATGTCGCTATTGGTACATGACTGACTTGGTAGAAGATTTTTTTTGTTGCAATAGGTTACCATTTCTTTCTGCGTGAGACCTGTCGCCAACCAAAGCTATGGAACCCAATCTGTTCTGCTATTTCAACCCAGAGAGAAGAGATGGTTTAATAGCTTCCTAAGGGTATTTGCGTGTAAGTGAATACAACCAATTCAACTGGAAATCGAAATCTGCTCTCATTCAGAGACGAAATCCCTTACACGACAACGTACAACGATGGTGTAGCAAGACAAAAACAAGAAATCTGTGCGTGCGTGCGTGCGTGCGTGCATTCTCGCGTGGTTCCTTTTGAGTCGGTGTCAACTTGATGACAGAATGAAAATTTAATAATTGACTTTCAAATATGTCGGCCATGTTCCATTGCCGAAATGAATTTTGAAATGTCTGTTCTTTATGATGTGCTATTCCAAAGGTTCGGAGTATTGGAAACAACGTTTCCCTTGTCTCGCTGGATATTTCATGCATCTCTCGAAATCATTTCACCAAACAATTTGAAATAAAAATAATTCTCTATATTTTTCTTTTAACGTAGCAGTAATCAAACCTTAAATCTTTGAACATCTGAAGTGCACATAATATAATTTTGGAACACCTTATATATTCCGACACATTTTCTTCACATATTTTTTCCTGAAGAAGCCAAAAGAATATACATTCGAAGAAATGCATCGTTAAAATCAATTACACTTTGCCTCGTCATATATATATATATCTAAACTTATTTATAAATGGAACTGTGTCTGTGTGTGTCTGTGTGTGTTCGTTACCTACAGACTCCGAAATGGCTGAACCGATTTTCTTGAAAATTTACACTGTTGTACTATAAGCGTCTGCGAGTGTTCTTAGCTAGGTTTTGTGTCAAGTTTCAAGGTTGCAGTTCTTACAATAGTGCAGAAAATCGATAATATATATATATATATATATATATATAAAAGGCAAGATGTTTGTGTGTCTCTCTGTTTATCTGCCTGTATGTCTGTATTTTTTCAGCCCTTTTATTTTAGTTTTTGCTTCGGGTTTGGCTCTAAGTAGGTATAATTTTAGTTCTTAGTCTCAGTCATGATACCATTTACTCAGAGGACTTATTTAGCTTTCAAAATTCAGTTTACGATAAAAAAAAAATTATTTGATATCGATACCAGAAAATCAAAATTTGACTTACATCCATTCATTTTTCTTTCAGTCTACGGTTTCGCTTTAACTGGAAACAACTATTGCTTTTTAGTCTTTCGTGCCAATGTCCAAAGAGTTTGAGCTCCAGAACCATGGATCAATTTTAAAGCTTTCATTACACCCGAGCAACGCCGGGCTATACTGTTAGTATATATATAAGTCAATTAGTTAACCTACATACGTGATACACGATTGGCCGATCATGTCTCTTTCAATCCAGTTTTCCGTAATAGTCTGTCTTTTCTTTCTGCGGTAGACTGGCTGCCAATCAAATCGAGTGAAACCAGTCTGTTTCGCTATTCAATTCTTTCATCCATATCAATCAGTTAAGTGCTATACGTGATACACGCTTAGGCGATCATGTCACTTTTGAGACATGACTGACTGGGCAGAAAATTTTTCTGCAATAAGTGTCCATTTCTTTGCCATTTGTAGATTCGTTATCAACCAAGACTACAGAACACTATCTATCCTGCTATTTAACCCATATCTGGAGGGAGAAAAAATGGACCCATGTCTTTTTCAAGGGTATTTGCACGTAAGTCAGGGTAACGAATTCAAATGGAATTCAATTCTGCCGATTTTACATCACAATGCACAACGCTGCAGATATAACGAAAGCAAATTCTCATAGTTTTCACAATATGTTTACATACTTCTTCAATCGTATTAATATTTGTAGCACTAGCTATTATTATTATTATTATTATTATTATTTCAATTTCTGCTATGGCAACACTACCTAACAAATCTGCGGGCAAACCTAAGGCAGGTAGTGGTGCGTTATTTTGTCTACAATTCATGATTGTTTTTCTAGCTTCTACAAGATCATTCGTATTACATGGACTTAGTATGCGGGCTGTACTAATACTATCACTACTACTACTAATAATAATAATAATAATAATATCGTCATCATCAATATATTTTGACTTCTGCTATGGTTACACTACCAAGTCTAAGGGAAGACTTAAGGCAAGTAATAGTGTGCTCTTATAGCTACATTTTATTATTTGTTTTTCTAATTCTCATGACATCATTAACTTTGAGTAGACAAAATTCTTCTTAATATGAGTGTACTTATCAAGACAATTTTTTGTATTTCTCTTAAGCTGAAATTTCCAAGGTTTTATCAATGTGTTGTTGTGTTCCCTGTTTTATCTTTACAAGCGCACCTGCTATGAATATTAATGTTTTCAATTTCCACATATTTTTTTCTGTTTCAGTTTCCAGGTTTATATACTTTGATGGTTTTTCAGATGACTCGGTTGCTATGTTACAATTCGCTGGACAAGCCATATTAATTTGTAGACAAGATTTTTCTTTTCTGTATTTGACAATTATGTCTGGCCTATTTGCTTCCTGTCTGCAAAGATGGTGTAATCCCATTGAATTGTGATGTCTTCTATTTCTGTAACCGGTGCTGAGTGATGTTTATAGCAGTGTTAACATCTTTTCCAAACTGTTTGCTCATTATCCAGTGCAAATATTACCCCAGTCTATCGTAACGCAAGTAGAGAACATCCTGAGATTATGCACACTATTTACATTGTTTGGACTGTTGTCATCTTTGTCGTTTTATTTAAAGATACATGGCCCAGTGGATAAAAGTGTTGGTTAAATCCAGTGACTTGACCCAAAGAGTTCTGAGTTCAATACCTGGCTACAGCAGAGGTGAAGAAAAACTTGGAGTGCTAAAGAGAGATAACTGATATTGAAATATCTAGAAGCGGCATGACATTAGAACAACCTACCCCGGTGGACGAACTAAAGGGATCAGTTAAAAATTCAAAGTACCTGAATAAGACCGGAGCGTACAATGGTAGAAACGCCGTGAATATGACAACAAAGATAAGGGCAACAGTCTAAACAATGTAAATACTGTAAACAGTTACAAAACCTCATCTCAGAAATATAGAGAAATTCTGAGATTAGATTTCCTGATATTTGTTACATATATTCTGGGTCAACACTATTATGTATGCTATTTGCCCGAAAGTTTCTAGTGAAAAGATTCTGGTGTTTCCGTTTCCGCCTTTAATCCTGATTCTCATGACCATCGATGAGTATTAACTTTATCAACATTGGGTTTATTAGCATGTTCTGGATTTTTGCCGTGCAGAGGTTTGTCTTGCCAGCTTTGTTTCATCTGTTCAAGAGCTTTATCCTTGGCTTTCTTTTTCATATTTTTTGCTGCAACAGTTTGTTCCTTTGTTCTGTTTTGAATTTTCTACAGAATGTACTAAATGTAAATCTAGTTTGTATATACGGCCTTCTTTCATTATTGAATATTGTTTTTCTTTCCGTTTTCTTGTTGTTTGACTAGTTGTATTATCCAGTCCTTTGTTGATTCCATGGATGTTAGTAACACATCATTCAATAAGTCCCGGGCCTGACATATAAATGGCGCCACAAAACAAAACATGATTTTTATGAAGTTCTAACCTTCAAATAACACGTGATAAAATTTGGGCTTAATCAGATTATTAGTTTACAAATTACAGTTATTAAAGTGAAGCTACTGCTAAAAATTTACAAAACAATGGAAAAATCTGTTTTTTACCTGTGTTGATAAAGCATTGCTTTCTGACGGAAAAATTATTGTTCAAGCAAAACAATGGCTTGATAAGTGTTATTTGGACTCTGTTTAGTCGGAAACAACGGTTAAGAGCTTAACAGGTTAAAACTTTAAACGCGATCGTACAGACACAGATGAAGCTGAACGCTCAGGTCGACCAAAATTGGCAGTTTCCCGGAAAAAAACTAAGAAGTTCACAGACTTGTATTGGCCTATCGTAAACTGAAGTTACTTGAGATAGCAGAGAAGTTGGACATATCAGGAGACAGTGTATTCACCATTTTGTATGAACATTTGTCAATGAGAAAGTTGTGTTCAAAATGGGTGTCACGTTTGCTCACAGTCTATCAAAAACAACAATGCGTCGGCGATTCAGTGAGTTGTTTGCAACTGTTTCAACGTAACAAGTAGGTGTTTTTGCATAAATATGTGACAATGGATGAAACATGGGTCCGAAATTAAATCAGCAGTCAGCTGAGTGGACAGCATCAAATAAAAACCGTCTAAAGCGATCAAAGACGCAAACATCAGCAGGCAAGGTTTTGGCTTCCGTATTTTTGGATGCGAAATGTATTTTGTTCATCAGTTACTTTGAGAAAAGGAAGAATCATCAATAGTGAATATTATAAATCATTATTGGTGCGTTTGAAGAAAGAAATCGCCAAAAAACGGCCACAAATAAAGATGAAAAAAGTGATATTTCACCAAGACAGCGCACTGTGTCTCAAGTCGATAGCAACGATGGCAAAACTACATGAATTACACTTTGAATTGATTCTGCATTCACCCAATTCTCCAGATCTGGTGCCCAGCGACTACTGGCTGTTTGCAGACCTCAAAAGAAAGTTCCAGTGAAAGAGATTTGGCTCCAATAAAGAAGTGACATCGGAAACTGAGGCGTATTTTGAGACCAAAGACATATCGTTCTACAAAAAAGACATCGAATTGTTAGAGGAGCGTTGGAATCAATGTATCACCCTAGAAAGAGACTATGTTGCTAAATAAGTTCAAATTTTGCTCAAAAGTTGTTATTTTATTAGTTAAGCCCGGGATTTATTGAGTTATATGCTAAGCCAATAGTTGTTGTCTTGTAAGACAATTCTAGCTAAATAAGACTTTTTCCACCTTCTTTACGGTCTGCATCAGTTTTTGGATGATGCATGTTATGCTTAGAAAGAGTCTTCCTTGTATTAGAATCCATTCGTCTGACGTCATTGAGATTTCAGTTTAAGATGTTGAAACTATTTTATACCACTGGAATGGTATGGCTATGTGCAGTGGATATCGACTCGGAACGAGAAATCAGAGAGCCGAGTTCGAATCCCAGTTGAGTTCGTTGCATTCAATTACGTGCACATACCCTTTGCAAAGATATTAATCTGTTTTTCCCTCCAGCTATGGGTCAATTAACAGGACAAATTGGGTTCTATAGATTTGGTTGGCAACCAGTCTACCGTAGAACGTAATGGCAATCTACTGCGAGAAAATCTTCTGACCAGTCAGTCATGTCTCTTTCGATACCTGATCGCCCAAGTGTGTATCACGTATGGCACTTAACTGACTGACTGATTGATGACCATAATTCTGTTTTAAGAAACAATTCAGTTCTTGATATCAGTCTCACCCTTCAAAAGTACACTTTTCGCGCACTATTTCTTTAATTTTGTTTTACATCGGGGTACTTCTAAGCTTCTTCTAGCTGTGAATCTTTGATTGTTGCCCCAGTGTCTAAGTTAATAATCATAATCATCTTATTGATAAGTAAATAGTTATTACATTCATAAGAGCCCCATTTGCACCCATTTTATTCAAGAGGTATTATGTCATTTTTTTCTAAAAAGGAATGTGTCTGTTTTGTCAGAATAGATGCCCAAAGTTTGTAAGGTGTGGGAAGACATGTAGTTTTTGAGACATCTGTGTCACCATTCTTGGGTAGAAGGAACGTAATTCCTTTGATAAACCATGCTGAAATTTTAGTAGGATCATAAGCCATTTCTTGAAGTTCTTTGGCTATTTTCTGGGGTGTTATATTTAGATAATAGAGCCGAAAGTAAGGAATTTTATCTATTCCTGAAGATTTCCAATTCTGTGCACATTCAACATCCTTTTCTGTAATTCCTTTCCATGCTTGTTCTGGTTTATTTTTCATCTATTCTACTTCATGCATAATCAAATCTGTTTCTTCGTTATGGCCATATTTTTCCCAGAACTTTATAACTTCTTCCATTGTTGGTGGGGGTGAGAAAGTCACTTCAGTTTTTTGTTTGCCTATTTCTCTGTAATATTTCTTTGCATTGTTTACCAGCCTTTTTTCGGTGATTAGGATTTTCAGCTGAACCCTTTATTTCGTTCACCAAGGTAGATAGTTCTAGCTTCATGAGTCCTCCTTCTTCCAGATGTCTCAGTGTCAGTTACCTCCCTTTAACTCAATTATAAGTTTTTTCTTTAGCTGTAGGACTTAAATTTAATTCTTATATATATATATATATATATATATATATATATATATATATATATATTTATTATTATTATTATTATTCTGTCATTTTTCATCATATTTCGATTTCTGCTTTGGTCTCACTACCAACCAAGTCTGAGGGGAGACCTAAGGCAGGTAGTGGCGTGTTGTTATGGCTCCATTTTATGTTTTTCTATCTTCCCTATCATCTCCAGCATTACATAGATAAAGTTTTCCTTAGTGTGTGGGCTGTACTTAATAAGACAATTTTTTGTATATCTCTTAAGCTGGGGTTTCCAGGGATTCTTTCAATGTGTTGTTTTGTTCCATTTTTTATCATTCCAAGTGCACCTACTATCACTAGCACAACTCTTGTTTTCAATTTCCACATTTTTTCTATTTCAATTTCCAGGTTTTTATATTTTGACAGTTTTTCAAATTCCTTGATTGCTATGTTACAATCCGCTGGACAAGCCATATCAATTAATAGACAAGTTTTCTCCATCTGGTTTTTAACAATAATGTCTGGCCTGTTTGCTTCAATTTTTCTGTCTGTGTAGATGGTGTAATCCCATAGAATGGTTACATCTTCTATTTCTGTAACCGGTGCTGGATGATGTTCATATTATTATTATTATTATTATTATTATTATTATTATTATTATTATTATTATTTTGCCTTTCCGTACAACTGCTCCGTTTGCCAGTTCATCGAGTGCTGATTATTCACTTCTAAGTTGTTCAATTTCTTTCTCTATTTATCTTTTCCATAGTGGATCCTTATACCTGTAAAACTAATTTTTTCCTTTGATGTTTATTTTTTTAGTTACTGTTATTGCTAATGCATATCTTGCTTCGTTATATGCGTGCCTGCTTTGCTCTGTTGATTGTGATTTCATGAGTTCTCTTTTTCCCAATTGGTTTGGCTTCTTGCAAACTGTTCTTGTTTTCCGTAAAATAATGCAGTTTAATGTGTTTTGAACTTGTTTTATTGCTGGATTGTGAGCGACTAAAATCACGTCTTCCTAACTGTTCTAAACTTTCAGCATTATCTTCAAAGTCATTAGTGTGTATCTCAGTTTCTTCATGACGATCTGTGGATTTTGTGATGTTAGTACTTTTTATCTCCCTTTCATATTTTGTTCTGGTTATAGTTTTTTTTTTAATTTCTTTAATTTCAGCATCTGTCAATCGTTTATTTCTGATGGTGTACCTTCTTACATTGGCTAGTTTATTTTCGTCAATACACTTTCTACTTGCTTGTTCAAATTTTTCTCACCAAATGTTATATGTTTGACGAGTGAGGTTTTTCTGAGATTTGTACAACGCTGCATACAATGCAGTCATAACGAGTTTGTAGTCCCCACGAGACTGTTTTATCTAGGTACCTCCCCTTTATCACTGAAAAAATGGCATAGCATGATAAAAAACGCCCCAAACTTATTAAAAACAAAGTTTTATCGTTAAAATAATTATGTTATTATTAAGAAGAAGAACCAAATTTTTTATTTATTATTTTATTAAGTCTTTTAATCCTCTCTAGCAAGTTTTTTTCAGAAACTTTTTGTACAAATATTTTTTTACATATGCTACTTAATTTCTTAAATTTCAAGAAATTCAATTATTGTCCTAATTTTTATTATTATTATTTAAAAGCAGGACTCATTGGAAAATGTAAAAACTTCATTTTTTTTCAAACTACTACTCATTTCTCGAAATTCGGCTCCGAATCTTAAAATAAAAATATAGCAAAAATGTGACATTTTTAAGCATTTAAATGGTTTTTTAGATAAGTTTATTAAGAACACTATTTTCTGAAAAAAATTTTGATGAATAATGAATTTTTACAAGAATTGTTTTCTTTTTTAAAAATCTGAATATTAAAAAAATATTTAGTTTTAAATCTTTTAAAATTATGCTCTACTTTTATCCGGTTAAGTGATATTGTTATTAAGTGAAAAATGTATGATATAATTATATATATTTATGTATATAAAATATTTTATAACGTCACTTTTGTTAAAGTCTGGTCGACCATACACAACATTATCAAAAAATAAGAGCGATGACTATAATAAATTTAAAGTCAATCTTCCTAAAATTAGTTTAGGGATAATATTTTTCCAGCATTTTTAAGATTACTGAGTACTTAACAATTATATAAAAAGGGGGATATTCCGTCGTTTTCTTAAATTACGTTTTAACATAACATCTCAGTAGAAATTTGTCAACACCTTTCCTTTCAGTACTTGGTAACTAAGATAATAAAAAGTATGTAATCATCGCTACTGTTTGTTTTAAAATCCATGTCTCTGTTATTTTAAAGTTAAAGTAAATCATTTTTTTTTCAAATCAGAGTAATGATGCTTTAAATCTGCTAATATCCTTAAATAAAACTTCAATGAAGTATATTTCATTTTTGGAAGATTTTGTTAAACCAGGAAATAACTTTTGTTTACAAATGTATCAAAATGTGTAAAAATGGCCGATTTCAATTGAAAGTGACAAAAAAAAAAAATCGATTCCGATCGAATTTGAAATGCGCCAGACTATTTTCCTTACTGGAAATAGTAAAGTTAGCTTTCAATTAAAACCAAAAAAGAAAGCTTCAAGGATACATTTTTCCTTTTTCTAAATTCATTTTAAACCTTAGGTATCGAAAGTAAATGGAGATAATTAATTTCCCTTTTCATTCTTTAAATGAATGGTTGTGAATATAGTTGGAGAATTCGCAGGGCCATCATTGAGGTTTATACCAGTAATGGATGGCAGAGTGGGATTTGGGAGAAATACCAAGAGAAAGAATTTTAAGAGACAGAGCCAAGCGGAAATCCATGATCTCCTACTTCGTGAAGGGACACGACACACGAAAAAGAAGAAGCGGCAACCTGAAGATTGATTATTTGTGTCAGTGATTTTTTTTTTTTTTTTTTGTCATTTCAAATTTTTCGACCTCCTGGAAGAGCTACCTGGACTTTTTGGTTTGACTTTTAGTTCTCATATTGTTCCTACGAGTGACGCACGGGTCCAAAAGTCCATCCAAGTTTGCCCGACACATTTACAGACAGGGTTCCGAAGCCTGTAGAGGAACGTTCATGACCTCATAACGCATCAGCCTTTCACTCCTGGGCATAATTAACACCTTGAGTAGCGGGTTGTTCGGAGTTTTCCTTCTCCTTGATGGGTTCCCAAGAGATAGGGACGTGAATGGAATTAAAAAAAAGAACATTAGAAAAAGAAGGTATTCAACGAAACAAAACATTATACTAAAATAAAATTGTATATATTTACATGTCATGGGATTTTAATGTGTTGGATTGAATGGCTATAAATGAGTTCTTGTGGTATATGAGCAAATCGTAATGAATAGGTTATGAACCAGATTAACTAGGTGCAATGACTAACCATCTTCCCACTTTGTTTGGCCTTGTGTCACAAGAAATGTAATATTTCAAAATAAAAACATTATTTGTACGAGAGTATTACGTTTATATAATACATTACATATTTATAATTATAAAATGGTTATTTTTTGTTTATTTATAACTGTTGTTGCTTCTACCTCTGCTAATCAGTTTAGTTGTTAAGCTAAAAAAATATTATTGTTATTGCTACCATAACTAGTGCTTTTAACGAAAGTAATTGTCACCAAAAATTTAATGGTAAAAGAAAAAATTAATATTTGGATTATTTATCGGAGTATATTAAAAAAAGAATACAAATTATTGATAACTTATTTGTTTGCATCAAATTAAAATAGTATATAGATACAAACTTTATTCATTCGTTCATTCATTTGTTCGTCCATCTGTATATTCAGTGATATATTAACGGAACTCGTCGAAAATACAGCGGTATCAACAACTAATATCGTAGTCTTTCTAAGCAATATAAGACGAATAAGAACACTAGTTGAACCAGGATCATTAAAAAAGAAACAATTTAAATAATAATGAGAAGAAAAATACATACTTACGTTAAAACAGTAGTAAAAATAACAAAATTTCATACTTACGTTTTTAAAGGAAAAAACGTTACATTTTCAGGAGCTTCGAAAAACACGCCATTCAATTCCAACCCCCTCTTTTATTATTATTATGTCATTTTTCATCATATTTAGATTTCTGCATTGGTCTCACTACCAACCAAGTCTGCGGGGAGACCTAAGGCAGGTAGTGGCGTGTTGTTATGACTCCATTTCATGTTTTTCTATCCTCCCTATCATCCCCAGCATTACATAGATAACGTTTTCCTTAGTGTGTGGGCTGTACTTAATAATACAATTTTTTGTATATCTCTTAAGCTGGGGTTTCCAGGGATTCTTTCAATGTGTTGTTTTGTTCCATTTTTTATCATTCCAAGTGCACCTACTATCACTGGCACAACTCTTGTTTTCAATTTCCACATTTTTTCTATTTCAATTTCCAGGTCTTTATATTTTGACAGTTTTTCAAATTCCTTGATTGCTATGTTACAATCCGCTGGACAAGCCATATCAATTAATAGACAAGTTTTCTCCTTCTGGTTTTTAACAATAATGTCTGGCCTGTTTGCTTCAATTTTTCTGTCTGTGTAGATGGTGTAATCCCATAGAATGGTTACATCTTCTATTTCTGTAACCGGTGCTGGATGATGTTCATACCAGTGTTTGTTTACAGCTTTTCCATAATGTTTGCACATTGCTTATTATTATTATTATTATTATTATTATTATTATTATGATTATTATTATTATTATTATTGAAAGGCCACAATAATCTCTACTGGCCGTCATCTATTCTTTTCACTAATCTCGTCGTCTAAAACATTGTGACTGGTATAGCTTCATTTCCTCCGTGCATCTCTAATTCCTTCAATCTTCCAATTATTATTATTATTATTATTATTATTATTATTATTATTATTATTATTCAGTTACCGTGGTACGAAATAAAACTCATAGTACTAAATCATATTTTAAAAGTTGTGGTGTGTTGCTCTTAAGTTTCAAAGGTAGATGATTTTTTAACAGATCTTTTCACTTAGGTACACCCAACATTTCTAAAAACAGAGGAATATATGATGAAAAAATATCTAAAACTTAATAAAACCAATTTTATCGTTGAAATCTTTCTGCTTCATTAAGAAGGAAAATCAAAGGATTTTTTCATGATTTTTTTTTTTATCCTTTTTAAGAACCTTTAAAATTTTGTTTAACAATCTTGTTTATCTGACATAAACGCGAGACCTTAAATTTATACAAGACATTTGAGCGTATTTTGTGGTGGGGGTTGTAAAAAGGACATTGTCTTGAAAATTCTTGTAAAAATCGCGTAACTGTCGGATTTTAATGAAACTTTCAGATTATATTCAGAAACATTTTAAATTATTTTTGAAGAGTGTCACTTTTTATGTACATTTGTTGCTCAACACCGGATTTATTTTTATGAAATTTCGAGAAATTGTTTTTTTGTTTTTTGTTTTTATCGCTTAATATTAATATTTGTTATAAGGATAAACCCTCAGAGAATTTAAATTATCAAAACTGTTGGTCAAACAGAAAGTCTACCCTGAATTGTAAAAAGAATTCAACAAAATAAAGATTTTTTTTTCATTATTTTTATGAATAATATATATTATGGACACTATTGTCTTAGGAATAAAAATTCGATTAATAATGAATTTTTACAAGATTTTTTTTTCTTTTTTAGTCTTAATAAGAATAATTTATAAATTAAATTTATATTCTGTTGCGATCAAGTAATATCAAAATTGTTTTTACTAATAAATGGAAAATCCCACTGCAATTCAATGAATCCCAGTGTTTAAAAATTAATTTTTATTTTTTCTCTCTCTCTCTCTGTGTGTGTGTGTGTGTGTGTGTGTGTGTGTGTGTGTGTGTGTGTGTGTGCAAACGTGTCGATTTTTGTAAATACAAACGTCTATACAAAACATTATCAGACAACAAAGACAGGATATTTTCGTTGGAAAGAAAGAACAGAGTACTGGACTGTTATACGATGTATATCCTGCTATACGCCAGCGTATGCTGGACAATCTCATTAAAGATGAAGGAAAGACTTCAAGCAATCGAAATGAGGTTTTACAGAAGGATGCTGAGGATATCATGGACCGAACATGTGAGTAAAGACAAGGTTTTGTAGAGGACGGAAACGAAAAAGAAACTCATACTTAACATCAAGAAGAGACAGCTGAAGTTTCTAGGACAAGCAATAAAGAAAAAGGGCTTGGAGAATCTGATACTCACGGAGCGGAGAGAGGAAAAGAAAGACAGGGGAAATCAGAGCATGAAATACTTGATGGGCTTGATCACATGGATGGCAGAGCAGGGTTTAGAGAAATACCAAGTGAAAAGATGTTAAGAGCTACAAAGAAAAGGGGGATGTGGAAAGTCCATGATCACCTACGTCCTGAAAGGACACAGCACATAAAAGAAGCCCTTTAATAAATTTAGGTTTTATTGGTTCTTTTCTACCCAACAAGCGTCTTCATAATTCGGGATGTAAAGCCAAAGTAACTAAAGTTCGATTAAATATGACTTTGCTTAAAATATTTTCTCAGTATTTTAAGACCAGTCAGTTAATTGCTGTACGTAATACATGCTTGGGCGATCATGTCTCTTTCGAGACACGACTGACTAGGCAGAAGGTTTTCCTGCAGTAAATTGCTATTTCTTTCTGCTGTAGACTGGTTGCCAACCAAGACTATACAATCCAATCTGTCACGCTATTCAGTTCATAACTGGAGAGAGAAGAAATGGATTAATACATTTCCTAAAGGTATTTGTGCGTAAGTGAATGAAATGAAATCGATTGGAATTCAAACTTGGCTCTCCTATTTCTCATTTAGAGCCGATATTTATTACACCACAACGCACATTTTAAGATCCTTGGGATCGTTCAAAAGGATGTTCACGTTGTATTCGCCAGGAGATTACTTTCTGTTCTGTTCCCTTTACTTAAATTTCCCATTTATTTTGTATTATCATATCTGTCAATATAAACGACTATATAGATTTTATTCTTAAGAAGGAGAAAAAAAAAAGATTCCAAATAATTTTAATTCAGTTTGAAATACACCAAAATTATTGAAAATATTAAATTTAACATATTAATTAGCTTTCTTTTTTCTTTCTTCTTTTTTTTTATTAGTTCACCCCCAAGCAAGGCAGGATCGCCAGTGGTGCCAAGGGTGCTACAGTGTCAGAAAATACAAGTTAGAGATATGTCGAAGAAAGGATAAGTGATGGATGGGAATCAAGTAGATATAAGATAATCATTGATGTTGCATTTAAACTTTTGGATATTGTAGCTATCAGGGAAGCAAACAAACGGAAAATACGACAAAAGAATCTACGAGATTAGAAGAAGAGGTTACATTTAACTATTTCGACGGTAAAAGGGTGGTAGCTTTATACCAATCTAGTAGCACAAGTAAATACATGTAGTTAGGGTAACAGGGAAAAAAAGCTTGTCAGAGTAGTTGCCATGAAAATACTTGTAAAAAAGTCAGAGGAGAAGCCACATCACGTCGGTGTGTGAACGTGACTGAAGGTGGGCCGACAGGTCAGAATAGACTACGTTGAAGATCCTCCTTTAGATTTTGTCGAGAACCCCAAGATGAATAGCAGGAGCATCCTGTGGTTAAAGCAAAAATTAAAGCTTGAAGAAAGATTTTTTTAATTATTTTTAAATGCATTTTAAAATTTAGGTATTGCATATTTTTAAATGTACCCACAAATGTTTTATATCTATTATCCGATATATTTTGTTAGTTTAATTGTAAATATGTCTTACTTTTTGTGGGGGTGATATTCGTTTGTACTTACAATCTAGGATGAGATTTACAGATTTTTCCCGCGTATAAGAGTTATATAGAAGTTTTACCAGCTAAATTTTCGATAAACAATCGGAAAATGGAGTTTTCTGATTTATTTTGATAATTAATGACTTTAGAGAAATGAGATAGCTTAGTTCACTAGCATTATCATAGATTGAAACCAAGAAGAATAATTTAGTTTCTGTTTACTTTTCAGTTCCAGGAAAAAACAAGGAAGCTGAACCCCAACCTTCCTTATAGAGTCATGAATCTTATCATTAATATTAAAAACGAATGGGCCAACAAAAATGACAACAAAATATTTAGATCGATATACCGTCTAAAATGACGCCAACATATATATTGATGCATCTACTATTGAGTATCTTACATTAAGACATAATAAAAAAACAACAAAATAATCCAAACACCTGAGTGTGACAGGAGGGATATATATATATATATATATATATATATATATATATATATATATGTAATGTGAAAAATAGTTACAAATGAAAATATACAAATGAAATATATTGCACAGTTAAATATTTACTTTAAAAAGTGTCTTCAGGCGATTTGCAATAACTGATTTTACCGTTTTTTAAACGCTTACGTAACAGTCAACTCGTTTACAAATGAAAAATATTCAAAAGTTCTACAAGTAAATTGTATTAAGCACTTTTTATACAACTGTGTACTGGTCTAATTTAATTATGATTAGAAACTAAATGACATATGTATTTATCATTTAGTTAAGGGATATATATATATATATATATATATATATATATATATATATATATATATCCCTTCTGTCACTCTCAGGTGTTTGCATTATTTTGTTATATTTTTCTTATGTCTTAAGGTAGAGTTTCAATACTCGCTGGAAAAAATCGGATGTCTAACCGTATTGTTTCGCTGTGATACAGCGAAATAGGACTGTCTGCGGATGACTATATATATATATATATATATATATATATATATATATATATATATATATATATTCAAAGGTTTTGATTATAAGAGAATGGATATATACATATTTTTCACTACTTATATATGAAAGCAATGGTAACCTACTGCCTAGCCAAGCGTGTTTCGCTTATGGCACTTAACTGACTGATATATATATATATATATATATATATATATATATAAGATAGATTCTGGATACAAAAATCATCTCACACAACACAACCAACTTTCTTAACAGCTGACCTAGGAATAGATTCAATATAGTTTTTCCACTCCATGCCATGTTAATATTAACAACGAGTCAATTTTCTGGAGGTTAAAATTATTATTATTATTATAGTTGTTGTTTTTGTTAGTCATGTCGTTGCTTGCACCGATCATGTTTTTACTTCGTTCTAGTGGCAAGCAGGCGATCAACATAGAACTATTTTACAGGAGTCTGGTAGTTTTTCACTAGCCTGTTTCCTTGCTTTTATTTTGACGAGTTAACGCGTTCCTACTTTAAAAGCGTCAATAAACAAGAGCGCTGTCGGCGAAGCCCGTGACAAAGCACAGATGCGAAAATACTACGCTGCCGCTGTACTGTAATAATATTGTCGTCTAAACTTTGCAATAGACGATAGTAGTCGTTGACGCCGGAATATAGCTTCAGGTCCGACGTAGCAAGAAACAAAAACACCTTTCTTTCAAAGATGATTACCGAGTTTTTAAGTATCACCGCACTCTTTCTTCGTCAATTGATTTTTTTTTATTTTAGTCTATCGCAGTTGCACCACCGCGTTTGTCAATTCGACGCATCAATGTTGCATCATGTCCTTTAAAAGAAAATGCGTTTAAAAGAGACCTAACAACGCAATTTACTATGGCCACGGGACGTGAGAAGTGTGCATGTGAAAGATGTTTATATATGGGGACCAAACACTGCCAAACACGGTCAAAACTGCCGACTCACAGTCACGCAAACGAATGCGTAATTAGGTAGACATGTACAGTGAGGATTATTTTAAGACTCGCGTTTGAAAATGTGCGCATGCGCGTGCGTGCACAAGCAAAGTGCAATATCATTGCATATTATCACTAACAGCTTCTGTACACTTACACTAATATATTAAATATATGCATTAATGTATTAAAGACGAACTTATATTTTTTCGGTGAAAAAATAAATATTGATTAGCTGCTTGAACAGAAGAAGTTGTACCGGCATAGATCTAAAAATGTAAATCCGTTCCAATCATAAATAATTAAAAGCTTATAGGTAGGACTCAAATCAAACGGTAGATTTGAATAACCTAATTGAAATGGATTTTTGGAACACCATATACGAACACCCATACATACAAACACATACAGGCACACACACGCACGCGCGCACACACTGAGACACATATATTATATAAATACATACAGAAAACCATTTTTATTTACCTATTTAGTGGTGTTTCACGCTTAGTGATTTTTTGTAAATGAAAACAAATAAGTTTTATATAAAAAAAGAAGTTTAGAATAATTTTAAATATATATCTACGTAAGAAAAATGAATATGCAAATTATGTTTGTATAGAGGGTACTCTAAAGTCCTTTTAGAAAAATATGATATATGAAAATACATTAAAAATATTTTATTAGTAGTAATATTATTATCATTATTATTATTTCCTTTGATCTCTGGTGTATACTCATTTCTTTTCGAGTTCCAACCAGAGACCTTCCATTTTCCACTAATTATTTTTGTAAAAAAAAAATAAATAAATAAACGAACCCTAAAATTACACACATTTTAAAGTAAAGTCCTTTCTATAATGTGAGATGTACTTGTGCGTACAATATTTTGTATTCCTTTCAATGAGTATCAGAACCTTTACCAGTCAAAGCGAGGGCTCCAACTACAACTGGAAATGTTGATATATATATATATATATATATATATATATATATATATATGCAAGAATGGTTATCTTTCACTTAGAATTACGGATTGTCCATGGTATTTCTGTAAGATATTTATTTGCAAATCTGTCATTGTAATTATAGTGTTCAATATCTAGTTATAGGGAATAATAATAATAATAATAATAATAATAATAATAATAATAATAATAATAATAATAATAATTATTATTATTATTATTATTATTATTATAAAAATGTCAAAAGTACAAGGACCTCAAAAATTATTTTTGTAAAAAAAAAACAAACAAACCTAAGATCACACACATTTTACACCAATAAAGCCCTTCGTAAAGTGTGAGCTGTAGGTGTTCGTAGAATAGATTGCACCGATCATGTTTTTATTTCGTTCTAGAGACAAACAAGGAATCAACACACAACTATTTTATAGGCGTCTGGTAGTTTTTCACTAGCCAGTTTCCTTGCTTTCATTTTGACGAGTTAACGCGTTCCTACTTTAAATGCATCAATAAACAAAAACGCTGAGGTTTCGATTTCAAGGTCCTTGTACTTTGATATTTTAATTATTATTATTATTATTATTATTATTATTATTATTATTATTATTATTCCCTATAACTAGATATTGAACAGTATAATTACAATGACAGATCTGCAAATATCTTACAGAAATAACATAAACATTGGACAACCGCTTTTTTTTTAAGTCAGATAAACTTTCTTACACACACACACACACACACGCACACACACATATATATATATATATCATATTACGTGTATTATGTTATATATATATATATTTATATCATATTACGTATGTTATATATGTGTGTGTGTTTGTGTGTGTGTGTATATATGTGCTTGTGTGTGTGTGTATATATATGTGTGTGTGTGTGTGTGTGTGTGTGTGTGTGTGTGTGTGTGTGTAACTGTGTATAAAATGTCTGACGATTGCTTACATCACCGTGAAACTTTTCGTGCTCGTATGCTTTTCGCGAATTTAAGAAAATCCCAAAATACGTGTTACACAGTGTGTCTCTCTGAAAGACATTGAGCACTGGATTCAGTGAATTAACTATAGTTTATTTCTTGCGTTAACGTATTTCACTTAATTGATTAATTCTGTATACACGCAGACAGGCACACACACACACACACACACACATGTACACACACAGTGCGATGGGTAAATTGTCGCCATTTTATAATTTTAATTTCTTGCATGCGCGTTGATTGTTTTTTATTTTGCCGTCTGCCCTGTAGGGCCAATTGGGCAACGTCTGTAAGAAGATGAGCGCCATAACGCAATTCTCGCGCCAGAAATTCGGAAATAGCATGCTGTACTTCTTGGCATTCGCACCGGAGACTCCAATGCGTAAATTTCAGAGTGTATAGCTGTCAATCTGAGGATATTGCATAGAGTTCGGAAAGATTTCAATGAGCCTAATACTGATTATATAGGTACTGCTGCTCGGAAAACTTACTCCGATCGTTCTCATGAGAAAAAACTCCTGAGTTTGTTGGGGAGAGCCTCAAGCTCAGCACAGAGGCCTACATCAAGTACCGTGAGGAAGAAGTGCTGCTCTGGGTCAAGACGGTGTCTGCTGGAGGACCCTATATCTAGCAACAGGATATGCCAACATGCCACACAAGTTGTCAGACAATTTCTGCAAACTTACACTGGTCACATAACTTCCCAAATCGCAAACCCTTTGATCGTTATAAGTGGAACGAAGTTGGGGCAGAATCCAATAAAACTTCTTTTAACACTAAAGATGAACCGAATGTACGAATTATGGAAGCATTCACCAACTTGAACAAGGAGACCGCCCAGAAAAGTAGCAGGAGCTTCCGAAGTCATCTGAAGGCCGTGGTTGAAGCCAATGGTCATTTTTTTGGTAAATTTACTCTTTAGTATTTTAAGACATTTTTGCGTAATTTTGCTAAATATATATACATTATTCAAAATATATAACACATAAATTAATCCCAAACTAAATTACAATTGTATTTTAAAATATTTTAAAATATATACATATTGTAATATATATATATATATATATATATTGTAAGATATATATATATATATATATATATATATATATATATATAGGTTGTATTTCATAGATAGATAGATAGATAGATAGATAGATAGATAGATAGATAGATATTGTAAGATTACGTTTTTATGATGCTATAAATAATATCAAGGATATGTTTTAAGTATAGCAGTAACATAGCGCACGATATATAATTTATCTATGCTTTTGAGAAAAATCAATCCCAAATGCAATATATATATATATATGTAGTTTATCAAAGCAGCAGATAATTTTCTAAACATATACGATTAAATATAACAGACAATGATTGTCTATTATGTTTAATCCTAAGCCGTTCTAAACATTGTATTTTGGCTTTACTTTCAAGTGAAAATAAAGACAAAAATTGTCCAACATTTGGATATGTTTTTATTATGCTGGTTCTATGCTTTCGGCTCACATGAGCCATCTTCAGAGAGGTTGCAGGGACGTTAACATAAAGACATCCACCATAAAAATGATTTTATCTTTGTTATCGTTGCTTAGCAATGTTTTATGGCACCAAATAGTAGGCGCAGTTCGTAAATTTGTAATGCCGGTCTATGACGTCACACCGCGTGAGAGACCGAAATGTTAACAGAACCATATGTCTAAATGAAATGTAATGTGTTATGACCAGATTGAAATGTGATTTTATTAAGTGTGGTTTTTTTTTTATTCAATGTAGATGGCCTCCAATATCTGAAGGTTATTTTTACTGTGTGTTTAACTGAGTATTATTGTGTTGTTGACTAAAATTAGTCTAATATTACCTACATGGCTATGTTTTTCTAAGAAATGTTGTTTAATTGAACTATGATCAGAAAGATGACAGGTAAGTCTACAGGAGAACGTAGTTGCAATAAAACCAATATATGTAGTGGGTTTATTATTAGTACTATAGATACAATCTCTGAACGGGCATGTAAATTGATGCACGACATTGGTATTCTGTAGAGGATTTACTTGTGTGGTTGTAGGCTTATTAGAGGCTATGGGATCAATTGTTTTAAAT
Organism: Ascarosepion bandense; assembly: GCA_037127315.1. Taxonomy (NCBI): domain Eukaryota; kingdom Metazoa; phylum Mollusca; class Cephalopoda; order Sepiida; family Sepiidae; genus Ascarosepion; species Ascarosepion bandense. The sequence goes on along the minus strand of JBBBDQ010000385.1, from coordinate 2,582,709 downwards.
TTTTTATAATATAAGATGAGATTAATTTGATTATTATTATTTATTGGTTTAATATTTCTACGTATTATGCTTTTGAGTGTTGTTTCTTCTTGTTTGTAATTATTATGCATTTAGTTGCAATAGTATAAGTTATGTTTGTTTTCACGTACATTATTATTATTATTAATATTATGAATATTGTTAGAGGCATTATTAAGTTTATTGAGATACATTTTAATTTGTTGATAAATGATGGAGAAAGGAAATCCATTTATATATATATATATATATATATATATATATCTGCGGATGACAATATATATATGTATCTAGATAGATAGATAGATAGATAGATAGATAGATAGATAGATAGATAGATAGATTGTCATCCGCAGACAGATCTGTTTCGCTGTATCACAGCTCATTAGTACGGTTAGACTCCGATTGCTCCCTAACCCAGGCTCGAAACCCGACCGAATTGGCGTCAGTCAGCGACTCTAACCCTGGGCCTCGGGGTATATATATATCTATCCTGTCTTCCGAAATGTTCACTCAACTTTCAGTTTATCTAATTGTAAGTTGTCTTGAATGTCTTTTCTCTGTCCTTTTATTTATTTTATTTTTTTGTTTTAATTTTTGAAATGTTTTAGTTTTAAAATTTTTTGTCATTGCTAGTATTTTGCTAGTTACTACTGCTATTGTAAAGTATTTTGGCTCTTAAGTTTGATTTCGACTTATACTAAGTTAAAATTTAGTAAATTTTTTTTAATTTGCCTTTTTTTTTTAATTGGAATAGATTGTACCTACTATCGCCCGCTTTTCTTTTTCTTAATTTTAAAACTCACCATGCCCAAGTGAACGTTCGTATTTTTTTTTAAATTGGCAAAAATTTCTCTGGTTGCCGGATTACTTGTTTCTCGCTTTCCTTTTCGTAGTGGACTGTTAGGTTACTTGTTTCTCTTTTTCCGTACCAGCCTTTAGGTTATGTCTTTGTTTTCAATGGGCTGTTGATTTTAGTTCCTCGGCCCCTCTGATGTACACATACTGGCTACAGTTGACAACCGACCCTTACTCTGTAACACGTGGACTGACCAAAAAGTTAAAAAAATGTTTTTTAGCTTACTGGAAGTAACGTGTCTGGGATGGTTTGCAACTTTCTTTAAAATATTGTCAAAAGGAAGCCATTTTTTTCTCTTGCTTAATTTTAAACTTCCAATGGTTAATTGAACGTTTGGTTTTGTTTTTAAATTGGCAAACATTTCTCTGGTTGTCGGACTTTAAGTTAAAACTTGCAGTTCACCACCCTATTTTTTTTTTTCTTTCCATTTAGGAGTAGATAGACTAAACTGTCGCCCGGTTCACACACCACCCACGTCTATTGAACAGGTGAAGAAGCTCATCTCTTGTTCCCTGTTTAGGATGTGGTTCCGGCTTTCTTTTTTCCAATCTTTTCACTCTTACGTAGCCCTCTGCACATCAGTAGCGTTACCGCCTTGCTCGGGGTGATATGATTAAAAAAAAAATTAAATAATAAAATATATATATATTGCTGTTGTTTTTTTTAAATATATGTATGCGAGTGTACTACTGTCATCAAAAATGAAGCCTTAATCATTATATATATATATATATATATATATATATATATATATATATACAAGTGTCTATATTATAACAGAAAAGAAAATATATATATCCTCTCTGTTATGATATATAATAATATATATATATATGATAATATCTGTCATAATATATTCTTGACTAAGGGACGACATAATTATTGCAAAAATTAAAATAATAAGGCATTGTTGAAGAGCAAACACGTGAAAAGAGCTTTCATAAATGGTAATAAAGAGAATGAATTCAGCCGACGTTGCCTCGCTATTCTCTCTCTCTCTCTCTCTCTCTCTCTCTCTCTCTCTCTCTCTCTCTCCATGAAAGTGACAGGAGGGATATATATATATATATATATATATATATATATATAGGAAAAACTGCTGAAAGGTTGTAAGTTTAAAAATGTATTTTTTTGACAGTATTTGTTTATTTCTATTATTATTATATTTCGGACCGTCCTCGGTCCTTCATCAGAAACAAATGATTTTAAAATTTAAATTAGAAACGTTTTTCGCGTTCATGAAGAGAGATTGTTTACATCACGTGACGCAGAAAGCGACAGATTTTTTTTTAAATATTTGTAAACGTAAACCTATCTTTAATAATACTTATAAATTTTGTTTTAGAGAAAATTTTTAATTGTATCTAAAAAATGTTTAGCTATTGAAATATATATAAAGATTCAAAACACCTAAGTCCCTATTTAACCCTAGCCTGTGTGTATTTAATTTTAAAATCCAGTAATTTTCTTTCTTTTTGCGTGAGTGTGTAGAACTAAATTCGGAGTCTATTAGTAAACACACACACACACACACACACACACACACACACACACACACATATATATATATATATATATATATATATATAAAACGGTCTTTATTATAATAGGGAGAATATTTCAAAGGAATCAATATAAACAGTGCAAATTACGTCTAGCAAGCAGCCTGTGCATAATAATGAAATTGTGCTCTCCGACAGGGTTTCTTTATTGAGTTTCTAGAACGCGAAAGCCAATTGACGTAAATTGCACTATTTATAGGAACAGGATGCGCGTTCTGGTGGAGTGAATATCAGCTCGGTGTGAGAAATTGGAAGGCCGTGTTCTATTTACAGTCGAATTCGTTGCATTCACTTACGCGCAAATATCCTTGGAAAAGCTATTAAACCATTTCTTTTCCCTCTTCTATGGAGCGAATAGCAGGACACACTAGGTTCTATAGACTTGATTGGCAACCAGTCTCCCGCAGAAAGAAATGCCAAATTACTTCGAAAAAAATATTCTTCCTTGTTAGTGATGGATCGAAACAGACAGGATCGCCCAAGTGTGTAACTAACTGACATATAGGAGCAGGGCGTCTAATCAAACACGGATAAGAAAAATACTGTTTGGAGTGACAGAAAACACCCCCCCCCCACACACACACACATATATATATATATATATATATATATATATATAACAAAAATTATGTTTTGCCTTTATATATAAATATATATTTAACAATGAAATGTTAGTTTTTTAGTGGACACTCGTATTAGTGTAGATACACTGATTATTTATTAAACTGTATATTCATTTCTTTATATATATATATATATATATATATATATATATATATATATATATAATCGTTTCCCACCAAGCAAGGCGGTTTCGCCACTGGTGCGCAGGGGAATACATAAGAGGAGACTGAAAGTTTAAGCAGGAGGGAAAGCGAAGAGAAATACGAACCAGTTACAGGGGCTGTCGAAGAAAGGGCGCAGAGAAGGATGGAAATAGCAGTGTGAAGACAGTTGTGAGGGTAAAGTGAGAAAGGAAAAGAACAAGATACACGAGGTGATAGGGAAAGGACGAGAGAACTTGAGTCAAATGGCAATTGACATCGAAATTCTTGGAGATTGTAGCCGTCAGGGAAGCAAATATATGGAAGGGAGTTCCACGGGCGGGAAGTGCGTGTAAGGAAGCTGCTGGAGTAGAAATAGCGGCTGCATTTAGTTGATTTAAATGTATATATATATATCCGCAGGTTTCATTAATAATGAAAGACGAGGCATTATGGTTAAGTTTTTATATAATTTTTTTATGTGATCTTATGATCTTCTACAAACATAACAACATGATCTTTATGCAAAAACAGCTAAAAATAATGGAAGCATTATTAATAAAAAAAAGAAAAAATCAACACTTAATATCGACTACGAATACGGCAACAATTTGCTTACCGTGTTCAGAACATAAAACATACACGCTACTCTACGCACATACATAATCCCTACGCATATTGAGTTAGGCGTAGAATAAAATTCATTCTCAATAATGGCTAAATGTATAGCCGAAAGCGCTCGGAAAAACAAGATTTAGACAATTTTTATACAATTTATGTTCTCAAAAGAAAAAAAAAATATATAAAAAACTTAACCATAATTCCTTGTCTGTCATTTGTAATGAAAGCTGCATAAAAGAGAGATTGCTACCTATGTATATATATATATCCGAATGAGTCTAGAACGAGGAGGGAAAATGAAATTTTTTTCCCGTCGAAAACATTAATTTAAAACAGTGCTCGATGTATGATGTATAGAGCTGTGAATAGAAAAAATTAGGTACATGTTCTAAAACATAATTGATGCATCCATGTATTTTGTAATTAAATAGTTGTTCCGTACATTTTGTCATTCCGTAAATGTGTGGCGGGAGATGTTGAAATGTTCTCAACATCAGAATTCGGAAGAATGAATCCGTTCTTGATCGCTGTGAGAATTTGTTTTGCTCTGCATCATAACAATATAATCTTTTAATATGTGTTCTTACATCTATCACCATGATGAGAGTCGAACCCGAGCGTCATGGTTGGAAAGCGAACGTTTTTACCACATACACGCGCTTCATACTAATGGCTTTGTAATTGTTGAAGAAACACAAATCTGTATTAGCAGGCACTGCAACCATAGCAGATGGGCATAGTCGGAAACGAACAGCTAGCCATTACATTACTATAAGTGCCGTACACCAAAATAACTCTAGTAGATACCAGCAGACCGTTTTATCGTGACGTGCGTATTAAATTATGACTGTATTTAATTCAGTCCTCATTTTATATATCACCTTTGGCCTTGTGTCAAACTAAATTTAGCCTAGTAACGAAGATGGTGTCGGGAATTTGATCTTGCCTAATTGCTTCACAATTTTAACTTGTGTCAAATTTGTTAAATAAGAAAATGTTAGATATCTGAGTAATATGTGGCTATATTTCTGGGATGAGGTACTGTAACTATTTACATTATTATACATTGTTTGGATGTGCATCGTGGTGTCATGGATATCGGTTCGGAACGAGAAATCGAAAAACCGAGTTCGAATTTTAGTTGATTTCATTACATTCACTTACGCGCAAATACCCTTGGGAAAGGTACTAATTCGTCGTTCTCCCCCAGCTATGGGTTAAATAGCGGGACAGATTGTGTTCTATAGCCTTGGTTGCGAACTAGTCTACCGCAGAAAGTAATAGCAACCTACTACGTGAAAATCTGTCTAGTCACTCATGTTTCGAAAGAGACATGGTCGTCCAAGCGTGTATCACGTACGACAAGTAACTGACTGACTGCCATTGTTTAGATTGTTGTTCCTATCTTTATTATCACATTCACATCATTTCGACCTTTGTATGCTCCAGCCTTCTTTATGTGATATATGTTTGAAATTTCGAACCGAACCTAGGATAGTCAATTTGTATGTCGGCGTTTCCGAAAATTGGTTCGTTACAGAACATTTGTGTAGACGTTCTTTCTATGTTTATTCCCACAAATGGGCTGATATATCTACGAAATTCAGGGCAACAACAAACTAATTGAAAAGAATTGGAATTTTGCCAGTCCCTGTCACGATATTTGCAAACGGTGGGTAAAAAGAAATGGGACAAATTCTCAGTAACTTTACTGAACAACCCAGTAATGTGAAAGTTATATGTCAGCCTATTTTGTTTGGTTCTTTACAGAATTTGGGTGTAGATGCTCTTCCTATATTTATTTTGTGTCACTCAGTCAGTTAAGTGCCATACGTGATACACGCTTTGGGTGATCATGTCTCGAAAGATTAGGCAGAAGGCTATAGAACCCAGTCTGTCCTATTATTTAACCCATAACAGGAGAGAAGAGACAGATTAATACCTTTCCCAAGAGTATTTGTGCGTAAGTGAATGCAAGAAGTTCAACTGGAATTCGAACTGGGTTCTGTAGCTTTAGCTGGCAACCAGTCTACCACAGAAAGCAATGGCGACCTACTACGGGCTAATCTTTTGCCTAGTCAGTCAAAGCGTGTATCACGTATGGCTCTTAACTGACTGACTATTCTGTGTAGCACTCGGTAATTTTCCCCCTCCTTCTGCCATCCGTTCATACATGCTCATCAGGTAAGTAGCTCTTTGCATTTTCCTCAATATATTCCGTGAGAGTTAAATTTTCCAAGCCCTTTTTAATCATTATATGCTTAAGGAATTTCAGCCGCCTTTTTCTGATTTTGTGTACAAGTGTTCTTTCTGTCGCTGTTTGCTTCAAGACTTAAATACCTGCTGTAACATAAGTTGATATTTACGTTTTTAACTGCACACCCACTCATGCGTAATGTGACACAATGACGAGTATAAAGTTGGTTGGTAATCCACGTTTAGGTTGACTGAGGACAAAGATTGCTCGAGTTCTTTCTGTAGATTTTCTTCAAGCGACAAGTAACAGCCCTAGTCTCTCTATCAAAGGAGAGAAAATGCCTAAAGAAAGCGATGGTCAAGTAAATTAGATTGCTCACGTAGTACTAATTAAATATGTAGATATTAATAAGTATTGTTGGTTGGTTGTTTTATGGCATATCAACCTCGGTGGGTCATTTATTGCCAACTAATTTTTTTTTTTTTTTGCTGGTAATACCTTTTTCTTTCAACAATTTATTGTTGTTTTTTATATAAGTTTTGTGTCTGGTAATACTTTTTTCTTTTCGAGTACCAAGGTTCATTGGGATTTGTTTTTAAGGGCAGGGTCCCCAAGTCCTACACTGTTATTTAACCCATAACTGGAGGGAAGGGACGGATTAATACCTTTCCCAAGGGTACCAGTGCTTAAGTGAATGCAGGGTATTCAACTGGAATTCGAACTCGACTTCTCCGAGCCGATATCCACTGCACCACAACGCACACCCGTCACTAAACGCTTGCAGCACCTGGTATTCCCAAGCGGTCACCAATCTAAGTACTGACCAGGCTCAATGTTGCTTAACTTCGGTGATCGAGCGAGAACCGGCGTATTCAACGTGATATGGCCGTAAGCCAATAAGTATTTAAATGAGAGCATACTGACCACCAATTGCTTTTTGTAATCCATGATTTGTAATTTCGATCATTATTATAGGTCTTTTTTATTATAGGTTCCTTCTGGGCAGCGTGGGCGATCATGACTCTCGAAAACTTCTTCTCGTTCGTACCTCTAAGTAATATTCGTTTCCTTACACTCTGTTGTGGCCTCTTAGGGTAAACCACTTATTTTTTTTTTAGAGGAAGCTAACATACGAACACTTACAACGGAAAATCTGTGTGACTTTTCTAAGCAAAAATCTTTGTACACGTTTAACACGAACTGGATGGATGTTCGTTGTGGTAACGATATCGGCTCGGAAGGAGAAATCGGAGAGCCGAGTTCGTATTCCAGTTGAATTCGTTGAATTCACTTGTGAGCAAATGCCCTTGGAAAAGGTATTAATCCGTCGCTTTTACCTCCAGCTATGAGTTTAATAGCAGAACGGATCGGGTTCTACATCCTTGTTTGGCAACCAGTCTAATGTAGAAAATAATGGCAACTTACTGCGGGAAAATCTTCTGTTCAGTCAGTCATGTCTCTTTTGAGACATGATCGCCCAAGCGTGTATCAAGTATGACACTTAACTTACTGAACGCAACTACCGAGCGCCACTGCAACGATGTCTATTGGCAAACATAAGCTTGCACATAAACACTCTAATGAATTTTTATGAAAAATATATTGAAGGGAAAAATGAATAATCTGACATGTTCTCATGAAGGTAATCATTATAGACTGTTACTGGTTAGATAACAAGCATAATGAGTAAACAAAAATATAAATAGTATAAAAAGCACAAACAAACGCTACCGGGATGTAACGGAAGGTAGCTTCTACATTAACACTCGATATGAGTCTGCACAGTCAGACAGGAGCGTATTCGACATCGTTGTGAACCAAGGACCTTGAAGCGAGTAGCTGATGATAAAGTCAAGTTGTTTTCCAGGTAGAACAAGGTTTAGGGAATACAGTGTTATGCCTGACTGATTTTCCCATACATGGCGGAAAGTACCTTCTTATAGTAGAAAATACCTACTTCAAGGTACATAGAAGAATTAAGGCCCTCAGCCTCATTTCTTTTATGTACCCTGTTCTGTTCGGCGATCATGGCTTTCCACAATTTCATGTCTTTCTTAACAAATTTTGTCTTTCTTTTTTTGTAAAGGTTCTTCCGCCATACATTTACTCAAATTCGTTAGGCTGGTCGTGCGCTATTTTCGTCTGTTTCTTTTGTCTTCAATCTGTCCTGATAGTATCACATTTTCTAAGCCCTCTTTCTTCATTATATGCCCTAGAAATTTCAACTTTCTATTCCTGATGCTAAGTATAAGTTTCCTTTTTTTGTTTCCATTTTCTATAAAACTTCGTCGTTGCCCGCATGTTCGGTCGATGATATTCTTGGCATCATCCTGCAAATCTAAATTCCTGTTGCTGCAAGTCTATTGTTCTTCTATGAAGAGATCATCCAGCATTCATTGCCATATCGGAGGATCGATCTTAAATAACAGTTCAGTAAGCTTTTCTTTGTTTCTAACGATTTCTTCTGTTTAATACTTTGCTTAGCTTTTGGGAGGCATCTTTCACCATGCCAATGAATCTTTAGTGTAACACTTTCCACCGTCTGTTGAAACACATCGGAGTTATTTAAAATGAGTTCGTTCCTAATGAGATCGATTCTAACTAGGTGTTTCGCTGTTCCAAACTTGTGTTTCGTAAGTATATACTTGAAAAAGTGCATGTAGAAAAAATAAGAAGACATTCTTTTAAAACAAAGTTACGTAGGTACGCGCACAAAAGCAAAAATATGTAGATATTCACGGACAAAAACTATTTTTGGTTAATATCAGTCAGTTAAGTGCCATACATGATACACGCTTTGGGCAATCATGTCTCGAAAGAGACATGACTTACTGAGCAGAAGTTTATCCCCCCCAGTAGGTTGCCATTACTTTCTGTGGTAGACTGGTCGCCAGTCAAAGCTATAGAACCCAATCTGTCGTGTTATTATATAACTGGAAGGAAGAGATTATTTGCGCGTAAGTGAATGTAATGTATTTAACTGAAATTCGAACTCGGCTCCCCAATTTCTCGATCCGAGCCGATATCCACCGCACCACAACGCATATGCATGCAAAAATATAAAAAATGAATAATTTGGAGCCTATTGTTATTACTGAAATGTAGAAATTTTAGAATTCTAAATATTTTGACTAATTCTTATTTATTTTTGTCACATTGTTTAAAAAGTAAATTCTGTCAAGAAAAGTGGAAAAATAGCTGAAATAATGTGAATTAAATTCGCTGGAATTGGGAAAAAAGCTACTCTTCGCCGAGGGCATTGTTAAAATTATTTTCATGAAGAAAAAGTTAACTGCATTCATAACGACTAGTACGCTTTCTAACAATGACAAAAGATAACAGACATACAGTCAAAGTAAACGTCTGTAGACACAAAGTTAAAACAAAATTGTTTGTTCTCTGTTAAAACTCGGTTCTAGTGGTTATAATATTGTTTTGCTTAGGCTACTCGCCGTGACGTCTGTTACAAATACTTTTCACATGCACAGGAAGTTATTTATTTAAGGCCTCTAGACTAGTTCATTTGTGTTCCCGAGGATATATTATTTACACCACAACAGTCTCGTAGATAAGAAGAGTTTTTTTGACTTCCCAACGCACGCTTGAGTGAGAAAAGACTTTTTACCCTTCTACAGTGAAACCGATAAAATGTAACCGTAACATCTACTCCTTCAGCTTCTTTTCTCGCACTCCCCGCCTGTAGAATTCCCTTCCGTATATTTGCTTCTCCAACAGCTACAATCTCCAGTAATTTAAATGTAAGGTCAATAGTCATCTCCTGTCTCACTGACTCGCATCCTTTCTCTCATGCTCTTTTCTCCATCCACTCCACTCCCATCACACCAGTAATCTCATCCTGCTATTAGCCTCTTCTTGACACCCCCTATACCCTTGTCCCTCTTTCTCATCACTTTCCTCCTATCTACCCCCTGCGCACCAGTGGCAGTAAAACTGCCTTGCTTGGGGTGAAATGATAAAAAAATAAATAAATAATAATAAGTAGTGTTAGTTGTTGAAGATGACTTTGTTTAGAATCGCTGAGTTCAACGCTAAGTTTGAGTCTTTGCTGCTCTTTAGAGAAAAAATAAAATGTTCTACTTGGTTTTATCAAGTGTTATAATTGCCACAAAGAACACTTGCGAAAAAAACTCGAGGAATTTAAATCAATTCTAAACTGTCTATTTTTCC